>PVHT020000257.1:21264167-21294032 GCA_004024745.2 Catagonus wagneri | reverse complement strand
TGATAAGTGGATAGAACCTACGTCAGAGGTGTCCTGCCTGAGCAATAGGGAAGCTGGGGTACTTATCAACCAAGTCCTATTTGGTTGTTGGTTAAAGTTTATTCTCAGGGCATTTATTTTCCTGTCTGTCCTGCAAAGTCAATGGCCCTCCTGCCACCAGAGAAAGCAGGGCTAGCAGGTGCTTGCTGAAAGAGGGCACTGGCACACATGAGAACAATGACACTTGAGGCATGGGGGAGGGGCGCAGACAGTTTTATACCTTTAATGTCATGGACTGCAGCTATTACACATAATTTACAGAAGATGGTTGATATAGAAAATAAACAGGAAACACAATGAAAAAACAAGGCACAAAAAGATAGGACATTTGTGAAAAAGAGAAAAGTATATTACATGCATATGCAGACGGAGAAAAATTGGAAGACTATACAACAAAATATGAGTAATAATTATCTTTGAAAGGAGGACAATTGGTTTCAATTGGCTTCTTGTGCATATTGGTGTCTCTAAGTTCTTCAAGCTGAACATGCATTATATTTGTGACAGGAGAAACACTTTTTGAAATAAGAGAAATGGAAGTATGCCTTCATTGCGGGGCTTGTCTAATCCTTGAGGAGTATGTGAATCTCTGTGGTGCTGGAATCTGAGGTGGCAATTAAACAGCACAAGATTCTAAGAATGAGCACTTACATTTGCACACTTTAAAGTCTTCTGCCTGAGGGTCTGGCTTCCAACCAGCCTGAAACTAGGTGCTAAATGAGGTCTCTCCCTTTGGAAAACTGACAGATTGAGGAGTTCCCATTGTGGTGCAGAGGAAATGAATCTGACTAAGAAGCATGAGGTTGTGGATTCGATCCCTGGCCTTGCTCAGTGGGTTGAGGATCCGGCGATGCCATGAGCTGCAGTGCAGGTTGCAGACACGGCTCGGATCTTGCATTGCTGTGGCTCTGGCATAGGCTGGCAGCTACAACTCCGATTAGACCCGTAGCCTGGGAACCTCCATATGCCACAGGAGTGGCCCTAAAAGGTTGAAAGGAAAAAAAAAAACTGACAGATTGAAAGCAAAGGGATAGAAAAATATGTTCCATGCAAATGGAAACCAAAAGAAAGCTTAGTATAAGCTCTACTTAGAGCTAAGCAGTATAAGCTCTACTGATATCAGACCAAATAGACTTTAAAACAAAGACTGTAGCCAAAGAAAAAGAACAGCATGACATAATCATAAAGGGGTAAATCAAACAAGAAGATATAACACATAAACTTTATGCACCCAATATAATAGTACCTAAATATATAAAGCAAATCTAATAGATCTAAAGGGAGAAACTGACAGCACTACCCTAATAGTATTAGACTTAAGTACCCCACTTATATCAGTGGATAGATTGGTCACACAGAAAATCAGTAAGGAAACATGGACTTACATGACATGTTTCACCAGATAAATTTAACACATAGAGAACATTCCAGCTAAGCAGTGGAATACACATTTTTCTTAAGTGCCCACGGAATAGTCTCCAAAATAGAACATATGTTAGCTCACAAAACAAGTCTCAGTCAATTTAAGAAGACTGAAATTGTATCAAGCATTTCTTCCAACCCCAAGAGCAGAAAACAAGAAATCAGTTACAAGATGAAAACTAGAACTGTCACAAGTATGTAGACATAAACAACATGCTCTTGAAAAACTAAGAGGTCAACAAAAAAGTCAAAGGAGAAATCAAAAAATGACTGGAGACAAATGAAAGTGTAGATACAACATAACCAAAATCTATGGGATGCAAGAAAAGTGCTCCAGCATGTAAGCTGATAGCAATACAGGACAACCTCAAGAATCAATAAAAATCTCAAAGTAAAAAAATCTAACCTTAGGAGTTCCCTGGTGGCCTTAGTGGTTAAGGACTCAGTGTTGTCAGTGCTGTGAGAGAAAACAAATAAAGCCCACAGGTAATGGAAGAAAGGAAATTAAAAAAAAAACAAAAACTCAGAGCAGAAATAAATAAAAGAGAGACTAAGACAACAGAAAACTTATATAAAAATTCCATTTATAACCTAGAGAGGATATGGAAGAAAAGGAACTCTCCTGCACTTTTGTTGGGAGTGTAAGTTGGTACAACCGTTATGAAAAACAGTATAGAGGTG
The DNA here is from genome assembly GCA_004024745.2 of Catagonus wagneri. Lineage (NCBI taxonomy): Eukaryota > Metazoa > Chordata > Mammalia > Artiodactyla > Tayassuidae > Catagonus > Catagonus wagneri. The sequence continues at coordinate 21,291,890 of PVHT020000257.1, read as the reverse complement.
CCTCAGAAAAATAGAACTAGGAGCTCCTGTGTGGCGCAGCAGAAACAAATCCGACTAGTAACCATGAGGTTGTGGGTTTGATCCCTAGCATGGCTCAGTGAGTTAAGGATCCGGTGTTCCCATGAGCTGTGGTGTAGGTCGCAGATGCAGCTTGGATCCCGCGTTGCTGTGGCTGTGGCGAAGGCCCACAGATCTAGCTCCAGTTAGACCCCTAGCCTGGGAACCTCCATATGTCGAGGGTTTGGCCCTGAAAAGCAAAAGAAAAAAAAAAAAAAATAGAACTACCAAATAATTCGGCAATAACACTTCTGGGAATTTATCCAAAAAAATGAAAACATTAAGCTTGAAATAATAATATGCGCCTCTGTGTTTATAGCAGCATTTCTTGTAATAGTGAACATGCGGAAATAACCTAAGTATTCATCGATGGATGAATGGATAAAGAAGATGTGGTATATATACACAATGGAATAATACTCAGCCATAAAACAGAATAAAATCTTGCCTTTTGTGATAGCATGGATGGACCCTGAGGGCATGATGTTAAGTCAAAGACAAATACCATATGATTTCACTTACATGCGGAATCTAAAACACAAAACAAATGAACAGATAAAAGAAAACGAAACAGGAGTTCCCATTGTGGTGCAGCAAAAAGGAATCTGACTAGTATCCATGAGGATGCAGGTTCAATCCCTGGCCTCTCTCAGTGGATCAGGGATCCAGCGCTGCTGTGAGCTGGGGTGTAGGCCGGCAGCTGCAGCTCTGATTTGACCCCTAGCCTGGGAACTTCCATGTGCTGAGGGTGTGGCCTAAAAAGCAAAAAAAAAAAAAAAGAAAAGAAAAGAAAAAAGAAAAAGAAAAGATAATAAAACTCATAGAACAGAATGACGGTTGCCAGAAGCGTGGATGTTGGGGAGAAGCAAAATGAGTGATAGAGGTCGAAAAATACAAACTTTCAGTTATAAAATAAATAAACCATGTGGATGGAATGTACAGCCTGGTGACTCTAATCAATAATACTGTATTTTTAATGTTTAAAATTTTCCAAGAGAGCAAGTCTTAAAAGTTCACATCACCAGAAAAAAAATATGTAACCTTGTACGTTGATGTACAGTAACTAGACTTACGGTGGTGATCATTTTGCAGTGTGTGCAAATACTGAATTTATGCACTACACCCAAAACGAATGTAATTTCACATGTCAATTATACCTTAATAAAAAGATACCACCAAAACACAAGTTTAAGGTCATGCAGCTTCAGTGCATCCGTCTGTTCTCCTGCTTTGGTTGGCCCTTATCTTTTAAATTCCTTTTGCTAACCAGATCATTGAAGCACTTGAAACGATGGTTTTAAAATATATCCCCCAAGGAGTTCACACTGTGGCTCAGCAGGTTAAGAACCCGACGTAGTTCCGTGAGGATGTGGGTTCAGTTCCTGGCCTTGCTCAGTGGGTTAAGGATCTGGTGTTGCCACAAGCTGCAGTGTAGGCTGGAGATGTGGCTCGGGTCTGGTGTTGCTGTGGCTGTGGCATAGGCCGGCAGCTGCATCTCTGATTTGACCCTAGCCCAGGAACTTCCACATGCCACAGATGCAACCCTAAAAAGAAAAAATAAAAGTAAATAAATCACCCGGGATTTTCAGGGAAAGAGATAATCAGCGTGTCCCATACGATGAACCTGGAAATTAAGGAAATATTCTGTAGGTTCTTACTGCTTTGTAGTGGAATTCAAATGTGTATTTCATTGGGATGACTGTATTCTGGATTTACCCAAATCAAGCATCCCACTTATGTTGTGAGTAGTATTTGTCCAATGGCAAATCAGTGGGCTTGAGTCTTTTAATTCCATTGTAAGACTCCTTTCTTTTTTCTTTTTAGGGCCACACCCACAGCATATGGAAGTTCCCAGGCTGGGAGTCGAATCTGAGCTACAGCTGCCGGTCAGTGTGGGATCCGAGCTGCGTCTGCGACCTACACCACAGCTCACAGCAACTCTGGATCCTTAACCCACTGAGCGAGGCCAGGGATCGAAGCCACATCCTCACAGACACTATGAAAAGACTCCTTTTTAAAGCCAAATAGTTAGAATAAGATTAGTTTTGAAATGCAAAGACTAATTCCAAAATGCTTTAAAAGCAAGGACCCTGTCTTACCTTTAATATTCCCAGTTTTGAATGAATAAATAAATGTGTGAATGACTTATATTGACATTCTAACTATATATGTGTTTGGATGTAAGAATTTCTTTACGAAAATGTGGAAACAAGAGGAAGCAGAATTTTTTGTTTGTTTTTGCCACTTAGACTGTGAAATACATTGAGTAATTACAGCTTGCTGAAAACAGAAGTGTCTTCATCTAAGCAGATATTGTTAACAAGGTCCTCAGAATAGCCAACATATGAACGACTGTACTTCAGGTTTCTGACTATCCATCTAAATAACTACAGAGAAGAAAAAAAATCTGTAAATAGTGCTGCCAAACAAATGCATATTGTTACTAGAATTGAATCTTCTAGTCCAGAGGCTGCTAAAAAGTGATGAAGCCAGAGTTCCCGTCGTGGCTCATTGGAAACAAATCTGACTGGTATTCATGAGGACGTAGGTTCGATCCCTGGCCTCACTCAGTGGGTTAAGGATCTGGTGTTGCTGTGACCTGTGGTGTAGGTCACAGACGAGGCTCAGATCTAGCATTGCAATGGCTGTGGTGTAGGCCGGCAGCTGTAGCTCTGAGCCAGCCTCTAACCTGGGAACTTCCATATGCCACAGGTGCAGCCCTAAAAAGACAAACACACACAAAAAAATTTTTTTAATTTTTTTTTAAAAATCAATGCAGCAAAAACAAATAAAAATGTCGCTAGTGGAGAAAAGAAAGAATAAGAATTCATTCATAACCCAACATCAGAGCTGGAGAAAGCCAGGCACAGCATTTCACTTTCGACTGGCTCTGCAAAAAGCTAAAAGAATGTAAGTGGAAATTACCAATTACAAGTTCTGAAAAGCCCTCTTTGCCTTAAGTTTCTACAGTCTTTGCCTGTTCATTGCCATTCAACAAATATTTATTTGGTGCTTAGTATTTATCAGACACTGTGCAAGGGAATGAGCACATCAGAAAGCTCACAGATATCTAAGGCAGACAGAAACACAAATATAACACAATGCGGAGGAAAGCATGAATTATTCTCTCTATAGGCTAAATAATCTACAAAATTACATTCAATTAAATAATTAATTATAACCCAATACCCATAAACACAGATGTTATTTACCAACGCTAATGGTTAATCCAAGGTTGTCTAATATAAAATTCATGGTGAAAATCTGTTCCTTGAGGGTTTCTACCTTCACCGAGTGTTGGTTAATTTGAATAAAGTGCTACAAGTTGCCTCCAGTCATCTGCTTCCAACATAAAAGGAACATTACACACTCCATTATGCTGCCAGTCTGAAGCCTGAGGACCAAAGAGAGAAGAAGAAAATGAAACCAGGCATTGGGAGTCAGCCTGTGAAATGAAAGCACAGTCCCATTTCCAGAAGTTAATGGTCCTCATCAAAGCAGGAAAAAAATAAATGTAAAATCAGATTTCAAAGAGCTTGGACATTCCCTGCCTTAAAAACATGGCATTATTGAAAAATAAACAGTAGAAATAAATAAATTTCTACTGCTAGAGACAGAAAGAGAATAAAGGCCAAAATGTATGCCTTTAGACTAAGTAATTCTTATGCTGCCTTGAGCCCTTTGCAGAATGACGTGGAATCCCTGGCGTTACAAAATAGATGCATTCATTAAAAGCAACTGAAGGACCAGGAAAAACAGAAGAATGCCTATTGGGATGTGGCTTGCCCAACTCCAGAAGGGTAGAAAAAATCGTCTGTGATGTTTTTACTTCCCAGCCTATCAAGCATACGCTCTGCCTTATAATTTTTAAAGCTTTGCAAACTTAGGATCTAAGCAGAGACGATTAGCACTTGTGAATTAATAATCTAAAAGGAGACAAAAGTCACGGAAGCCAAAATGCTAGGACACGATGTCTGGTCGTAGAAACTGGACAGAAAAAATGGACAGAGAGGAGTTCCCGTCGTGGCTCAGTGGTTAATGAATCCGACTAAGAAACATGAGGGTGCGGGTTCGATCCCTGGCCTCGCTCAGTGGGTTAAGCATCCGGCGTTGCCGTGAGCTGTGGTGTAGGTCGCAGACGCGGCTCGGATCCCGCGTGGCTGTGGCTGTGGCGAAGGCCGGCGGCTACAGCTCCTGTTAGACCCCTAGCCTGGGAACCTCCACACGCCGCGGGTGCAGCCCTAGATAAGGCAAAAAGACAAAAAAAAAAATTAAAAAAAAAAATGGACAAAGAGACCGAATGCGATGGTAGGAACGCAGCACGGAAAGGCATGGAAAGTTCAGGAAGACGGGACGGAGAGGGTCCCGCTGGTACTACGGGCAACAGACTCGGGTCACTATGGTGACCGAGTGGGGCTAGAGACCAGGAGATCTCCAGTTGTCAGCCAAAGCAGTAAGAATAGACAGCACCTGACTTTTGGCAAGCTTGCCCAGTGGGAGGACAGTGTTGGATGTAACTGGTCTACAAGCAGATTTGTTTCGCTGAAAAGCTGGGCCCCCTGGGTTAGGATTTGGTCTACACGCCACCCAAAGTCTCTGAATCTCCGGAGGAATTCTTAGCGAGTTTCAGAAAATGCAATCTGAAGTCATAACACGGAGGTATTTAAAAAAAAAAAAAAAAAAAAAACGTCGTACTCCTTGAATTTGTCCCGGGTTTACAGATAAAGATTCAGAGCCATCAGCGAGCACTCTGCACAAGTGATGGAAGTGACTGTGGAATTAGGGTCTTCAAGTTGCAGGACCCTCGTGAGCCCCACGGCCATGACCTGTAATTTCTACCAGCAAGATCTTCATGTGTCTCTTCTTCCAGGCACAGATTTAGCTGTAATATAACAACGATTCCATTTCCCTTATTGGAACAAAGTACAATTATTTTAACTTCCAGCTTAGTTGGTCAGCAAGTGGTGTTCCCATAGGCCACGAAATGTTACTTTTCCATCCAAGAGCTGGAATTCGATGAATTCAGCCTAAGGACCCTGTTTTAGGAGGGCTTCTGGAATACTCTACGTCGTGATGAACTGCTTCCCATTTCCGTTCCTGTCCCACCTCTGGCAAAACATGCACTGTTGTTCTGTGAGTGTCTATTTCCAGTTTTCATAAATGAGGTGAAAATGTACGTTACTTCCTGATTCTAACACGATTTGTGTAGTTCTGTTCTTACCATCAGTTTATGTTGCTGTGGAAAATTCTAGTTTCAAACGGCTATGTAGTCATTCCTCGAGGCCATCCCGACTGTCTTCACTACCTCCATTTCCCCCGGTGGATACTGGATGATTCCAGTAATCCGTAAATTATTGCTGTGTTTTACGCTTTAATCCATGAAGTCCATAAATTCTGCTCTGATGAGCATCTTTTGAACATGTTCCTCTATGGAACTTGCGGTGAGATTTTCTCTTCTCAGTGTCACCTTCTGTTCAATTCCTATTCGTATACGTTTTGTTCTCTTGTTCTCAGTGATTTGTAGAAGTTCCTTATTTATTCTAAATACTATTTCATCATTGGTTTGAGATCTTTTTCAAATGACTTTGCTCACTTTGTCCTGTCCGTAGGGTCAGGATTCAGAACCAAAGGCAGAGGACCCTTGCGTAGCTCCCAACCCCCTGGAATTCCTCAAAAAGAATCCTTAGCATCTGTCTCAAACTGTTCCCCAGGGAGGCTAGTGCCATTAAGATATTAGGTTGAATGACTTCCTTAAAACTACAACTCTACCCTGAAATGGAAAAGAGAAAGAGCCTTCGATGTCCACAGAGATGAAAAACATGGGCTGTTCCCAGAGGCGCCTTTACTATAAATGTCTTGGTTTCGTGGCCCTTTAAGAAGCCATGCAACCATCACCCCCTTGATAATAGGCCTATTTAGGCACGTAAGCCAGCCACATAAGTCATTAACCACCAGAATGAGGTCAAACTGAAGAAACAAGGATGCTAGCGAGACTTGGTGCATTCATTAGGGTGGATGTCCAGGGAGTCATAAATCATTAAGGTAAGAAAAAGCATCTAATGATTAAGTCATCAATCATTAAGGTAAGAAAAAGCATCTAATGATTAAGTCATCAATCATTAAGGTGAGGAAAAGCATCTAATGATTAAGTCATCAATCATTAAGGTGAGGAAAAGCATATAGCTGTTGCTTTCAAGACTGAAGCAGAAATGATGCAAGATATTTAAAAAATGGTGTCGGTGAATTTCCTAAGATTAAACGAAACCTAATTCCTTTGAATACGGATTAGAGTACAACTTAATGGAAGAATTTTACCTAGAAATGTTGCAACCTAGATTGGCTGCCATGCAGTTCTTTCATATTAAACTAAAGCAGTCCATTTAAACTTCCTTTTTCAAGAGGAATAAGTCATTCTTAATGCAGAAGAACAATTAAATTGACTATGACCTTAGTTTTTGCCTGTATGTTTTTGGTTATATTAAATTTTGGTAATGCGGTCATTTCTCTTATTTCTCACCAAAGAAGCACATATCATTCTGAAAAGGTTAATGTTCGCTCAGAATGGTTCCTAATGTAATTCTCTGCTAACTTTTCCACTTACTGAAATGGACCATGTCATATTTCATATATTAAGTGGCAGCGTACTCCTAATGCCACAGACATATATGGGAGACACGCATCATGGGAAGATTAGTCACAGAGATGAAGATGGCTGTGGAGACAGAGGTGGACTAGAGAGCAAGATAAAAATGAAGACAGAGATAGATATGTTTCTAACGGCAAAGATTTAAAAGCATTTTGAAAGTCTCTATCTAGTGCCTACGTGAAAACTCAAAGCATCAAGAGAAAACCTGCTGTTCCTGGGCAGCGGGCATTCTGTCACGCTGTGCGGCTGAATTCTGTCACTGGGCGGCTGAATCTGCTGAATTTGATCATCATCATATATAACTATCAGAGTTAGGCTATTTTCAGCTAAAAAAAAATCGTATTTCATTAAATACTAGATAAGTTATTAATGGTTTTTCCCTCCTACCATGACTCCTAATTGCTGATTCAGTGAATTATTAAGACTCTTCTACAATGAAATTAATGTTAAGTGTATCTTTAGGATGGAAGTCAGAGCTGTTAGCATCTATAATTAAATGAATAATTATTTGTTATTGGATGTTATTAGCTAAGAGCAATAATTAACCTGCAGAACACTGGAAAATTTTTTTTTAAATAATGGACTTAGAAAAAAATAAAGAACAATTTTAAAAGAAATGGAAGAGAAATGAAGGTCTGTTGATCCCTTTCAGCTGCCAGTCTCTGTATTAAGAGGTTTCATATATGATATTTATGTCTCCTCACACAATTTTCATACCTAATTCACACAAAGCCTTACATTTCATTTTCCTCCATTTTTACAGAGACAGATAAGTTAGGGTAGGTGTAGCTGATGTCATATATAAAATATAAATATGAATATTAAATATACATATATAATATATAGTATATTATATAATATATAAATATATATTGATAGAGTACATATATATTTATATATTACATATTATATATATTTTTTATATTTATATAGACTATATACACTATATGTTTATATATACCATAAATATAAATATATTATATTATATGTATTTACATAAAATATAAATATGTATGTTAAATATAAATATATAGTATATATATTATATGTATATTAAATACAAATATATGTTATATAGTATATTTATCTTATATAAATATATAAGTACATATGTTATATATTTATTATAAATATATGCATAGGCTTTACATAAGAACATAGAATATGGCTACAAAATGTACTTCAGACTTTCATTATTTGGTCAGTAAAATAAGCAAAAAAAAGATTTATATTTGGATAAATTAGAAAGAAATTGAAGACTGGCAGGTACTGTGGGATGTACCTTACTGCTAATGTGAAAGCTTAGAAAATTCAAGTTCATTATGAAAGTATCCATTAACAGTCTGACAGGTCCCTCTGTCTCTTCACGCATCTGACTTTCTCTTTCCTCCTTTCCTCTCTTACCACACTGACCCTGTTTTCCCAGCCAAACCCCTTCTCAGTGACTAACAACGAGGTCAGGGAGAGGGGTAGGGGGAGAGAAGGACAGCCTCCTCTTCTTCTAAGGCCACGGTCCTATCAGAATAGAGCTCATGATGACTCATTTAACCATCACTACCTCCTAAAGACCATACTTCCAGATACAGTCAAATGGGTGGTTAGGGCTTCAACACATGAACTTGAGGGGGCAAAAATGCAGTCCAGAGCAGCAAGTCTAACTCTATTCCCAGGAAGAAGAGAACAGAGATTTGACAAAAGGCTAGCCAACTCCACCACAATCCACCCATCTGCTCATCAAATATTTGTTCCACCCTTCTGCCCGACAAATAACACACTTGCCCCTCCCTGAGGGATGGAAGCCAAAGTCCCATCAGGTGGCTGCATCCAGCTTCAAGGCCATAGTCTCTGGGCAATGATGCTTTTCTCCAAGTATAAAAATGTCTTCTTACACTCCAGTGACTTAAACCCTAAAAATACAAATTGTCTGCATTCCTCTACCCACACCACATACACACACACTTACTTACATCTAATGTATAAGGTACAGCAGGGACAAAATAGCCACAGTAAACATTTTCATTTAGAAAAGGAAAGAATTGGAGAAATGGTCACAGATCTATAGCATGAATTTTGAGGAAACTCTTTCCTGACGGGGGGATTTTCCTGACTGCTTTCTGGGGGGGAATCTCTTGTTCATTATTTTCTGTATCCCCTGGGCCTCATCAGAATGAAAACTTTTACTCTATGGAAGCTCATGTGTAAATGATGAAATGACAAGCTAAAGTCTGGAAGAAAATTTTGCAAACCACATATCTAAAATATAAAGTATTCTCAATTCTCAACAATAAAAAATCAAATAATACAATTAGAAAATGGGCAAAAGACATGAACATAATTTCACCAAAGAGGATATATAGATAGAAAATAAGGGAATGAAAAAAATATCCAACATCATTAGCCATTAAGAAAATGCAAATCAAAACTCAAATGAGATATCACTACATACCTATCAGAATGGCAAAAATAAAAAAAATTGTGACAACTCCAAATGCTGCTGAAGATGTAAAGAAACTAGATTCGTGCATTGTTGATGGAAATGTGAAATGGTCCAGCTACTCTGGGAAAGAGTTGGCCAATTTCTTAGCAAACTAAACATGCAACTATCATATGACCCAACAACTACACTCCCAGGTATTTATTCCAAAGAAAAAAAAAACAAAACCATGTTCACAGGAAAGCCTGCATGTTCATAGCAGTTCCTCACTCAGCCCAGATGTCCTTCAACAAGTGGAGGATTTAAATACCCTGCAGTATCTCCACACTTTGGAATACTATTTAGCAATAGAAAAGGTTTTGATTGACACACACATCATCTCAGATAAACTCTGGGGAATTACATTGCATGAAAAAGACACAGGTTATACCCTCTGTTTCCATTTGAAATGACAAAACTGTAGAAATGGAAAACAAACTAGTATTTGCCAGTTGCTGTGGGAAGAGATCAGAAGAGAATGCGTGTGGTTGTAAAAGAGCAACATAAGATACTGAACGCTGTACTGTTAACTGTCTTTACTGTGGTGGCAGATACCTGAACAAACACAGGTGAAAACTCAATGCACATATACACACAAATAAAACTGGGAAAATCTAAGATAAAGGAATCTAGCAATGTCAATATCCTGGTTATGATATTTTATTATAATTTTGCAAAATGTCAATAATTAGGGGAAATTATGCAAAGTATATAAGGGATTTCAATTATTTGTTACAACTACATGTTAATCTATGATCACCTCAATTTAAAAAAGTTATTCGGGGAGTTCCCATTGTGGCGCAGCAGAAACCAGTCCGACTAGGAACCATGAGGTTGTGGGTTCGATCCCTGGCCTCGCTCAGTGGGTTAAGGATCTGGCATTGCCGTGAGCTGTGGTGTAGGTCACAGACGTGGCTCGGATCCTGCTTGGCTGTGGATATGGCTCCGATTAGACCCATAGTCTGGGAACCTCCATATGGCACAGGTGTGGCCCTAAAAAGCAAAAATAAATAAATAAATAAATGTTATTGGGTAAAAATACGCTTTTCATTGGAAATTATGCTTTTATTGGAAATTACCAGAAATTTTCATTGGAAAATGAAACTCATTGGAAATTTTCACTGGAAAAATTCCCTTTTCATTGGGAATTACTATACAAGGAATTGTACTGAATAACAACTCAAAGATGAATGTGACTTGATTCTTATTTTCAAGCAGTTTATGTTACACATGGCGAGTGAGAAGAGAGCTGGCCCTCATTCTACATGAATGAATTTTTCGCATGGCACGTGAGATTCTCCTTAACTGACTCCAAAATACCTTCCCACCTGCTTCTATTCTTGTTTTCCATAGCCTCCTTTCCTCCAGCCACATCTACGTCCCATTCTCAAGAACCCACGCATTTGCTCTTGTGATTCCATCAAGCTGAAATACCTTTTCCTATTCACTATTAAAATCTTTTATTCCTAAGCTGGTACAACCACTATGGAAATACCTTAGAAAACTATACATAGAACTACCATATGACCCAGGAACCCCACTCCTGGGCATGTAGCCAGACAAAACTTTCCTTGAAAAAGACACCTGCACACACATGTTCACTGCAGCACTATTCACAAAGCCAAGACATGGAAACAACCCAAATGTCCATCAACAGATGACTGGATTAGGAAGATGTGGTATATATATATATATATGATGGAATACTACTCAGCCATAAAAAAGAATAAAATAATGCCATTTGCAGCAACATGGATGGAATTAGAGACTCTCATACTGACTGAAGTAAGTCAGAAGGAAAAAGACAAATACCATATGATATCACTTACATCTGGAATCTAATATACTGCACAAATGAATCTTTCTACAGAAAAGAAAATCACAGACTTGGAGAACAGACTTGAGGTTGCCAGGAGGGTGGGGGATGGAGTGGGATGGGCTAGGAGTCTGGGGTTAACAATTGTAGATTATTGCCTTTGGGATGGAAAAGCAAGAAGACCCTGCTGTATAGCACCGGGAACTATGTCTAATCACATGTGACTAATCCATATATGTACATGTAACCGGCTCACCACGCTGTGCAGTTGGAAAATTGACAGAAATCTGTAAACCAGCTATAATGCAAAAATTAAAAAATTAAAAATAAATTTAAAAAATCTTTTATTCCTTTAAGGCCTCTTCCATTGCCACTGCCTCCTCTGAAGCGCTCGCTGGTCTGCCTAATCTGAATCACCAAGTATCCTCAGAGCAGTCATCTTTTTACTCTGTATCTCATTTTACACACCATTTAACATTAGATTAAACAGGCTAGCTTCCCTCCCTTCTACCGCAGGCAATATCTCATAAACTCCTTGAAAAAAGAACCGAATCACATTCATCACTGAGAGTTTATAATCCTCTGTGGCTCCTAATACAGTCTTTGCATGAATTTTAATATGAACCAAAATCTATTCGCATGCTTGCCATTGTCAAACACTGTTCTGAAGGCTTTCCATACATCAAATAATTTAATCCTTAGCAAGGGAAGTCTTACCATCTCTATTTTATAGGCGATGGAACTGAGGGGGAAAGTTTAAGCACTCTGTCCAAGGTCACCGTTAACCACGCTTGATGTCCAGGAGTCTGCACTCCCTGCCATGCTGCCTCTAGAGAGCATTCAGTGGTTGACAGTCTGATGCAACTTCAGGAAAGCTCTCTGAATCAATTATTTCAGCTTGTTTCCCAGAAAACTAGTATTGCTGATTGCTAGATGGGTACCAGGCACAGCATGAGTTGCTTTCACACAAATTAGCTCATGGAATATTGGTGTTCCCATTTTATAAATGTGGAAAGTGAAACCTAGAGATATGAAGTAATTTAGCCCACATTGCCCAGAAGGCAACTATTAGGGCTCTGTTTGTTTTTTTGTTGTTGTTTGTTTGCTTGTTTTCATTAGGCCAAGCTACAAGGCGGAACAATACCATCATTTATGAAATCTGGTAAAGCAAATTAAATGAGCGCTTTTTGATAAAGGAATTGAGACGACAGTAACATCTTGGAAAACCTGCCATCCGTTTGTATCTACAATTCTGTTTCCTGAATCTATTATCTGGTTCTATCTTATAGAAAGTCGTCTTTCTGTACGTCCTCAAGTTCTCAGTGTTCATATGAGTTGCTGTGGGGGTATTTTGTTACGAATTATTGGGGGTATAGAATGTTTAGAAAAATAATTACAAAACAAAACTGATCTCCTCCGCAGTCAATTCACTGAAGATGCTGGATGGACTTTAAGTCAGTCGACACGTGGTCCTGAATCACTTCCCCTCCTGTTCTCTCCTGCCTTCACCTATCCTGTGCCTAGGATCATGTCAGGCATAAGGGAAATCCAAATCCAAAGAGGTGCTCAACAGGGACTTCCTGGCGTGGCTCCCCGGGTTACGAACCCACTGGTATGCATGAGGATGTGGGTTTGGTCCCTGGCTTCGCTAAGTGGGTTAAGGATCCGGCATTGCCATGAGCTGTGGTGAAGTTCGCAGACCTGGGTTAGATCCCAAGTTGCTGTGGCTGTGGCGTAGGCCTCCAGCTGTAGCTCCAATTCGACCCCTAGGCTGGGAAACCCCATACGCCACAGGTGAGGCCCTAAAAAGGCCAAAAAAAAACAAAACAAAACAAAAAAAGTGTTCAACAGGTTGCCTATCTTTTGAGGACTTTTTTTTTGGCTTCTTATGGCTGCACCCGCAGCATATGGAGGTTCCCAGGCTAGAGGTTGAAGCTGAGCTGTAGCCATCAGTCTACACCACAGCCACAGCAACACAGGATCCAAGCCACGTCTGCAACCCACCCCACAGCTCATGGCAATGCTGGATCCTTAACCCACCGAACAAGGCCAGGGATCCAACCCGAGTCCTCATGGATGCTAGTTGGGTTCATTAACTGCTGAGCCACGAGGGGAACTCCCTTTGTGGACTTTTTAATCCCATTGACTAGACACTATTTCAACCATTAAATAACTAAATACTTCATCACAATTTTTATGTAGTCTTTTCTAATGTAATTATATGTATATAATGTATATAATTATATATAAATAATTATAAACATTATATGTGAACATACAATGTATATAATTACATATACACATACATGTCTCAAGTTTCCTAAAATGTTTTACTTTTTTTAAGTGTAAAAACTATTAATTCAGGAGTTCCTGTTGTGGCTCAATGTGTTATAAACCTGACATATTATCTGAGAATGAGGGTTCAATCTTGGCCTTGCTTACTGAGTTAAGGATCTGGCACTGCCACAAGCTGCAGCGTAGGTTGCAGATATAGCTCAGATCTGGTGTTGCCGTGGCTGTGGTGTAAGCCAGAAGCTGCAGCTCCTAGCCCTGGAATTTCCATATGTCATAGGTGTGGATATAAAAGAAAAGAGAAAAAACAATATTAATTTAAAAACACTATTAATTTAAAAAGAGGATGGATCTATACAACTTCAGACTCACTGTACAAAATTGCTTTCCCTACAAGAATTTCAGTAACAGACATGATTTTTATAGCAGAATACTCTGTAAGTGCATGTTGTTATTGCAAGTTAAAATAATAAATTGGCAGATTAAAACTGGCAAAAATCAGGTATAAGAATGTCGTCGTCCTTTGATCTTTAACCCACATATTCAGCAACTATTTTTTTCTCTCCTCTTTGGCCTCTCTTTTGTAATTTTGCTTCTATCAAAGTTCAAAATCTCCCAAGCTAAACAAGGGGACAAAAGAACTATGATAAACAAAGCATGGGCTGAAAGGGTCTTGACAGCAAAGCAGGGAGCAACAGTGTTTTCTCATTTGCAAGGGACTGGCGTCCAGTGGTGACTGCCATTCTCGCCACCGGGGATCTATTTAGTGCAGATCCCATTCCTTAATTAAGCTGTATCTAAATTGTGTAATGAACAAAAGGAAATATAATCAAATATAATCAAAAGCTTTCTTACGAGTGCCATATGTGTCTTCATTGTCCATCCAAATGATCAGAAAGGGTTGAAAGGATTAGCCAAAGCTCCATAAGAATGTGGAGTTGGGCTGTGAGATGAAAGATGAACTGTTCTGCGAAATGCCTAGATGAGGAATTTCTGCTGTGGCTCAGTGGTTAACAAACCCGACTAGTATCCATGAGGGCACGGGTTTGATCCCTGGCCTTGCTCAGTAACTTAAGGATCTGATGGTGCTGTGGCTGTGGCATAGGCCTGCAGCTGCAGCTCTGATTCGACCCCTAGCCTGGGAACTTCCATATGCCATGGGTGTGGCCCTTAACAACAACAAAAAAATGTCTAGATGAGACAAACAGTATCTCAGAGAGCAAAAGTGACCCTGGAATGGGTTTGGTTCCAAACTGATTCAATCAGTGTGGCAGTGAATAATTATCAGAACTTTATATGAATATCAGTAGCCACCAATAGGGAACAGCTATTAGAGGTAAGTAAGGCCCTAGGGAGCCCCTCTACCATCCGAAGATCAGTTTCAAATAAAAATAACTCTCAGGTTGAACACGTCTACACCTACAAACATGCATTAGCAGGCAGACAAACACATAAATAGAAATGTGCTTCATGGGGTCAAGTCCACACTCTGAACTTAACTGACCTGAAAGGCTGGCTGGAGACGAAACTCATGCCATTCCACAGGCAGGGCGGCTGACCTCGGCTGCCCCATTAGACACCCAGACTTTCCTGAACAGGCAGCCGCCCAGAGGCCACATTTTGGAATCAAGCTACAAGCACCACACCACAGGGTTCAGACTCCTGGGCTTACCGAACTCAGACTTTCCTTCTGGCCAGTCCACGTGTCTTCGACCCAATTTCGCCAGCAAAAACTAATTTCTAATTCTTAGTGAAGGTCGATCAGCGCTAACGACAGCTGAAGCGCTCTTGGGAGGGTCTGAGAGGACCCTCTGGACTCGGTCCCACAGCTCCAGCCCTCCGGGTGTCGGGTGTGTGTTCCCTCCTTGGCAATACCTCGCTGCGCCTGTGGATTAAAGCCAGTTAACCCGCGCCTCCACGCCGCTGTCTCTGACGAAGGCAAAAAGACAAAAAAATAAAAAAATAAAAATAAAAAAAATAAAAAGGAAATCACCACTGACCCAGAAGGCGGCAAGCAGCAATGCACCCTTTAGCGAAGCAGAGGAAATTCTGGCCTTTCCGTCCCACACGGACGTTCTGAGGCTGATGGGCCACCTTGGCCTTGGCCCTGCCCCCAAAGCATCATCCTGGTCTCTGCGGTCACGGCCAGGTGTCTGGCACGTCTGTATACTCCAGCTCCTGCGAGGCGAAGAACCGCTGCTTGGGGAAAGTGGCAGGTCCTTACCCTTCCCGCTCCTCTCCCTGGTCCAGCGGTGAGTCACGTGGCCACGCCCAGCGCAAGGAAGCCTGGGAAATGCTCTCCCCGCCGGGGCACCCAGGAGGAGACGGCCCTGCCTCTCCGTGCGCGCCGGTGTCCTCCGCAGCTTTCCTCGCACACAGACAACACCCCCCCTCCCCTTCTCCCAAGGGAAAAACATTCAAAGTCCCACGGAGTTAACGGCGGCCAGCTCAAAATTCAGGATCCCTGAAAGATGAGCGGCTTCTCCATCTGGTCCGGAAATGTGTAACCCAGGAAAGCCCGTGAGATCTGTCATCCACACCCTTCCCAGTATACGCGTAACACTCCGTGGGGACCAAATTCTAGCCAGAGCGTTATCACTTCTTTGGGTGTTTTTGGGTTTTTTTTTTTGTCTTTTTGCCTTATCTAAGGCCGCACCCGCGGCATGTGGAGGTTCCTAGGCTAGGCTAGGGGTCTAAGAGGAGCTGTAGCCGCCGGTCTACACCACAGCCACAGCCACGCGGGATCCGAGCCGTGTCTGCGACCTACACCACAGCCCAGGGCAATGCCGGATCCCTAACCCACTGAGCGATGCCAGGGATCGAACCCGCAACCGTATGGTTCCTAGTCGGATTCGTTAACCACTGAGCCACAACGGGAACTCCCAGAGGGTTATCGCTTCTAAGAGTGTCAGCAGCGCACAGGAAAGCCAGTCTTCAAATTAAGCAGTCTGGTGCATTAGGTAGGTGAGATCGTCAATGCCTGAAATTTACCGTTGCCTACAGGGGCACTCTCAAGCCCCAGTTGGGAAGATCAGCCACCGCGATGAGGAAAATCATAAATTTTCTCTGGCGGGAGAATCAAACTAAGAGAAAGCAAAACAAAACCAAAAAGCCCCCAATGCCATGCACCCCTTGTGGAGGCCTCTCCCGACGGTCATCTGTCTACCAGACATGAACCAGACCTCCTCAAAGCAGAAGCATGAAATGCGGAAAAGTTGGCCCCTTTCTTCAGAAACCAGCCTTGCAGGTCTATGATTAATGTATTTTGTTTTCATCTCAAAGAGCTCGCATTGACCAACAGCTCCTCCTTACAGGCATCAGTGAAAACAAAGTCCTTAGATGAACCTGTGCACAGCACTAAGCTGGCAATATAATATAGAATTTCTTGGTCTCAAAAATGTATGAAACTGAGGGCTGCACCTGTGGCATATGGAGGTTCCCAGGCTAGGGGTCCAGTTGGAGCTGCAGCTGCTGGCCTAAGCCACAGCCACAGCAAAGTGGGATTCCAGCCTCATCTGCAACCTATACCACAGCTCAAGGCAACCCTGGATCCTTAACCCCCTTTGGGAGTTAGGCCAGGGATCGAACCCATATCCTCATGAATACCAGTTGGGTTCGTTACTGCTGAGCCACAATGGGAACTCCCTCAAATAAAATTTTTAAATTAAATTGTAAAAAAAAAAAAAAAAAAAGGTGTGAAACTGAATCTCTAACTCCTGATCCTTGGAGCAGTTCTCAGAGCTTCTGAGAATCTCTTTCACAGGTTATAATCCTCAGTTCGACTCAAACAAAATTCTCTTTTCTTTCTTCTGAGCTTAATTGTTGATTTTTCCATCAATAACGGCAATTATCCTGCTGCTCACTCCTTTAGTCCTTCCATTGTTGTGAAAGCTTCTAATTCCCTGTATTAAAATGTTTTATTCTTGGAATTTTGACTTTTCTTTTTTTCTCTTTTTTCTTTTTACAACCACACCTTCGGCTTATGGAAGTTCCTGGACTAGGGGTTGAATTGGAGCTGCAGCTACAGGCCCACACCACAGCCACAGCAACACTAGATCTTCAACCTACTGAGCGATGCCAGGGATCAAACCCACACACTCACGGAGACAATGTCAGGTCCTTAACCCTCTGAGCCACAGTGGGAACTCCTTGACTTTTACTTTCTTAACTAAACCCAAACTATTACAACA
Source organism: Catagonus wagneri (assembly GCA_004024745.2). NCBI lineage: Eukaryota > Metazoa > Chordata > Mammalia > Artiodactyla > Tayassuidae > Catagonus > Catagonus wagneri. The sequence goes on along the minus strand of PVHT020000257.1, from coordinate 21,274,416 downwards.
TGTTTCATCAAACCTAAATCATAATCAAATATAAGACCCATTATCAATTTTTTCAACACCCAAAAAAGAAGACTGTTGCTAGGTAGACCAATATGTCACTGGTTGTGAAAACATCATGATTTCAGAGATATTTGAATGTTTACATTTTACCTCTACTTGCAATTGCTTTCTTTGTATGAAATGAAGTAGGATCAAGTTTCATATTTTTTCCACTGAATTGTCTCAGCTCCGTCTACAGCAAATAATAATAAATTTCTTCTCTCCTGAACTATAGAGCTTTCCTCTGTCAAATATCAAGCACCCATACATGTGTGGATGAGGTTCTGGGTCTCTGGTCCATTCCACTGGCTTGTCTCTCTCCACACCAGTACCAAGCTGTCTTTGTTACTCTGTTGTCAAAAGAAAAATTTTGAGAGGGAGTTCCCATCATGGCTGAGCAGAAACGAATCCGACTAGTATCCATGAGGACTCGGGTTTGATCCCCGGCCTAGCTTAGTGGGTTAAGAGTCCGGCGTTGCCGTGAGCTGTGGTGTAGGTCACAGACGTTGCTTGGATCCCATGTTGCTGTGGCTGTAGCGTAGGCCGGCAGCTGTAGCTCCAATTCGACCCCTAGCCTGGGAACCTCCATATGCTGTGGCCTGGGCTCTAAAAAGACAAAAAAAAAAATGTTTTGAGAGCTAGTAAGCAAAGCTCCTACCTGCTCTTCAGGCCAAGCTCGGGCCTTTTGTATAATATATTATACAATATCTAAATACTATATATATATATACTATATATGTGTATTTAGACTCAGGCTGCAAGGTCACACACAAAGCACTCAGATGGGGGATGTCTGCTTTGATGGCGTGGACCTCTAAATGAAGTGACACACACAGTGCTTAGTCTTCCAATTTAGGAACGTTGTGTCTATCTCTCTCTTTTTATAGTGCTCTTTCAATACAATTTTTTTTTTTTTTTTTGGTCTTTTGAGAGCCGCACCAGTGGCATATGGAGATTCCCAGGCTAGGGGTCTAATCGGAGCTGTAGCTGCCAGCCCACGCCACAGCCACAGCGACGCCAGATCTGAGCCGCATCTGCGACCTACACCACGGTTCACGGCAAGGCCAGATCGTTAACCCACTGAGTGAGGCCAGGGATCGAACATGCAACCTCATGGTTTCTAGTCAGATTCGCTAACCACTGAGCCACGACGGGAACTCCAATAAAAATATTTTAAGACTATTTAAAAAATCTTAGAAGCCTGGCACATATTTTGCTGGATTTATTCTAAAGTGCTTCACATTTCTGATGGCGTGGTGACTGTGATCTTTAGCCAATTCTATTTATATATGTTGTCTTTGCAGATTCTCTCGATTTTATGTGAATAATGACAATTATGTTTCTTCCTCCTAATCCTTATACCTTTTTTTTCCCCTAACCTTATTGAACTCACTGGAACCTTGAGGAAAGTGTTGGAAGGAAGTGGTGATAGTGATTATACTTGTCTTTTTTTTTCTTTTTAGGGCCACGCTCTCGACCTATGGAGATTCCCAGGCTAGGAGTGTCTAATTGAAGGTACTGGCAGCCTATGCCACAGCCACAGCAACACCAGATCCAAGCCGGGTCTGCGACCTACACCACACAGCTCATGACAACGCCAGATCCTTAACCCACTGAGCAAGGCCAGGGATTGAACCCACAACCTCATGGTTCCTAGTCGGATTCCACTGCGCCACAATGGGAACTCCACTTCTCCTCCTTTTGGTCACAAGAAGATCACAAAAAAATTCCTTATTTGACATGTCACCATTAGGTATGATGTTAGTTATAGTTCTGAAGAAGAATGCTTCTATTCCCAGTTTGCTAAGAGAGTTTATCGAAAGATAGACTATTTTATCAGATGTTTTATTCAGTGATGACAGATGTTGAAAAGCATTCCAGCCTGCAATAGCTTTCTCACTACCAGCCACTTATGCAACAGATCATATGCAATACATCATCTTTTAAAAAATTTCAATGGCCACACCTGCAGCATATGGAAGTTTCCAGGCTAGGGGTTGAATCAGAGCTGCAGCTGCCAGCCTAAGCCACAACCATGGCAATGCCAGACCCAAGCAACACCCGCGACCTACACCGTAGCTTGCGGCAACACTGGATCCTTGCCCACTGAGCGAGGCCAGGGATCCAACCTGCATCCCCACGGATGCTAGTTGGGTTCTTAACCTCCTAAGCCACAGTGAGCACTCCTACATCATCATTTTTTGTTACGACAGAACACCACCCCCCAGGTACCTATTTCTGACAACGATATCCCCAAATACACAGCTGAAATGAACTGGTTTCTTTCCTTCATTCTCTTTTTTTGGCCACCCCCACGTATATTGGAAGTTCCCAGGCCAGGGATCAAATCTGAGATGCAGCTGCGACCTACGCCACAACTGCAGGAATGCTGGGTCCTTAACCCACTGCACCACAGCAGGAATGCCGGTTTCTTTCTTACATAGCAGTCTGTCTGTCTACTCTCACCGGAGGGGGCTCTGCTCTACGTGGTCACTCACTTGAGGTCTTTTGAAAACACTAAAACTACTGCCTAAGGAAGAGAAAAAAGTGCAGCAGCATTTTGAGGAATCCCAATGCAACAATCACTGCTTGAAATGGTCATTGAGGGTATGACACATTGTACTAACTGTCCCTGAAAGTAAGTCTGTTCTTACCTCTTGCCTCACCTATGTCTGCCCAGCTAAGCATGAGCATTCTGAAGTCCTTTGCAGCCAGGCGTGCCCACGTGACTCAATGGGCCAGTGGGATGTGAAAAAAGGGAAAGAGGACAACTTCCAATGGGATGTGAAAAAAGGGAAAGAGGACAACTTCCAGGTGTCTCCTTTGGATAAGACCAGCTGCTTCTCCGGGATTCTGGCTCTTTATTCTTTCCTGCCGACTGGAAAGCAGATACGTCAGCAATGCAGCTTTGAACGAGCTGGTGAAGGCAGGGCCACCAGCAGCAACACTTAGGTTGCCTCCTCCACTCCCTTAGCCTAAACTTCTTTGGGAAAAGACGTTGTATGAGCAGTCAATAAAATAAGAATCACAAAATTAATTGTGAAATTTCCTATTTCAGTATCTCCATTAGAAGCTAATAAAGTGCTCAGCTGTCTAGGAGAAGATGGCTGGAAACAGATTTTTTTTAAATCAAGGCAACTGTTCAAGCATTTCCTCGTTCTCCACTCTCAACCGCTGAGTTCAAGCCTAACCAACATTAGTTGAGGGGTTACACTTTGTATTAGACATTGTCCGAGGTCCTAGGAAACAAGAACCGATAAGACACATTAACTCCGCGACAAGAATGAATCAGACAGGCTCAATATGATCATTTCCTCTCTAGGTTTCTCTCTACTTTCTCCCTTGTCTCTGAAATTTGGTTCATGAACGCAGGTAGCCACTAAAGAGTACATTTAAAAGTATTTGCTGGATAGAGGACAGAACTCAGCTTCAAACGAAATCAAATCTTCCAGCCGATTTCGTAGATGAACTGGAATTACATACATCACGCAGTTATTGCTGCAGCAAAGGAAAAATGATCTATGTGGTACGTTGTTCTGGTCCTACCATTCTGAAGAAACTTGAATATTAGTGCAGAACAAACTACACTGTAAAAAATCCCGTTGTAAGGGTTCTCGCTGTGGCACAACAGGATCGGTGGCGTCTCTTGCACAGGTTTGAACCCAGGCTGGGCACAGAGAGTTAAAGGATCCAGTGTTGCAGCAGCTGGGACTCAGCTCTGCTCTCTGGTCCAGGAACTCCATATGCTGCAGGGTGGCCAAAAAAGAAAAAAAAAATTTTTTTAATTGTGTTAAAAAATTGGTTGTCGGCTGATCATTATTTCAAGGAGTAACTAATAATAGACCTTAATAATATTTGAAGCTCACAATCTAGTTAATATTATGAAGTACTAATTAGGTGCTAAGGACCTTACATATAAGAGATTTAATCTTCCCACAAAATTCTATGAGCTAGCTATTACTAATGTTCTCATTTTACAGATAAGAAATCAGACTCCGAGGGGTTGAGTACCTTGTTCAGTTAATTCAGTATTCAAGTGTCCAAGGCCTAGATTATTAGTATATTATCCTCATTCGCTGTCACTTCTTGATCTCATTGGCTTGCCCAGAACCTTCTCTTCCCTTTGCCTCATTTTCTCATCTATTTAAAATATATTTCACAAAGGTGTACTATCTGTGTCAATAAGAGTTACCTTAAACTTCTTTAGAACTAAGCAAGGGATACGAAATGTAAACAGTCATTCAAACTCTATTTTCATGTCACTGGATGTCCTTTATGTTTAATCTATGTGTAATTGCCAGAATAACTTTATTTAACTGGCTCTAGTTATTATAAAATAATAGTATATTTTAGGAAGATATTCTGTGGTCCAGTGTATGTGATTATCCATGAGCCACAAATATTTTTCCTGTTGAGAATCACATAAAATAGTTTGTCAGAATTCTTGGGGTTTAGCACACAATGCTGTAGCAGTCTGCAAATCATAAATGCATCCGTATGTGACATCACATATTTTCTGCATCCCAACTGTCAACCATAAAAAGCAATAATCAAACAGCCTAAAAGAGGAGTTCCCACAGTGGCACAACAGGCTCTGCAGTGTCTTGGGAGAGCTGGGACACAGGTTCGATCACTGGCCCAGCACAGTGGATTTAAGGATCCAGCCTTGCTGCATCTGTGGCTTCGTTGAGACTGTAGCTCAGATCTAATCCCTGGCCCAGGAAATCCATGTGTCCCAGGGTGGCCAAAAGAGAAAAACAAAAAACAAGAAATCAGGCTTAAAAAAATTGAATTATCTTCTCAATATCTATAAAATTAAATTGTTCTCACTTGAATAGGCAATCAAAGATTATACTGCCAGAACTACAGGGAAAATCTGTCCAACAGATACGTGTCAGGTGGTTCATTAATAAAAATACAGCTTTTTTTGCATTTTTGTCGACAATTATGGTATTTATCATCTTTTAAAGTCTGTAACATCGTGATTTATCTCCTCCCTACAAATAAATATTCTTTCTTACATAATTTTATGTTCCTTTTCTTATTGACCATCCCACAAATTGCATTAACTTTAGTCTTCATCATAAAAGCTAAAGCCTTCTGTGCCTGAACTTTTTTGTTTGATTTACATGGTTGTTAAGAGGATAATACAGTATGAATTATGCAAAATAAAATAATGCACTTGAAAGAACTTGGAACAGTAAATATTACTATACAACTGAAAAGTTTAGCTATTCTATTGCTTTGACTATGACCAAGTTTCACATGTGTGGTTAGGAAGCCTTCCAGAAATGGGTTTTCCTTTCCAGCTCAAAGTGGAATGTGTTTCCTAAGTAATTCAGCTGTGGGGCGTATGTACAGGGTTACAGTCCTCTTAGAAACTGGAGATACACTGAACCACGGAAGATGCTGAGGAATTCTTTTTTTCCTTTTTTTCTCTCTTTTTTAGGGCCACACCCCCGGCATATGGAGGGTCCCAGGCTAGGGGTCAAATGGGAGCTGTAGCCGCTGCTCTACGCCACAGCCACAGTCACGCCAGATCCGAGCCTCATCTGCAACCTACACCACAGCTCACCACAACGCCAGATCTTTAACCCACTGAGCGAGGCCAGGGATCGAACCCGCAACCTCATGGCTCCTAGTCGGATTTGCTTCCTCTGCGCCACAATGGGAACTCCTAATTGGTGCCTTTATATTCCTGCCTTGATCAGTCACTGGTCTCAACACTGCCTTATTCAAATCTTCTCAGATGTCACTCCCCTCCTTGTCTTTTTCCTTTTTTTTCTTTTTATTAGAGTTGATTTACAGTGCTGTGCCAATCTCTGTTGCACAGAAAAGTCTCCCAGTCATACACGTACGTACATTCCTCTTCTCATATCATCCCCCATCACGGTCTACCCCAAGAGATTCGTCCTGTAATATACAGTAGGACCCCACTGCCCCCACTCTAAATGTAAGAGTTTGCATCTACTAACCCCAAACGCCCAGTCCTTCCTACTCCCTCCCACCTCCCCTGTGCCTATCTAGTTTCTCTTTTTCTTTTCAGAGCCACGCCCGTGGCATACATAAATTCCCAGGCTAGGGGTCAAATCAGAGCTGCAGCTGCCAGCCACAGCCACAGCCACGCCAGATCCGAGGCACCTATGCGACGTACCCCACAGCTTGGGGCAATGTCAGACCCTTAACCCACCGAGCGAAGCCAGGGATCGAACCCCAGTCCTTACAGACACTGTGTCAGGTTCTTAACCCAGTGAGCCATACAATGGGAGCTTTTTTTTGCAGCCACACCCACAGCACGCAGAAGTCCCTGGGCTGGTTATTTACATCTAGAGCAGGGCAGTACACTGGTAGCAGCACACACTTGGTATCACACTGTAAGAGCTCATTGAATTACTCATCAGTGAAAGCTAGTTCACAGAGACCGTAAAGAATAAATCAGACACCCAAGCAAAGCATAGATGAGGGAGCTTCTGAGAGAGAGAGCTGGTACTTGACTTTGAATGGGTTCCTTTCCCCTCCTTACACCCCCACCAGTCAGGCTATATTATATGCCCTTGAGTTCTGCGAGATGCATACACCTATGTCCTTCCAAAGTAAGAACTTCCTTCTTCTTCTTCTTCTTTTTTTTTGTCTTTTTTTCTCATCTAGAGCTGCACCCGCGGCATGTGGAGGTTCCCAGGCTAGGCGTCTAACAGGAGCTGTAGCCGCCGGCCTTCGCCACAGCCACAGCCACGCGGGATCCGAGCCGCGTCTGCAACCTACACCACAGCTCACGGCAACGCCGGATCCTTAACCCACTGAGTAAGGCCAGGGATCGAACCCACAACCTCGTGGTTCTTAGTCGGATTCGTTAACCATTAAGCCACGACAGGAACTCCCCCTTCTTGTTTGCACAAATTTAAGTGTCTTACAAGCAAAGGAAGCCTATCAGGATCAACAGGAAAAGTAGCCATAGGCCGGACCGTGACAGTGCAGTTCAGACCTGAGTGCGCCGCGGAAGCTGTGGAACAAGGATGACGTAACCAGAGGAACAAGGATGACGTAACCAGAGGAACAAGGATGACGTAACCAGAGGAACAAGGATGACGTAACCAGAGCGAGCTCCAGGAAGAATACGAGCGAGCGTGCACTAAGCTAACATTCATTGTATTAATTGTTACTGAGAGATTTCAATACATTATTCTAACTGTGGTACACGATTGAGTCCTTGCCCTCAGGGAAATATACAATAAAACAAATACAAATGCTGATACTATATAACGACATATTTTGTCAATGGGAGAAAGTCTTTAATACAGAGATTAATTTGAAGGCTACTGCAACGGTCCAGACAACAACAACAAAAATCTTCATCCAGTCTCTAGGAAATGCCAGTGGCTGGTGAACAGGCTAGAAATAAGGCAAGATACATTTGGAAATTCAAAGAGAAGACCTTGTAATTGATGGGAGTAGAAGGATCAGTTTTTTTTTTTGTTTGTTTTTTGTTTTCCTGCATCCGTGACATATGGAAGTTCCTGGGTCAGGGAAGAGAATCCAAGCTACAGCTGCAATCTAGTCCACAGCTGCAGCAAGACTGGAGCCTTCACCCACTGCACCACAGCAGAAACTCCATGGATCCGTATTTTTTTAATTATTTGTTCTTTGGCTGTGCCCATGGCATGTGGAAGATCCTGAGCCAGGGGTCAAACCCGCGCTGCAGTTGCAGCAATGCCAGATCCTTAACCCGCTGAACCACAGGGGAACTTCCAAGAGGATCTGTACTTTAAACTTCAGTAGCCCAAAGTAGGTCGGTAATTACATGGTAATAAAGTCTGGGAAAATAATGCTGTAATCGGCTTAAAATATAAAGTGACCTGGTTAGTTGGACTACAGATATGTTGACTTTTAGATATACCCAGGATGTCTAGAGGGAGATTAAAAGGAGAAGAACCTCTAAATAATAACAATAAAATGTCTGGTAACACACTTATGTTTGGGGAGGAAGGAAAGATCCTTATCAGTTCATTTAATTTCACTGTAACTCAGCTTCATTGCACTGCTAACTTTACAGGGCTTGAAAGAGGATTAAAGAAAATAAGCAAAGCCTTCTAAGAAAGGGCATCAAAGGATGCAAGAAAGTCAAAGAGAGTGAGCATCTGGCAAAACCTTCGGAGTGCTGCCATTAGGTGGTCGAGGACCAGGTAAAATACAGGGAAAGTAAAAATGAATTCTTCTCTAGGCCAAAAGGCAAAGCAAGATGACAACAGCATGCCTCATGTATCTCCCTGTACAACAGACATCTTAGAAATCAGTTTGAAAGGAGTCTTTAAAATGCCTTATTGCCAAGCATTATTTTTTTTCTCTTTGAACTCAAAACTCAAAAACACCGCTTTTCTTCACTTTTGCATTCCTAGCACACAGCAGTGTCTCACACACGAGAGGCAGTCAGTAAATCGAGGGAATGGCAGCTCCATCTTATTCCTTCCTGGGTATCTCACCTGTTCCTGTAGTCTCCACCTGTGACCTGGTAGCCCTTTCGAGCTTTGCAGACATACACACTCAACAGAGTAGGTGGCCAGGTATGTGTCTGGATCACATGAACCATCGAAAAACTGTATATGCAATAAATATTATATGATGGGCAACTAAGATTTGCTTAAGATAACACCTATTCTTTTTTAAAAATTTATTTTATTGCAGTACAGGTGACTTAACGATAAATTAAAGTGTATACGTACTGATTCAGAACTTTTATAGGTGATACTCAATTAACTCAATTATAGCCACTGTAAAATTTTGGCAATATTCCCTGTGCTGTACGTAATTGTAGCTTACTGATTTTGCATATGGTAGTTTGTACCTCTTAATTCCCTACCATTAACCCGCCAGCACTCTACCCCTCTATCCAAAGGTAACCACTAAGTGTTCTTTGTGTCTCTGGGTCTATTTCTTTGTGTCATTGTTGTTATACTCACTAGCTTGTTTCTGTGTTTCAGAGTCCACATTTAAGTGACAACAAGGGAGACTGTGGCAAGATGGCGGAGGAGTAAGAGGTCGCGCTCACCCTCTCCCACAAATACATCAAAAAACGCATCTAAATATAAAACAAGTTGGACAAATCATCATCTGAATGCTGATTAATTTAAACCTCCAAAAACTGCAAGAAACCCTTGAAATAATTGGGTAGAACAACTGAAAGAAAAAAAAAAAGGTGAGAGAGAAAAGCAATTAGGACCGTAACCAGCACCCCAGGGAGGGAGCTGTGAAACAGAAAAGTTTCCTGGGAAGAAACCTAAACAACGATCAGCGGATCAATGACCAATGGAACTAGAGGGACATCAAAGCCTGAGAAAAACGCAGCAGCTGGATTGAGACAGGAAAACCGGAGTTAGAGACCTGAATACCGGTGCAGACACCACAGCCTGCGGCGCCGGGCGGTGCCTGGGAGCTAAGACACAGGTTCCTAAGGTTAGTCCCTGCGAGAGGGCAGAGGTCAGTGGCCGCAGCGATTGTGGGAATAGGACAAGGAACAGCGATATTCTAGGATTTGTGGAGAGCAAAACCAGGACTGAGGGAACCGAGGAAGTCTGGTCCCGCAGGGAAGGCAAGCCTCCATTGTTAGGGAAGAGGAGAGGAGGAGGGGCTGGCCGCCATAGGAAGCGACTTGAACTAGCGCGCAGGGCGGGGCGACGGTGACCCGCCAAAGAGAGCAGAAGTGGGGAGGAGCCAGTGGAGGCTGCAGCCGCGGCGGCGGGAGTGGAGCCGTGCCTTGAAGCCCACGGGCGGAGCGCAGTGCCAGGTTGTGGACCCAGGCGCCTGTGCCAGCCAGCATCAGCGGGGGTGGCAGGGCCCTGGGCCGGTCCACGGACCTAGGCGACTGCGTCAGCCCACAGAGTTGGTAGCTCTGGCGGGCGGAGCAGTACGCGACCACACAGAGCTAGCTTTCGCAGAGGAGCGGGGCCGGCGCCAGCCGCTGCCGCCAGGAAACCGCCCCATCTGAGGAGAAAGCATCTGTGCAAGGGCAGACCAAACGTCAGCCTGCTGAGCCAGCCTCTGACGGGTACCGCTTGTGGTTCCAGTCACCTCAAAGAGGACTTTGCAATCGAACACTAGTTTCCCGCGGCTCTCACTCCCAGGGGAATTCATACTTCCTGCTGCTGCTACTGCCAAATGCTTAAGACACCTGGTAGATCTGCCTAGAGCTCCCGATCACTTCCCAGGGCTGTGCAAC
>PVHT020000257.1:21189255-21255988 GCA_004024745.2 Catagonus wagneri | reverse complement strand
AAAAAAAAAAAATTAAAAGTTTCTACACAGCAAAGAAAACCCTAAACAAAACAAAAAGACAACCCACAGAATGGGAGAAAATATTTGCAAATGAATCAACTGACAAGGGATTAATCTCCCAACTTTACAAACACCTCCTACAGCTCAATACCAAAAAAACAAACAACCCCATCAAAAAATGGGCAGAAGATCTGAACAGACAACTTTCCAAAGACATACAGACAGCCAAAAAACACATGAAAAGATGTTCAACATCACTCCTCATTAGAGAAATGCAAATCAAAACCACTATGAGGTACCACCTTACACCGGCCAGAATGGCCATCATCAAAAAGTCTACAAACAACAAGTGCTGGAGAGCGTGTGGAGAAAAAGGAACCCCATTACACTGTTGGTGGGAATGCAAATTGGTCAACTACTGTGGAAAACAGTATGGAGATTCCTTAGAAAACTCAAAATAGAATTACCATTTGATCCAGCAATCCCACTCCTGGACATCTATCCAGAGAAATCCATGACTCAAAAAGACACATGTACTCCAATGTTCCTTGCAGCACTCTATACAATAACCAAGTCATGGAAACAACCTAAATGCCCATCAACAGAGGAGTGGATAGGGAAGATATGGTACATACACAGAATGGAGTATTACTCAGCCATTAAAAGGAATGAACTAACATTTATAGCAACATGGATGGGCCTAGAAATTATCATGCAAAGTGAAACCAGTCAATGAGGCACCAACATCAACTGCTACCACTTACATGTGGAATCTAAAAAAAAAGGACACAATGAACTTCTTTGAGGAAGAGATACTGACTCACAGACCCTGGAAAACTTATGTTTCCAAATGAGACAAGTTGGGGGGTAGGGGGATGCACTGAGAGTTTGGGATGGAAATGCTATAAAATTTGGTTGTGATGGTTTTTGTACACCTATAATTGCAATAAAATTCATTAATTAAAAAAAAAAGGTCTCCGTTTTGTTTCTGAGAATGGTTACATGTCTTTTTACTTTAAAAAATTAGATAAATGATAATAGATGATAGATAGAGAGACAGACGGACAGACTGATTTATCATTGCACTGTGTCTGGAGTAAAGGGAACTTGCAATCTCATATGCTTTTCTCATAATCATTTAGTTTTTTGCATATCCTTCCACAGTTTGGGTATGCAAATATAACCACAAATATTTTCTCCCTCCTTTCTCTAAATACATCACAGGATCCCACACACATATTTTGAATCTTACTCTTTCACTATTCTCTTTCTGTATTAAGAATAAAGGGTAATCTTATTCTCTTTTGTACAACCTCTATGTACCAACTAAGGGATTATTTTAATCAGTGCCCTAAGGATGGGTATTCTGTTTCAATAAATAGCATTTTACATCAACCATTTCGCATGCATATGTAAGTGTATCCCAGAAACAGGATTGCTGGATCAAGACTGAAGTATTTATAATTTTGGATGATGGCTGCCAAATTGCTCTCTATGTGAACTATACGAATTTATAAGCCCTCCAGCAGTGTAAAAGAATGCTCATTTCCTTTTATACTTGCCAAAGGCTAGCCTCTTTAATTTCTGCAAATCTGAGTTTTTTAGTTTGCATCTTTCTTATGAGATAAAGCACTTCATCATACATCTCAAGGGCCACCTGCCTTCACACATTTTATCATTTTTCTCTTGATGCGATTACCTTTTCACTGATATTCAGAATTATTAGAGTTTCGCCCTCTTCAAATGATTCACAATGATTGTTCAGGTATATCATTTGCCTCTTGAGATAACGCATGGCACTTTCTTGCCATGCAGGCTTTCCTTTTTTTAATCAATCAATTTGCTGTGCCCACATGTGGCATGCAGAAGTTCCTAGACCAGGCACTGCTCCTATGCCACAGCAGTGACCTGAGCCATAGCAGCGACAATGCTGGATACTTAACCCACTAGACCACCAGGGGATCTCCTTAGGCCACAGGTAACCCCAGGCTTTCCTTTTCAGATGGGACCTATTAACGTTTTCTATTTTTTTTTTTTTTAGGGACACACCAGCAGTATATGAAAGTTACCAGGCTAGGCAGTCGAATTGGAGCTGCAGGCCACCGGCCTACACTACAGCCACAGTAAAGCAGGACCCAAACTGTGTCTTCAACTTATACCACAGCTCACAGCAACATCAGATCCTTAACCCACTGAGTGAGGCCAGGGATCAAACCTGCATCCTCATGGATACTAGTCAGGTCCTTAACCCGTTAAGCCACAATGGGAATTCCGGCCTCTAGAATTTGAGTCACAGTTAGGGAAATCTTTCCAATCCAGTATTGTTTAAAAAAGAGAGAGAGAGAGCTAAAGTGAAACTTTCAGCATAACCTTTCTGCATGTAAGGGATTTTATGCAAGCCAAGGGACCATGGCTACTTACAAATACTCCACACCTCAGCTATAGTCCCTTGCACAAAGTTGCACAAAGAATTTGATAAAGGACCGTCTTTGGAAATGTTTCCATGGAGTTCCCGCTGTGGTTCAGTGGTAATGAACCAGACTAGCATCCATGAGGATGTGGGCTCAACCCCTGGCATCGTCCAGTAGGTTAACAATTAGCATTGCCGTGGTGAGCTGCGGTGGAAGTCACAGATACAGCTTGGATCTGGTGTTCTGTGGCTGTGGTGTAGGCCAGCAGCTGCAGCTCTGACGCAACCCCTAGCATGGGCATTCTCACAGGCCACAGGTGTGGCTCTGTGCAATGAGTTAATATTATATATGGCTACAAAACTTAGCAATAATGGCCTGAGATCATTAGCTGACTGTGTCATAAGAGTCAAAGTGGCAAATAATTAGTCATTATGTTCACAAGTCAACTAAAACTTCACACACAGTATGAACAAAATTAACTGCTCAACCATAACATCATAGAAAAGGACAGTGTTTGATATGAATGCACTGATTTACATATTTCTGGTTGAAGGGGGTGCAAGGAATGAAAAATTAGTACAAATAAATATTATATATACCTTCTATATAATTATGCCTAAATAACATGGGCTACCATCTGAGTGCCTTCTATTTGTATGTGTTTTACATTTAACATTATAAGGTTTATTTAGATCTTGCTTTTACAGATGTGAACGTATGGCTCAGAGACATTGAAAGCTGTGTACAAGTTCAAAGAGCTGTAACTTGGCAGGAATGGTTGTCAAACCTGACTTCCCATCACATGACTACAGATATCCAAATACACTGAGAGGCAGGGAAGCTCTGACCCTTGAGCAACATAGGAGTTAAGGGTGCCCACCGTCCAGTATCCACGGTTCTTTTCTGGTGGATTCAGGTAACCACAGAGGATACACTTCTGCAATACATATTTATTGAAAACAAACCCATGTACAAGTGGACCTATGCAGTTCAAATTTGCACTGTTTAACTGTACAACTTAAGTGAAAAAGTTGTGTGTGGACTTATAATTATATTTCGGCCATTTGAAATATTTCTATGAAAAATAAGATTCATGTGTATGTTTATTTTTTTGGTTTGGAATGTGATCACCTCTGCCTCCCAAGGGTATTTCCACAGCAGCTGACAAAATAATAACATTCATTATATGTTGGCTGAAGAGTGATAGGAACCTATGAGTCATAGTAATTAAGTTGTACAATCAGATGTCAGAGAAAAATTAATGCTAATTATGTATGGTGTCTATGCTCATTTCAGTTAGGGGTTAATCTAAGGCAGTAGACTGGAAAGTTAAGCATTGCATACGGTTAGGTGGAATGAACCTTCTTCAGAAATGAAAAAAGTGAAACTAATTTACTCTCCAATAACTTCTGCTAGGAAAAAAAAAAACTTTAGCAGAATATTTGCAACTATTTCATATTCTATTTATGAAAATCCTACGTCCCATGCAATGAGTTGATCAACAAAGTTAATGTCTGGTATCTAAGAGTGGAAGGGTTTTTGTCTCTGTGGACTATGATTAGAAGTGCAATACAGGAGTTCCCACTGTGGCTCAGGGGTAACAAACCCAAATAGTATCCATGAGGACGCGGGTTCAATCCCTGGCCTCGCTCAGTACGTTAAGGATTCCACATTGCTGTGGCTGTGACGTAGGCCGGCAGCTGTAGCTCCGATTCAACCCCTAGCCTAGGAACTTCCATATGCTGTGGGTGTGGCCCTAAAAAGTAAAAAAATAATTCATTATAGACTAATTATTTCATTCATTATATCCTACTAAAGTAGCAACACAGTCAAAATAACCTAGATTCAGTAATTATTCATCAGAAAAAGGGGAAACATCACCAGGTTCATCAACAAAATATTTCTGTTGGTCTCTGAAAAGGACTTTTGTTACAGTGTTTTACAAAACTATTAATTTTCTCTCTGCAGTATCTTTTGCTTTGGTCCCGATGAAAACACTGAACCTACGATTACATACAAAGTAGGGGGAGCTGTTCTCAGAAGGTCAAGGTGATGGCGTGTGCTAAATTGTGGGTGCACACTAATAAACAAAAGTAAAACACATGCATATTAGAAGCATCGCATATTTAATGTCAAAGAATTTGAATTCAAGTACAAAAATTAACACATGATTTCAACATTAAAAAACTGTAACACTTATTACTCAAACAACTATGCGGTGAATATTAAAAACATAAATGAAGCATAACTATAAAAACCTTAAATACATTAACAGCAAAATTGTAATTTATTTCTATAACAAATAATCAACTGAAATATTTATAGTTATTTTCAAGGACCACAATGGTAGATTGCTTTTTCTTTAGTACTGCATAAAATTTGCATCTTAATCTTTTTGCCCTTCATTTCTTTCTACATAATAGTTAGATGCTTCTGGTTACAGAATTGTTCCAATCTCTAATACAGATGGGGTTGGTAATCAAATCTAGTGTAACCACTGTCTGCAAGTGCTTTAGTGTTTGTGAAACTCTAGCAAAGTTATAATGAAAAAATTTAACGTAAACTTCTGGGTTCTACTGACTACCCAGGAATTAGGAGTTATTTAAAATCCCCAAAGTTTAAAAAGAATAGTCGTTTGTTATGCCTTTTTCAAGAGAAATCACTAACTTTTTAAACTTAGCATTTTTACAAGTTTTACAACTGTAAGTTATTCTGAATTGTGATGTTTTACTATGCTGAAATAAGTATATAATTATCATTTTAAAACCAAGTGTGAGAACCCGATTCTAAAATAAAACCGTATTTTAATTTGCATGCTTTACAAAGAAACTTTCATACTCCTGTTTACAGTATTTTCTTCAGAAGAATGAGGCCTGATTGGAGATATACAGTCGCTGTCCAACATGGCTGCCATTAGCAAGTGACACTGTTGGTGACAAGGAATAGCTCGGATAAGAGTAAGGCCGTGAAGTATAAGGAAGCACGCTGGGCGTCCCAGAAGAGAGGGTAGCACTAACAGGGGAAAGGCTATTTACTGAGCTGCGACGAAAATTGTAGTCTGTAAATAAATACATAACAATTATGCTGCACATCTTTACAGTTACGAATTTAATTCAAAGAGACAAAGCATTAAAACTATAATCACAGTTTAACATAATGTTCTAACATTCAAAACCCTGATCCTGCTATGTTGCTGGTAAAGACTGTGTCAGCATTCACTGCCTTGCAAACACTGAAAGTGTCATCGGTCAGGATTATGTAAGCTTTCAGTGACACGATGCTTCAGAGCTCTTACTAAAATGCATTCTTGGATTACCTATTTCTTGGTTATCTATTAACTGTTGTGTATCTTTATGTGATCACCAAAAAAGAGAACCTCTGATTTCTCTTTGCTCCATCCGTAATGAAGCTCCTTTTCAATCTGTTACTAACAACACTAAGGGATCATGAAGAAAAGATAAAAAACAGAGAATTCATATTTACCTCTTTTTTGAAACCCTCTTAGGTATCAAAGAGCAGAAACATTCACCCCTGGGTTGAAAAAACTATCTGTATTTCATTATTTAAATTCTACTGTAAACATTTATACAACTCAACAAACCAATTTAACATTAGAGTCCTACTGGTATCATAAAATAATAAAACGAATCAAATAAACTTCAAGAAACATTATCAACTTATAGGATAGAAAAATCCAAAAATTAAACCAAATTATTTTTTTAAAAGCAATGTTTGAAGTATTATTGTTCCACAATAAACATTCATCTTATTTATCAGTAATTTCCTGCTTCTTTAATTATAATGTATATAGATGTGTATGACTACTAAAGACCAAATTTGTAAATCCTGTACTTTCCAAAAACTCAACTATGCTCTTTAGTGTAGAGTTAAGCCAAGGGTGTGAAAATGACTGCAGGATGATTACTTATAAAGGTTATGGTGCTTCTAGGAATGGAAAAAATTAGGTCATTTAATGTCCAGGTAAAGTTTTTTCTGTATTTTCCTGGTACTATAAATGAGGGCTAAAAGATGAACGTTAACTTAGTGTTGTCATGGCACTTAAATATTAAGCCAACAGGAGTGAGATCAACTGCAGGGAGAATAAGTTCAAGCAACATCAGAAAGGACCTAGTTAAGAAAAAAAATAGAAAAATAAAAATCAGTTAAACATTGATTTAATTTCTAGTACTGTAAAACTCTAATTAGAATAATTTTATAACCTTTTAATTTTTATTAATGGTACCATAAGAGCAACAAAAGCAGTTTGTTCCAAGAAGACATAAATACATTTAAGGCATGCACTTCTATTTTCGTATTTTGAAATCAGGTAAGGAATTACTTTGATGCCATTTGCTTTTCTAATACCCAAAGTAGGATAATTCCAGGTATTAGAGAACTTTTTTCTTAAAGTATTCATTCATTTTGCCTGAATCATTACGGTATTGAGTATGAACAGAAAACTTAGTGCTCCTGATAATTCAAATACTTGCTTAAAGAAAAAAAAAGTTCTGATTATCTCCTTCTAAAGATTATCACACAGACAGAGTCAATTCCCTGTGTATATGTGACACACCTAGCTCCTTCAAATTTTAACAGTGTGGTCAGAGACAACATAATTAACAAGACTGGCTCTTTAATTAGCTATGTTTCTGTCCCTGGGGAAATGCAGTTTTCAGAGAAGTCACTCTCACTTTAGGTTTATATCCATTCAAGAGCTACTGCAGCCTATTCATGAAATGTGGATAAAAGAATTCTTTGGGGAAGGGCTTCACAAAGAAGATAGACAAGTAGCTACTGGCAGAGTGCTTACTGGGTATGAAAACTTGAGTTTCTGATATTCTCCTCTTGTAACCCTTCAAATTAAAACTACACTAACAGACAGCTGTAATCTCACACTTTCAAGAAGGCTAAATTAAAATACAAAGTTAAAAGTTCACTTTGATGACTTTATTTATAGAGGATAAGAAAAAAATTTCCTCCCCAATACTACAAAGATCAGGAGATGAAAAGCGTTAGATGTTTATAAGCACTTCAAAACTAATTTTATTATAATCTAACGACCTAAATATATTTGGAAAAAATATCTGGATGATTAGAAAATACAGTGCATATCAAACTTAAGATAATAACTAGGTAAGATAAACCTAGATGAACCATGTTTTCCTCTAACATACAATTTATCTATCAGAAACAATAAGACTCAGAAAACATCACTGATTTCTATGAAACCACCAATTAATAAATGAATTAAAACTCTCAGTATATATTCACTTGCCCACCCCTGGTTTTTCTTCCCAATGAACAAACATCTTCAACTGTCCTAACTGTTTAAAGTGGGGTATAATTTACATACAATAAAATGTACACACTCTATGTGTTCAATTCAATGAGTTTTGATAACTGTATAAACCCATGTAGCCAACACCCAAAGTAAGATATAGAGCATAACCATCCGTCTACAAGTTCTCATTATCCTTCCTGTCAAGAGCCCTGCTGTTGGAGATAACCACTTTCTGATTCCTACCAACTGTAGCTTAATTTTGCCTGTTCTTGGACTTCATAAAAAATGTATTCAGCATATGGAGATTCCCAGGCTAGGGATCTAATCAGAGCTACAGCTGCCAGCCTACACCACAGCCACAGCAACACAGGATCGAAGCCACGTCTGAGACCTACACCCAGCTCATGGCAACACCAGATCCTTAACCCACTGAGCGAGGCCTGGGATAGAACCCGCAACCTCATGGTTCCCAGTCGGATTTGTTTCCACTGTGCCACGACGGGAACGCCAGAAAATGCATGCTTAAAGTATTTTTTATATCCAGCTTCCTTCTCTCAAGATAATTTCTAAGATTCCTTCAGGCCACATACATCGGTGCTCTGCTCTTTTTATTGTTGAGTGCAGTATTCCATTGTACGATACAGCACAATTTAGCCATTCACCTCTGATAAAGATGTGCGTTACTTCTAAATTCTGACTATTGTGGATAAAGCAGTTACCCACATTCTTACACAAGTCTTTGTGAATACGAATGTTCATTTCCTCCGGGGTAAACCGCCAGGTAGAACTGCCGGGTCACACACGAGAGAAAGACACGGCTGCGCAGCGCGCCGACGTGGGCCTCTTCACACCCACAGCAGTGAGACGGAGAACTCCAGCTGCCCCACAGCCTCAGCGACATTTGCTTGGTCCTGCCTGTGCTGTCGAGCACTGCCATCCAAATGATGTGAAACGGGGCCCTATTCTGACTTTAATTTGGATTTCCCTTAGGACTAACAATGTGTTTAGTGACCATTTGAACATCTGTAGTAGAGTATCTGTTCAAGTCTTTTGATCACTTATTGGTTTTGTCTTTTTATCACTGATATCAATAAAGTTTCTGACCAACAGGATTCTCTAAATCAAAATAATAAACCAGGACTAGGTTGAGTCCTCCGAAGTCTCTAATTCAAGATTACAGACAAAAGATAACCATTAAGTATCTGTTCCAGATTCCTATAGATAAATGCAGAAAGAACAAGCTAAAAAAAGGAGGCCTCCCAGTCCCTAGGAAAGTATCACTCCCATTGATCAAGCTTTCTTACTCTGACAATCTTCCGAGAACGCGTTCGGGGGAAAGTGTCTCAAACAGTTGCTGCGGGCAGGGGAGAGGGACAAATTCATGATGCTGAAGCTACCTGGCTTCTGCCTGCTCCTGCCCACCCTCACACCTCCCACCTCAGTCCACACAGCTCTGCAGTCCCTTGCCGTAGATGCTAAACTTTATGTAATATTTCATTTGAAGACGAGACCCTTTTGCACAAAAATAAATGAAAAATGGATGAGAATAACTTACTCTAATATAAATGCTTTAATATAATGATTAGCATTCTGATCAAGTTCTCTAATTTTCATATTTATATCTCGAATGAACACAGCTTCACAGAATAATTCTGATCTATATGAAGACTAGTAAACAGGCTTAACCTCACGTGCCAATTCTAATCAAGCAGTCATTGCTAAAAGGACCCTGGCTCAGAAAACCGTGTCTGGAACGAGCAGCAAAGTGGGTAATAACTGTGACCTCACATCAGCCAGGGGAGACAGTGCCACGCCTGGCGGCACATCACCAGCTGCTCGCCAGTCCCACCACCGTAGCAATTTCAAGGTGGTCTCCCACAGAAGAGACGAATACCACCAACACGCTCCTCAGAGAAAATCTAAGCAATGGACATACACTGATTTCTCCTCTATTTGTGCCTTGCTTTTTTGTTTCTACTTCTCTTACACGTCGTGACCAAACATCAGAGTTTCTCTAGCTGCATTTGTTTCACGTAGACAACCTAGGGGAAACCTTCGTCGAGACTTTAAAGTGAGTTCGGTGAAAGAATCCTCTCATATTAATCGTGGCTATCTTTTCTTTCATTTTTTCTCTGACCAGATACTCTGAACTAATTGTCCATTAAAAAGCAAAGTCCTCATAATTGGTAAGTTTTTCTTCTTGTTAGCTCCGTGAGATCTACCTTCACATATACCCCCTCTTTCTGATGAACCTTTTAAAGTGTACGATTCAGTGGTTTTTGGTATATTCACAAAGTTGTGCAACCAGCACCTCTATCCAGAACATTCTCATCGCCCTCGACAGAAACTCTGTACCTCCTAGCATCTCTCCCCATTCCCTCTCCTCCAGCCCCAGTAACCAATAATTTTTCTGTTTTTACAGACTTGCCTTTTGGGGATGTTTCACATAAATGGAAGCACATAATTTATGTGGTCCTTTTTAAGTGGCTTCTTAGCACATTGTTTTCAGGTCTCAACCATGCAGAATGCATCAGAATTTCATTCCTTTTTATAACCACTGTATAAAGGTACTGTATTTTGTTTATCCGCTCGTCAGGGGACATCCAGGCTGCTTCCATCTTTTGACTGCAGATTTCATGTGGACATATGTTTTCAATTCTCTTGAGTAAATAACTAGGAATGGAATTGCTAGGTCATATGGCAAACTCTATGTTTAACTTTTTGAGGTACTGACAACTATTTTCCAAGGGAGCTATATCAGTTTAACACTACCAGCAGCAACATCTGAGGACAAAGCACCTGCCATTTTGATCTTATGAAATGCATTTCCCATACCGTTAAAACATATTTTAAGCATTTCTTTAGATTTCTACAAGATCTTAATAAAACTGTTGAAAATTTTTCATTTTGTTTTATTTCAATTTCTAATATTCAAATAGCTGTAACTGTAATCACTCAAGAACTTTCTTTTCCTGAACCACTGTATTTCATCTGCAGAAAGTTTTTATAATAGCATTATAAAAAGCAACTTATAACCTATGAAATATTTTAAAATCATTAACTGATTGTTAAATGATACTTTTGGCTATAATTGACTAGTATTACAAAATTTACAAAGAAAAGGCAAAGCAGACTTGCAGTGGCCAATGCTTTTTCTAAGACTAGGCCCACAGAGTAATTTCGGTCAGTATTTCTGTTTTAAGATGATGTAAAGGAGGCTTTGAGTAGGCTAATCTTAGTAACAGATGGCTGGATAAAAAAGAAAGCTATTGTCTATAACTACTTCCTTATAAAATTCTACTTACTTAGTTCTCTATTTTTACTAGAGTAATTTTCCAGATTCAATTTTGGGGGAAAATCATCTGTTTTTGTTTTTAACTAATTATTTTTTAAATTTACAATGTATTTTACCATTTAAATGTGAAAGAGTGATTTGGGTCTTACACTCTTACTGTGAAACTCTGACACTGCATAACAATTATCAGAAACATGCTTCGTCAGATAACTGTACTTTCATTTTTAAGAAATTACAGCTGTTTCAGTCTAAATTTCCTAAAGATTATAACTAAAACCTTCAAAAACCAAACGTTTGGAATCCTAGAAACTGCAAACTGCTGTCACTATAGTGACAGCAATGGGTTCAGTGGTGGCCGGGGACAGGGTAGGAAGAGAGTGGAGGTGATGGAGATGTTTTTTTTTTTTTTTTTTTGCCTTTTTGTCATTTTATGGCCACACCTGCGGCATGTGGAGGTTCCCAGGCTAGGGGTCTAATCGGAGCTGTGGCCACTGGCCTGCGCCACAGCCACAGCAACGCAGGATCCGAGCCACGTCTGCAACCTACACCACAGCTCACGGCAACGCCAGATCGTTAACCCAGTGAGCAAGGGCAGGGATCAAACCCGCAACCTCATGGTTCCTAGTCGGATTCGTTAACCACTGCGACACGATGGGAACTCCGAGATGTTTCTTATCTTGATTGTGATGTCGCCTCCCAGATGTTTACAGGAAGCAAAACTGACCAAAGTGTACAATTTAAATATGTGCATTTTACTGTGCTTCAACTATACATCAAAAAAGTTACCAAGGGATCCTAAGTGGTTCTTTGGGCTAGTTTAAGTGTTTCCCAAACTACACCCCACACAATCAAGAATCCCTTAGACCAAAATACACCTTGGGAAAATTTTTAGAAAAGACGGATTTAACAGCTAAAGAAATTGCTACTACAATTATTTAAGCTGTTAACATGCAGTATGATTCTCAAGGGGAGTGCAAAGTATGTGGCTCCTCCCAAACTGGACCACAGAAACAGTTAATTCACTGAATAATTGCAGATCAGTTTGGGAAGGACTCTTAACAGGGATACTATGTAACAGGAAAACGTTAAAAAAAATCTAAAAATTTTTCTTAAAATACATTAAACATAGCGATTGCAAACTCAAATGCCTTCAAAGGCCAAGATGTAACAAAACAAACAAACAAAAAAAGAACTCAAAAACGACCAAAGATAAAACAGTAGGTATCGTGCTATCTATACAGAAATGAAGCCTAGGTGCTTTTCCTTTCAAAAAACTGATGAGACCAAACAAACTATATCCAGAGTTTCCAGTCTGCTATCTCTGTATCAAGAGATGAATTAGGTCAAATTATTTTAATGCTAGTCTCTGTACCACGGAAAGAGAGTGACATAAGAGCTTATGAGCAGGAAAACTACGATCTGAGCTTATCAAACTAGGCTTCAGTACAGCTTGAAAATTGTAGCTCACTAAAAAACCATCTGAGCAAAAGTGAAGATAAAAGCCTTAGGAAATATAGCAACTCTTTTCAAGTTTCATTTCCATCAGTAAAATCAGTCCTCATAATTCAAAATTTTAACCATTAAAAACTTGTAGGAAAGGCAGTTCTGAGACTAGCATCGCATACTTGAATTTTTATGCTAAGATTAAGATCTAAAAAATAGTTTTAAGTCTCAAGCATAATAAATACATTTCTTTGTATCTGAAGTATGAATTAATAAAAGCTAATGTTTATTGAGCACTTACTTTCAAAAAATAACTATAAAAGATTGGGATTATTTAATCCCTACATAGCCTTACAAGGTTAGTGCTATTATTTTTCTCTTTAACAAGGAGAAAACTGGTGCACAGAAAGGTAAAGCAGCTTACTCACAAACACATGGTTTGCTACCCAGGGAACTATACAACATTCTTTTTACCTCTACATGTAAAACGGAATCTGGATAATAAGAATCTTTACTCAAACTTTAACTTCCTACTAAAACTTAATCCTGCTCAGTACCTTATTGGAAAAACTAAACGGTGACTCCTAATAACCATGACTGTTTTTCTATTCCTAGCTGTGCCCACGGCTTGTGAAAATTCCCAAGCCAGGGATCAAGCCCGCACCACAGCAGCGACCCGAGCTCCTGCAGTGACAGCACCAGACCCTTAACTTGCCACACCAAGAGGGAACTCCATAATTTTGGTTTGGCATGTTAAAAGTTTTCAGAAGACCTGAAATATGGAAACCAGTTTCACTTTTTAAAACTTTGCCTAAGGAGTCTGTAATTAACAAAGCTATAACAAGCAAAAATTTACACTAGGTTTTACTGGACAATTTTAAATATTTCTTCTTAAAACCCTAAAAAGAATAATTTATAACTGGATTTCTGAAAACTAAACATATCACTTAATATTCCTAAGAGACATTCTCTTACCTGTTTATTTTCTCCAAATTCTTCTATAAAGTTCCAGGCTGAAGAGATTGTGTTCCCTGTCTGTAAGCAGTGAAGACAGAAAAGAATTGAGTCTTTAGATTGATGTTATCCCTATCTTGGAAGTGCATGGAATCCTTGATAACTGATTAAAAACTATTTGATCAGTAAAATATGAAAATAAATTTAGAGGAAAAGAAACAAGTGATAAATATTACTATGAAGTTCTGCAAAGATGAACAAAGAGAACAATATTTTGATTTTGGAATGAAAATTATGAGTTAAATACTTTAACAGAAAAAAAAATCTATACAAATTAAGTCCTGATAGTTGGTTTTCCCAAGAAGTACTATTCTACCAATGAAATAAGAAAAGGATTTTAAAAACAAATGAGATGGCACACTTTGTGATAAGTGGAGAGTCAAACAAACCTAGGTGAGTTTGAAAATTATCAATATACTTTCTTTCCAGAAGAAAAATAAATAAATGGCCAAAGTAATACTAACCTTAAAAAACATTTTGCTTATTAACAGCTAAACTTTACCTACTTGAAGCCAAATTTAACCATATACAGTACAACTTTAGCTATCTATCCCTTTTAGTGGATCTCTCTTCATATGCCTTAAAGTTTCTGGTAAGGATATATATTCAAATACATGCTAAGAAATGAGAGTATGGACAAATGAAAAATGTTTGATGATCCACATGAAACTGCAGATTTTTAAACAGCCATCTTAAAGATTATAATCAAGCAGAAAAAAGAGTCTAACTTTTTACATAATGAAACAGATAACTTTAATAAACCCTCCCAGTGAGAACAAGGATACCCAGACAATTATTAAAAGCAAAGCTACCTTCTGCAACAATTGAGAATGGCCAACACTGAAGAACTGTGGGACTGTGATCTTAGACAAGAAGGAAATCCGAAAAGGTATGCACATCTTCTGGAGGAGTGTTTCCCCAGAAGGACTGGCCCAGTCTAAGGAGGGACCTGACAGGCAAGGGAAGATGGCAAGAGAAAGACAAATTTCTGAGGATAAGAGGACAAACACGGAAGCTGAGGAGCTACTGATGAGGGGTATCTGGAAGCCTGAGTGAAACTGAACTAGAAGTAGACCAACTTTAATGACTAAATTTAAATTTGAATCTTCTCAATCCCTGCCTGGGGTCACCTTTCTGAAGCAAAAATAAATTCTCTCTGAATAAAGTTAACAGCATGTTAGCTTTCAAATTCTCTCCACACTTTTTCATTTACAATATCTGGTATTCAATCAAAAATAACCAGTCCTGGAGTTCCTGCCATGGCACAGTGAGTTAAGACTCTGACTGCAGCAGCTTGGGTGCTGCAGAGGTGCAAGTTTGATCCCTGGCCTAGCACAGTGGGTTAAAAGATCCAGCACTGCCGCAGCTATGGGTTCAGTTCACAGCTGTGGCTGAGATTCAGCCCTTGGCCCAGGAACGTTCATATGCTGCAGGTTCAGCCGTTAAACAAAAACAAAACAAACAACAACAACCACAACAAAAAAACAATTCTACAGTAAGACAATGCAACATAAAACCACCAGAAACAAAAATCAGCAGTAACAGACCAACAGGAAATGTAGATAAAGTTTTCAGAAGTGGATATTAAAATACTTATGACTAATATAGTCAAGGAAATAAAAAGCAAGACTAAAAGTTTTGGAAGAAAAGTGGAAATCAGAAAAGAGCATCAAATGAAATTTTAGAACTGAGAAATACAACAAATGGTTTTATCATGCTAGACACCAATGAAAAAAATTAATGAAAAATAGGTCTGAAGAAAACATGCAGAACACATACAAAAGAATTGGAAAGTACAGAAAGAACATGATGGATAAATGGGATACAGTAAAAGATGGTCTAACATACGTGTAATTGGAGCACCACACAGAAAGGAAAGTGAAAACAGGACAAAAGCACTATATGAAAACAGAGTAACATAGAATTTTCAAAAACAAATGAAAAACATTGATTCAAGCCCCAATTAAGTGGTTCGAGTCCCAATTAAGATAAAAACTAAGAAAACTACATATAAGTCTATCACAGTAATACTTCTGAAATTCGCAAAAGTAATTACGAGTAGTGGGGCAGGGGTGTAGTTCACACTAAAGGAGTAATAGGCAAAGTACAGCCGACTTCTCAGTAGAAATGACAGGAGAGAGAAGACAGTGAGTGGAATCAATAACCTCACAGAATTAAAGGAAAACAACTGCATGTCTAATAAAAACACCCTTTTCAAAAGGCAGGTGAATTACAGAAATATTCAGGTAAATGAACCATTCATACCAAAGAAAACACAAATGAATGTTCTTTGAGCAGAATAAAGAAATAGTCATGGTTGAAGCCGGGTGATACAGGAGGAAACAAACATATGTAAATGATAAATGAAAGCAAATATATATTAACTAAAAAGTATTATAATTATGTATGTAGGGGACCAAAACATATAGCTTTAAGATATTTGGAAACATCAAGACACTCCATAAATTGAAGTGAAAATTTTAAAAGTTAAAGTGTACCAAGGGCCTTGCCTTATCTGGAATGGAATAAAGGCATTAGATTTCAAAATGTTAATAACATATGTTGGCATCTACAGAGTAGTAACTAAAAGAAAAATAAAGAGTCAATGATTAATAGCTAAAAGAGAACCAAGGGCAAACAACCCATCAAAGGAAGGCAAGAAAGGAGAAAAGAAAACTAGAATAGGGACAGAGAACAAGGAACAGAAAGCGAATGGCATGACCAGAGACTGAATTCCGTGCATCTCAACAGGTACATTCAATGCAAGCTAACCAAACACTCAAAACACAGACTTAACAAAAACAAACAGCAACAACAAAACCCAACTATATATTGGGCTCATTTTAAGGCCCAGATAAAAGAAAAGTAAAAGCTGAAAAATGGAAAAATATATGCATGCAACTCTGATCAAAAGCAAGCTTTTAAGTCTATGTTAATATCAAAAAGTATCCTTTACGGCAGGAACACCAGGACAGACGGAATGACACAGTATAAAGCTAAGAGGTAACTTCATCAAAATAATGTAACAATTCTAGATTTTTTATGCACCTAATACATAACCTCAAAATATAAAAAGCAAAAATTGACAGAACCAAAAGGAGGAAAAGATAAATCTACAGACATAGCAGGTAATTTTCATAACCCTCCCAGTAATTGAGTAAGCAGACCGAGAAACATGAAAGATAAAAGAAATTTAGGTATGAATAATAAGCCTGGCCTAATGTACATTATGAGTGAGAACCCCGTACCCAAAAAAAGATATGGTGAAGTCCTAACGCCACTGCCTTAGAATATGCCCTTATTTGGAAAAAGACTAAAATGTTTTTAGTTCACACGATGTCATACCGGAGCAGGGAGGATCTTTAATCTGATATGTCTGATATCCTTACAGGAACAGAGACGACAGTGCCACATGAAGACACACACACAGGGAGATGATTATATCCACCAGAGGCAGAGATGGAGTCATGAACCAAGAGACTGCTGGCAAACATCAGGAGCTAAAAGAGGAAAGAAGCTCTCCCCTACCAGCTTCAGAGGGAACATGGCCCTAGCAAAACTTTGATTTCTGATTTCTAGCCTCCAGAACAGTGGGAGAACAAATTTCGGTTGCTGAAGACACCTAGATAGTGGTACTTTGCCGTAGCAACCCTAGCAAACTAATACACTTGAATTAACAACTGTAAACACATTCTTTTTAAGCAGGCATGAAATACTTACTTTAATTGGTCATTAAAAAACAAAAGACAAAGGACTAAAATGATTACTTAATATACTTTCTGGAAATTCCCAGTTGTGGTTTGCAGACTAGTATCCATGAGGACACAGGTTCAATCCCTGGCCTTGCTCTCTGGGTTAAGGACCCCACACTGCTGTGGCTGTGGCGAAGGCCGGCAGCTACAGCTCTGATTCGACCCCTAGCCTGGGAACCTCCATATGCTGAGGGTGCGGCCCTAAAAAGACTATGTATATATCTCTCTGTATATAGATATATATACTTTCTGATCATAGTAAAATAAAAATACATATAACTACAAAAATCTTCACAATTTAGAAATTTATGCACATGTTAAAAGAAATCAAAACATTTTCAAATAAATGATGACAAAAATAAAGTACATCAAAACATGTAATATAGCTACAACAAATACTTAAGAGGGAAATTTATAGCCTACCAATGAATACAGTAAAATAAAAGGCTGAAAACTCTAAACTAAGATGGCTTCTTAAATGACATTCGACAGCTCCAAAGAATATAGAACAGCAATCTTACACAAACTCTTCTACAGAACAGTGAAAGAGAAAAAGTTCCCAAATGTTTTCATGAGGAAAATTATGGGCCAATCTCATTAATGAACACAGACACAGATGTAAAAATCCTAAAGAAAATATCAAAAGACAAATTTAGCAATACATAAAAGGAAAATGTACCATGCCCAAACTGGATTTATTTCAGATGTCACATTTAAACATCCATCACCACGCTGAAATAATAGACCAAGCAGATATAATTATCTAAATAGATGCAGAAAAAAAATCATCATCCATTTGTGATAAAACCTCTTAGCAAGCTAGGAATAGAAGGGACTATCCCTAGAGTGACAGAGCATTTCTGTGATAAAAACCACAGCAAGCATCACACCTTAATGGCGAAATATTCAAAGTTTACAAGGATCTATCACTATTTGCATTCATTGCTGGGTAAGTGGTTCTAGCCAATAATGTAAAAGAAAAAAGAAAAGGACAAGAGAAGGAAAAGGCTCATTATTTACCATTAACATAACTGTGTATGCAGAAAAAATTAAATAATGTAGAGTCAAACCATTAGACTCAAATAGTTTTATTCAATGGATAAAAAATAAATTGTATTGATATAGATAGGAACAATTAGAAATTAAGAGGCACCTTTTACCATGGCATTGAAAAACATTAAATACCTAGGAATAAATCTAATAGAAGATGTAGGAAATATTTACACAGTAAACTACTGAATGTTTACGGAGAAATTAAAGATAGCCTAAATAAATGGATAGATCTATAAAGTTTTCATGGACCAGAAGGCCCAATACTACAAAAATGTCATTTCTTCACAGATTGATCCACAGATTCAATTTAATTTGGATCAAATTCCTAGTAGAATTTTTTAGTAAAAATTTACAATCCGATTGGAAAATTCATATGGAACTATAAGGGCTGAGAAGAGTCAAGATAATTGTGAAGAAGAAAAGAAAACTGGGAAGATATTCTCTACCAAACATCAAGACTTTTTTGGAGTTCCCTTGGTGGCTCAGCAGTTTACAAATCCAACTAGGATCCATGAGGATACGGGTTTGAGCCCTGGACTCACTCAGTGGGTTAAGGATCCGGTGTTGCCGTGAGCTGTGCTGTTAGGTCACAGACATGGCTTAGATCCCAAGTTGCTGTGGCTGTGGTGTAGCCCTGCAGCTGCAGCTCTGATTTGACCCCTAGCCTGGGAACTTCCATATGCCATGGGTGCGGCCCTAAAAAGCAAATATATATATGTATATTTATATGTATCTCCAGACTTTTCATAATTAAGACATTGTAGTAAAATAGACCAATGGAACAGAATAGAGAATAAGGCTTATATGTCTGTGTATATTGGTGTGTACACGTGTACACACACTACATATGTACATACTTCACACCTCACTGAATTTGCAAGATAAAAAAAGCTTCTAAAAAATAATTTGCAAGATAAAAAAAGCTTCTAAAAAATAATAGAGGAGAATACTTCATCACCTCGAGCTAAGCAAAGACTTCTTAAGCAGGACATAAACAGTACTAAACTTCAGACTGAGAACCTGAACCATACCAGAATTAAGAACTTCAGTGTTTTTCAGAGTATACCAGAAAGAGAGCAGAAAGGTGTTAGCAGGAATACGGAATAACTGAAACCTACGTACAGCTAGTCAAGTGTAAACTGGTATAAGGACTCTGGAAAACTGTTCGGTATTATCTACTCACTCAAGTTTTCAAAACATGACCCACCACTTTTACTCCTATTTATTTAACAGAAATGCGTGTGAAAGAATACCAAAAAAAAAAAAACTATACAAGAATCTTGTCTTCACAGCATCACTATTCAAACAGGCCAAACTGAAAGCACTCAAATTTTTTTTTTTTTGTATTTTTTTGCCTTTTCTAGGGCCGCACTCTCGGCATATGGAGGTTCCCAGGCTAGGGGTCTAACAGGAGCTGTAGCCGCTGGCCTACACCACAGCCACAGCAACGCGGGATCCGAGCCACGTCTGTGACCTACACTACAGCTCACTGCAACGCCGGATCCTTAACCCACTGAGCAAGGCCAGGGATCGAACCCGCAACCTCATGGTTCCTAGTCGGATTCGTTAACCACTGCGCCACGACTCCAGCACTCAAATTTTGAACAATACAACTAGCAAATAAATGCTCTCATTTGGATGGAATACTTATATCAATGACAGTGAATGAACAGACTGCTGCATGCAACAACCTGGGCCAGCGTCATAATGTCAAAACAAGCCAGACAAAAGCATACAAAATGTTTTACGTACAAATTTCAAACACAGTAGTTAGATGACTAGTTTCCTCTGGGAAGACACAGAGTAATATCCGCTTGGGGCTACAGAGAAGCCTTCTAGGGTACTGACATTTTATGTCTTCAGCTGGTAGTTACGCAGATGTGGTCCCTCTGTGGTAATTCACAGAGTCTCAGTTATGAATTGTGCGTTTTTCTGTTGTTACGTAATATAATGTAATGAAGTTGTTTTTAAAAAAAGGACTTATAACAGCTATCACAGTGATACACATAAATGAGAAGCTGATTATTTATAATTATAAAAAAATAAAACCACTTAATAAAATAAAGTTACTATCGAGACAGCACAACATATACAAGGAAACTGATTCAGAGTGTAATTTTTTAACACTGTAATGACAATCTTCAGCAGAGATGCTAAATGGAATTAGTACTAAATATGGAACAAGTCTTCCCTACATAATACCTTCACATACTACCACCTGAACCTGAAGTTTTAGAATTAGTTTCCTGTTAATCTTTAATTTGAATGAAATCGAGTTCAAGAGGGAAAAAACGCTGGAATTTAAATTACTGATCTAGGACAACATTTCTGTTGATAAATATAAAGAAGAGATGGTGACGACCTTCCAAGCAAAAGAAAACCTAACAGCAGACTCTCGATTTATGTCAAATGTAAGGTTACTACCATGCTTTAGTCCAGTTTAATTTGCCACTTATTGTCATTACCTTAAAAAAAAAACTAATATATTCCAATAAATTATTTCAAATGGGACTATTCAGTATCAAGACATAGAAAGAGACCAGAGGAAAGAAAAGGCTTACTGAAAGTCAAGAATAAGAATAAGATATACTAAACTTCAAAGATCAGAGACAGGATCTTGTTTTCTGAACACTGAAATCATCAGATGTGTTATTTTAGTCTTCTGCTATATAGTAAGAAGAGCCAAAAGAAAGATAAACTAGAGATAATTCAAAGAATTAGGACTCGAATTTTCATTATGCTCTTGAAGACATAACACATCTAAACTGAAAGGAGGAATGCCATCTTCTCAGCCTATACCTGTGCAGAAAAATGAAGAAATGCAATGCTAGTAGAAACTCAGTTTAGAAATAACACACAATAAGCTATTGACAATTATTTTCCATTATGAAGTCCTAACAAATGTTCTAGAGGGGACTAAATACAACTGTGGCTTATGTAATGAACTTAAGCTATCACAATGTTCAATAAAATAATATTGTAGATAATATGATCCATTATATTCTACACTACATTTTGTTGACAAAGATAAAAACATGAAGGTTTACTCAGGTATTTAAAAGCAAGTACTACAACCATAATCCAAATTTCACTATCCAAATTTCATACACACACACACACACACACACACACACACTACATAACTACATATCCAATATAAGATAACCCATAAAGGGAGTTCCCTTCGTGGCTCAGTGGTTAACGAATCCGACTAGGAACCATGAGGTTGTGGGTTCGATCCCTGGCCTTGCTCAGTGGGTTAAGGATCCGGCGTTGCCGTGAGCTGTGGTGTAGGTCGCAGACACGGCTCGGATCCCGCGTTGCTGTGGCTGTGGCGAAGGCCGGCAACTACAGCTCCTGCTGGACCCCTAGCCTAGGAACCTCCATATGCGACAGGTGCAGCCCTAGATAAGGCAAAAAGACAAAATAATAATAATAATAATAATAAAATAAAATAAAATAACCCATATGACTCAGTCTATATTTCAAGGTTTTAACTATCTTAAAACACTTATTTCATCAGCATTTTAAAACTTATTTACTGTTCATTTCTACTTCAGTGAAATATACGTTTCATGCTGTTAAACACCACTCACAGTTTAATTAGCTCAGATATTTCTTTCTCAATCCTTTCTTCTTTCTGCTCAAAGCACAGCCAAACTTTAAATTTTGTCAAAATTTTATCTTTTAATCTTATGGCATGTAGATCATTTTCATTTATTTGAAAAGCACTATATGCTGAGTATTAAAAGAGGAAATAGGACTGACCAATATAATGCAGGACATAATAACAACTATACACACACACACACACACACACACACACATATATACACAAAGTCCCTTGGGTTTATAATACTGATGGATCAAAACTCTGTTAACAGTAAATAAACAATTATGTAAAAATTACTAAACTGTTGGGTAATATAATGAACAAGTCATTTTCAGTTACAATGTCTAAAAAGAACTTAGTATAAAAGATGAAGCAGATAAAAGTAGAAGACTATTCCGAGCAGAGTAAACAGCACTTGGAAAAGCTTAGACACACCAATACCATGGTGCGTTCAGACAGTCAAAGCAAGAGGTGGCATCTGTGGTTAGGCAGGTAGGTCCAAACAACAGAGCGCGCTAACAGCAGACTGTGGAGTTCAGAGGACTTCATTACATTACTGCAGGGTCCTGAGCAAGGAGATAACAATGAAAAAGAATAACTGAAGTGATAAATTATATTGCTGAATTATGTACAGATGTTTGGAATATAATCAGAAAGCCAAGCAACAAGGGACCATAATATAAAGTAAACATGAACAAACTGCCTACTTGAAACTCTGCCTAGCATCTGATGGAGGAAAAAGCCACTTTGAAACATATGCCATCAGTTGGCAATGCTTATCCTAGGGTAAACTTAAAACATCTCAGAGCTACCCTTATATATAGGTTCGCAAGACGTCTGTAACTTAGATTCACTTAGGACGCTGTGAGGTGTCCTCGGCCTACAGTGGAGTGATCTGGTATACAGGCTTGTAGGACTAGTGAAGATAAAACTGTCCCTAAAAAGGAGGTCAAGTATGATACACAAGCCCATGTCACTATATTTCAAGTTTTAGAAGAACAACTTGCCAATAATACCCTACAAGTTCACAGTCTGGTATCAAACGCATAATATTAGACAAAGCTCAGTTTTCCACTGGAATCAAGTTAACTTACAAAGAACAGCAGTTAGGAGCATAACCTCTTAGGCAACTGGGGATCCTGGGCAAATTATTCAATCTATTGAAGCCTTGGTTTCTTCATTTATTCACAAGAGAAAGTGCAGACATTAAAATAATACATACATCAAAGAACTGAGAGACTGAAGTATCATGTAAAGGCATTTAACACAGTTACCTACATATAGTAGGTGCTCAGAGAACCTTAACTACTATTATTACTAACAATATTCACTACTATAAATGACTGGAAAATCTGTTGACTTAGATTTGTTTTCAGAATAAATATTATTCTTCAGTACTTACATGGTGTGTTTTCATTGACAAAAGGCACTGCTGTGGGCCCTTTACAGTTCTAACTCATTTAATATATATGAGATAAATGCATTCCCATTTTACAGATGAGGAAACTAAGTACAGCCAAGTTAAAGTAACTTTTCCAAGAGTAATGAAGCTGGGATGTGAATCCAGGAAATCTGGCTCTGACTGCCAAGTGCTCTTTTATTCTATGTGGCCTATGTGCTACACGAAATTTATTTCATTTATTTATTTTTTATACTAAATTTAAAATACTGATTTTCCTTTTGCTGAAATTCTCTCTAAAATGCAAATGTAAACTTCCTGACCCTCTCACCTCAGATTAGGTCAGGTCAACCGATTACACCTTCTCATAATCCCCCATGCTTCTTTAAAGTGCTTATTAGAATGGTAGCCAAACAGCTGTCCCCCTCAATAGAAGGTAAACTCTAGGAAGGCAGTGTGTCTGATAGTGATCCTCAGGACTGCACACAAAGCAGTGTTCAGTAAGTATGTGCTGCACGAACATACATATTAACAAGGACGAACAATCAGCCAGCTGTTAGCTAAGAAAGTGAAAACAAAAAGCCTAAAGGACTGAAGAATAAACAAAAAAGTTACCCATGTGATAAGAATAAAGATTTTAAAAATAAACTTCTAAATCAAAGTTTTGCAAAAGGGCAAATTTTTCAGTGGGCACCGAAACAGCAAGGCTAATATACTCCAGGTACCAGTGTTGGAGAAAAAAATTCTGAATTAAAATAGTCTGGTAAGAACCTTGCCTTCCTCCACACATTTGTTTAATAATATAAACAGACTTAAGAGGTGCTAACTACTAGGTATAAAATAAATAAGTTTTAAAAAATGTAATGTATAGCACAGAGAATGTAGCAATACTTTATTTATAACAATTTAGTATGGAGTGTAATCTATAAAATATCAAATTATTATGCTGTACACCTGAAATGAATGTAATATTTTAAGTCAATTATAGTTCAAGAAAAATTAAACATATTAAATGAAAAACCATTAAAAAAATTAGAAGTCTTTTTTTTCCATTTTACAACTGACAGGTACAGACCTCTTTTAGCTGTTTAAATGCTCACATGATTCTGGATTATGTCAAATCATAACCTACTCCCTGAAACTTTCCTCTGTTAGACAATTCCAATCCACAGAACTTCAGAGTGAAGTCTCTCTCCCACGTGCCAGATCTTTAAGCATTTGAAGACAGCAACCCTATTCCCCCTTGTAAAGACTGTATTAGCTATTTACAGACTAAACAGACCTAAACACTTCAGCTGTTCACTGTCTGTTCAGAGTTTCCAAGTCCTCCTGAGTTGTCAAGGTTTAATTAAATCATGATG
Source organism: Catagonus wagneri (assembly GCA_004024745.2). Lineage (NCBI taxonomy): Eukaryota > Metazoa > Chordata > Mammalia > Artiodactyla > Tayassuidae > Catagonus > Catagonus wagneri. Next base: position 21,231,366 of record PVHT020000257.1, on the reverse strand, counting down.
CCCAAAATAAAACATTCCAGATATAGGCTGAGCAGAATAAAACTACGTGGCCTGAATACTACAGCCAAGCTTCTTCCCCACAACTACATCACCGTCTCAGCATTAAGCCCTCCAGCATATGGAGGTTCCCAGGCTAGGGGTCGAATTGGAGCAGCAGCTGCCTTGCCTACACCACAGCACTTGGGATCCGAGCTGCATCCGTGATCTACACCGCAGCTCAGGACAACACCGGATCCTTAACCCACTGAGTAAGGTCAGGGATGGAACATGCGTCCTCCTCAAGGATACTGGTCAGATTCGTTAACCGCTGAGCCACAACGGGAACTCCCTATTTGCTTTTTTAACCTAAAGTTATAGATACCTTTATAATAGAAATCACTATCAGTGTGCTATATGAGATTATATTTACTAAAAGAAATGCAGGAAGGTATATAGTGAGCCAAATAAATCATCTTCTTAAAATATGAATTACTGTATATATGAAAATCTATATAAAAGCCATTTTTATAGCTCAAATGTCACTTGCTATAAGAAGTGGCCAACACATAACTAATATAGCTTTAACCAAATATTACAAATCTAAGGGCAGGGAAATCCAAGTTGTTCCTAAGATTTTGATGATTTAGAGGTTCTAATTACTGGGGAAACGAGTTTTTTCTTCTGTTTTGACTCTCCAGAGGGAAGCGCCCTCTTCTCTAGAGGGCGCCATCAGGTCTGGACAGAGGATGCCTTCCTCTAGCTTAGAAGATGGACCACTCTAGGACAGATAATATTTCTGAAACCAACTGGTATGAGCTGATACAATATTTAATCTTAAAAGGCCTGGAAGCGACTGATACTGCGTAATTTCAAAGCAGCTAAAAGCAAAGATGATCACTTGAATAAATTCATCACAGTAAAAGCATTTTCTAAAACACCTTTGGTCTCCATTCACTAGTTCATTCATTCCATAGCATAAGCAGTTACTGCCTACAAAATACTAAATAGGAAGCAGAAACAAAGGCATGATAGGCTCAAGACTAAGTGCAGCTTCCTACATAGACTTCACTGATTCTAAACCCCTTCCAAATAAATAAGCCTTAGAGGAGAGAAAAATTAATATAACACCGAAATGCCTTTAAAGCCACATTAAAAAATATATTTAGGTGACACCTTGTGGCAAGATTAAAAATTGCCGCTGACATCAAAGAATGCAACACATATGCAAAATGTAGTGTGGCCTTTGATATTAGATGGGAAAATTTACAAACCATGAATTTTTTTAATATTAAAAAAATATATTAAATTTATAAATTAGCAGTAGCTATTATATTAGGAACTACTGTATTAGAACAAGTATTTTAGGAATGTATTAACCAAAGACACTAAGAAACTATAGGATAAAGGATCAAGTGTGACTAAATAAATGTACTAAAGTAAATAAAATCACATGATTACATTAGTTAGTTAATGACATAACTGGAACAAATACTGGGCACATATATGTTTTAATATAAACCATTATTTTCCTAGATTCTCTGTTATAAAAAGAAAACTGATTTTCAAATTAATTAGGTTGGTTTTGATTATAATTAATTGACAAACTCAGGGAAAGACGCAAAAAGCAATTACTTGTCATCATGAAAATGAAACAGGTAAATTGGCTCATTTTTTATTGTTGTTCTGTGAACAGATAGATCTAAGCTTTGAATTGTATAAAGGAACAATAAACTGAAAAAGAGTTAATTCCTACAAAAGCAGCTTGTGATTTTAAACTATTTGAATTCAAATATCTATCTCAGTACACATAAAAATATTATTTTTAGTCCTTCATAAGAGTTTTGTTAATACTAATTTAAACAAAACCATAAGCCGAAGTATCTTTAGAGGTCACCAAGTAAGACTTGCTATTTTAGAGATGAAGGCTCTGAGGTCCACAAAGAATGACTCACTGCCCATTTCAAGGTCACAGTTTGTAGGCAGTTTACTTGCTTACTCGTTACTCTATTAAGCTGCTTCCCTCAGTAGCAACTCTATAATAATTATAGTCCGTTAGTAAAAGTGTCACTAAGAATTATGAGTAATACCAGATGATGATCTTTTGAAAAAAAATTATGTTTCAGGAGGAACAGAAACACATTTTCATGAACACTGGGCCCTCTCAGAGGGTCAAAGACACATAGTTGAGTTAATGGAATTTTTATCTCACCACTTGGTCATATGAACACAAATTAAAGTATAAAATGTTGATGTGTATCCTAGTTAATTAGGTGAATTTAAAATCAAATTCAACCAATTACTTTTGCTGTTTATTAGTTTAAAAGAGTATGAAAATTAGATCTATAATTAAAATTGGAAAAAACTTTCTAAAAGTATTATTTTTCTTCTAATTATTTACAGTACAACTTCATTATAACGTTTATATTATATTTAGCTTAAGTGTCTCCTAAAATTATTTCCTAAATTAAAAAAAAAAAAACTAGAGAAGGTTTCTCTGTTTCAAAGTAATTTACTGACGAATTTTTTAAATCAAAATTTTATCTCTGCATTTCTGCCCATCAATCTGGAAATGACAGCTCTTCAGAAAAAAAAGCACCAATTATTTTTCAGATTAAAACTTTTCAGAATAGGGTACTTTCATTCTGCTCTGTCTTCTAAATAACTTTCAACAAAGTTACAAGTGATAATAGAAATCAAAACCTACTCCCCTAATCTTTGAATAGTATTAAAGGTACAGCAAACATAATGGCTATCGTGCTTACATATACTAAACACTTTAGCACTTAATGATCAGAAAAAATGAAAGATTTTCATGTTGTATGTCATTACAAAGTCAAATAGGTCCACAAAAAAATGGTCCACACAAATCAGAACGACTTCATCTAGAAAAAGAAATTACTCGCTCAGAGGAAAAGCAAGCACGGTCAACACAATTGTACTAAAAAGAAAATATCTGCCAAAATCTTAAAAAGTTCAACTGATGAAATTTCAATTAACTAAAGTTCACACCTATTCAATTTCTAATTCCTAAAACCTGACTAAAATCACCAAAGCAAATGCTACACAGAACTATTTGCCACTGAGCCACCATGAGGATGTTTCTCTAACAGGTATTTGCTCGTGTTGCGCCCCTTTATGCTCATAAACTCAAGATTCACAACTCAGATACCCTGGGAGGTGGGCCCTCTCTCTCTCTACTCCCCAAATGATCTATGCAGAGTCTGTCTCTGCCTTCCTCAGCAGACTATGACAATTAACACATGAGGGGCATTCAAAAAAGATCTGTTATTTAACTAAATTTCATCAGTCATGGCCAAAAAAAGAGTACAGAAAAATGCAGATAAAACTAAATCAATGGCACAAGCTGGTTTGGGACAGAGGTTCTTCACTCCTGTTTTCAAAGTTTTAGGTGACCATTCAAGTAAAAAACCACCCTCTGCATAAAGATCAAACACAGAAACAAAGGGAAAAACGCCTTGCCCGCAGTTACCGATTAATAACTTATCCAACAAGATGAGTTACTGTCACACCCGGAGGCTGCCTCCCTCCTTCCACCAAGTACCCCCCAGGACTTTCCTCTTCAAAACTATAAATCCCCACGACTTTCCTTTACCTCCTTGATTTTGCTCACTCCACTCCTAGACGCCCAAGAATCCTCCAGCAGAAAGCAGCGGCAATACCGGAAGGCCCAGATTCAAAACACAGGCAAAGTATTCGTAAAAACACGATTATTCACACTGATAGTCTGATGACTTGTTATTAAACAGATACGAATTTATGAAATAGAAAAGGCTATTTAAAAAGATGCAATGGAGAATGACCCGAGAGGTTTCATGCATCAAACAGAACCTATCTCCTGCCCCACATCTGCTTTCTACGCATTAAACCCACTGAGTACCCCATTGATTACGGCTCCTAATACGACCCGGGTGATAGATCATTTCTTATCCTGCTGGAGGGTAGGGAGGTGATTCTCTGATATGAAGATGAAAGTTAAAAACAAACGAGGATCCAATCAAACAAGTGGGCCAGAGCGCTGCCAGTGTTTAATCACCCTTATCTGCCCTGTGACAAAATGGAACCTACTGGCCATCTACACCTCCTGGCCCTACTGTAACAACCTCTGAAGGTCAGACATTTGCGGTTTTTTTTTTTTTTAATCAAAGACCCTGATCACTGATTCTTCGCCTCCCTTGAACTCTCCTTTCCTCCTCAGCTGCCTCTTAACCTTCCCTCCCATTTCCGGTCACAGTAAGGACATTTGTCCGTAGACAAGCCCTCAGGCTTTGTGTTTATTTAATTGAAATTTTTGGCTTAAATTTGGATCTTAGCTCTTGTCTCTGATGGTGAATTGAAACTGGAAAAATACATAAAACACGAACTGTTATTTTATTATAAGCTGTTGTGATATAAGACGATAAAATCTGAAACATGGACTAAAGCAAACTGTTTGGGTCCTCTATAAAACTTCACTTACTGAAGCTAATTATAGCCCTAATGAGCATAATCCAGCTGGAATACTGTTAACTGGGCAGGGGTTTTCTTTGGGAACTCTAGGTGAGTGGGAGGTAACCATGGCCCTAGGACTTAGGTAAAAACATCTTGGAGTTCCCATCACGGCTCGGCGGAAACCAATCTGACTGGCATCCACGAGGATGCAGGTTCAATCCCTGGCCCTCACTCAGTGAGTTAAAGATCTGGAGTTGCAGTGAGCTGGATGTAGGTTGCAGACATGGCTCGGATCCCGCGTTGCTGTGGCTGTGGTGTAAGTCAGCAGCTACAGCTCTAATTTGATCCCTAGCCTTGGGAACCTCAACATGCCTCGAGTGGGACCCTAGAAAAGCAAAAAGATCAAATAAAAAATAAATATATAAAAACATCTTAATAATGGAATTAAAAGCAGATGGGTAAACCACGTCTAAATAAAAAATCCAACAAAAAACTAAACTGTTTTAGGGACTCTTAGAAATTTAAATTAAACTTATGAGGGACGTGAGTGGAGAGAGAAATAAAACACGTGCCAGTATTACTCTGTTAGTCAGACACCTCTCTTGCTCAGCAACTAAATACCTAATATTCCACTCCAAAAGAATAATGTGATCCATTTTTCTCTAAGAACCCTAATATGAATCATTTGCTATCCACCTAATAGTATCTTTAACTTAGACTGTCTTATTAAAAGAAAAATGGAAGGCTTCTATTTTGTACATTAATGGAAATCATACCTAAGAATTTATTAACTTAGGTGACTGTAAATTTCCCAAATATTGCCAAACTAGTAACTGAGGACACGGCCGGAAGCTTCTTCTAGGGAACTGACGCTTCAGCTCTAATATTCCAGCAGCATCTCCAAACCAGAATCTCCCAAAAATATTCCTAACACCATGGAGAGTGGCCAGGGCAGACAAGCAAGTCTACATACAATGTACAAAAAAATCACTCTCCCTTTTGACAACGCCTTTCCTTTTTCAATGCTTTTTCTTAACCAATTTGAGAATATCCATTTTAAATAGGTATAAGCTTTAGCAGTATGATTCTGCAACTAGATAACAATTTCAAGCTATGAATTTGACAATTATAACCAAGAACGATTCTATTCAGAGACTTTTCCCTTCTACTGTTATTTTCAAGGAGCCACTATTCTTCTAATAAATATTATTTGGGGCACAAAGTGCTAACAACCGACTGAAATCTATAGCTGCATTAAAAAAATGAGACAAACCAGGACTTTCCGTCGTGGCTGGGGAGAAACGAATCTGACTAGGATCCATAAGGATGCAGGTTCAATCCTTGGCCTCACTCAGTGGGTTAAGGATCTGGCGCTGTCATGAGCTGTAGTGTAGGACTGCGGCTACAGCTCTGATTCAGCCCCTAGCCTGGGAACCTCCATATGCCATAGGTGTGGCCCTAAAAAGACAAAAAAAAAAAAAAGAGAGAGAGAGAGAGACAAAATGGTGCAAGGGAGAGAGCGGGAGGAGAGGCGAGGCTAACCCAACAGTAAAAACAGGGGGCAGAAAAATACCAGTGATGTTATATTACATCTCTTCCTTCACGATGCCAAATACTTAGTCAGCATATGGCCCAAAACTTTTCTCAATTGTCCTGCAAATGCTTTAGAGGAATCTGCTTTTTTTTAAAGCATGAAGTTAAAGAGAATGGTCATAAACAGCTCTTGATGCTTTTTGTCTTTCATGAGTCATAATGACAAATTTCCAGATTGGTGAGCACAAGACCGCGACTACACATGACCCGTCTGAAATGCCTCTGATTTTAACAGCTCCCTATCCCCACCCTCAAAAGGTGACTGTGTAGATGTCACCAAAGACTCGGGAACTGTCTTATACAGTGGTTTAAGTAACAAATCCTGAAACTTCTGCAGAAATTATCATCAACGATAAACTGATGGAACAGGATCACGAACTCCAAAGTAAATCAAAACCAAAGTTCCCTGCCAAGCAAGTCATGTTTAAAAAGCTAAATCCAGGAAGATTATACAGAAGAAAAGTCTCAACCAAATTTGCCATGAATTCCTAAAATTAAGGTAAACTATAAATTAAGTACTCACCACTAATGCTGAATGCAAAAGAAATGACTTTTAAATAATCTATAATAAAACTTGCTAACTTCCCATTCCACAAGATTACTTAAAGTATTTTTAAACTTACCCAAATGAAGTAACGTAAACTGGGCTGCCAGTTCCTTGGCGTCTTCTAAAGTAGTACAGAGTTTGTCCGGCATGAAGTAACTCTGGGATCCATTTGCGATTGCAGGAATAACGACTTTATATACCAAGAGTACTTTCCCGTCCTGACTGGTTGCTGAATATAAATAATATTCTGGTGGTGCCCAATTATTTTTGTTGCAGTAATAATCCAAATGCATTACTGCAGAATTGAAATGATTAGATTTTAAAGAATACATACTAATCGGAGTAAGCTTTGTTCCAGGAAAAAGTGGGTAAGTGCATCTTTCAATTTCAAGGGGGCTTGGGCTATGCTGGCCATTGAGACGCGCTGGAAGAGTTGGTGGCTTGCCAAGAGTTTTGGGGTGGCTCTCTTCTTTGTTAGCAAACACGATCAGGTTTTCAGAATTGGGGCTAATCTGACCGTTAAGATGCTGTCTCCAAGTGTTTTCTTTATTCACTGGTTTTGCCAGTGTGACCTCAATACTTGCTCCATCAATGCATTTTCCATTCATAACAGACATGGCAGCCACTGCATCTTCTCGGTTGAAAAAGTGAACAAAAGCGTAATCTCGAAGTTTCTTTACTCGTTCAACTGCACCGGGTTTGAATTTATTGAATTCTGCTTTAATCGTTTCCTCTGTAGTTGAGATCATCAGATTTCGTACATAGAGAACTTTAACTCTCTGCATGGTCTCCTCATCAACTTCCTTCTCTGGGTCAGCCCAATCTACCTGAATGGTATGGCCCCATAGTTGGAAAGTTCCTATAAAAGAGAAAAAATTAATCTGAAGACAAGTAAGACCAAGAAAAGTCAACATTAAATAAAACTGTTTCTCCAAAGAAAGCAGAAACTCAAATACACATCATTATACTTGCTAAGCATTAGCTTGCTACTCACAGGAAAATTTTTACTAACGTGAACCCAGCCAGAACTTACGGTGAAATTAATTTTGTTAAGAGTCAAACGAACAAATACACATCAAAGACAGACCTTTACTAGAAGAAGCAATACTTTTTGGGGGGGCTTTTTAGGGCTGCACCTGTGGCATGTGGAGGTTCCCAGGCTAGGGGTCTAATCGGAGCTGCCGCCGGCCTACGCCAGAGCCACAGCAACGCCAGATCCGAGCCACATCTACAAGCTACACCACAGCTCACGGCAACGCCAGATCCTTAACCCACTGAGTGATGTCAGGGATCAAATCAGCAACCTCATGGTTCCTAGTCGGATTCGTTTCTGCTGCGCCATGACGGGAACTCCAAGAATCAGTATTTTTACCAAACAACAGCTAACAGCTTAATCAGAGTAAATTGTAACAAATAGTGAGCTACTATCAGTAAATTATTTTAAATAGCGACTCACTAAACTATTAAAATATTGCTAAATCAGTAAATTACTAAAAGTCAAATCAGTAAACCACTGTTAGTGATGACTGGTGTTACAGGAACAACTCCATGTCTTCTAGAGTCAGTTATCTGATCTCCTTAAACAACGCCTGTTCCTCTTCAAGGGCATTACACAGTTTCATGATACTGAACTATGAGGTGCTGCTGCTTTTCTGTGTATGATAAGGTTAACACGGAAAAATAAACTTTGAAAGGAAAAGTTACCTGGAATTAGTTTTCTCCGAGCCATAGCTGCAGCTCTGTGAGATTCGTATTCGACAAATGCAAAACCACGATTTTTGGTCTTATCAGTCGCACTGGGGTAAACAATGACATCTACCACTCCTTCTGTAACTTTCTTCATTTCATCCAAGATCTCTTCTTTCTTCTTTTCCTTGGGAATAGCTCCAATAAATAATCTGCAGTTATCCAGGCTTACACATACACCAATAATCTTCCCTGGTCGAATCTCATAATTATTAAGAATTCTGATGGCTAGCTGGGCTTCTTCTTTCGTAGTATACATCACAAAAGCGTAACCTCGATTTTCACCACTAAATTCCATCATAAGTCGAAATTCATATATCTTCCCAGCTCTTTCAAACACAGGCACTAACTCATCTTCATACATATCACGCGGTATTTTTCCTACAAAAACTTCACAGCCTCTGGGTGGAGGTGGACCTTCCCAACCTGAAAGACAAAAACAAGCACACAAATAAATTGTAGCATGATATTTAAGTTCACTCTACGGTCCTTCATTCCACACATCTGCTGTGAGCCTCCTACACGCCAGGCACTATTACAGGTGGCAGGGATACAACAGTCAACAAAATAAAGCCCCTTCCTTCCCACAGAAAGCTCATGCTCAATAAAGAAGATAATGAGTGATATGTGCTAGCAAGAAAAATAAAGCCTCGGAAAGGCTGATATTTTGGGAAGAGTAAATCTTTTCCATGCAAATGAGGTTTAAGCAGAGACCTGAATGAAATGAGGGAAGGAGCCCTGAGGACGTATCAGAAAAAAAGGAAAAGCAAACAGCACGGAGTGTGCAGGTCTGCTCAGGAAACGCATACCTGAGGCCACACAGCCGTCAAGGTCGCGAGAGGCCTCATTGTAACTCCAACAAAAAGTTAATTGGAGGGTGTGGAGCCAAGAAATCGTACTGGCTATTGGCAGAAAGGCACAACGGTCTACCTGACAACCCGTGTGGATCTGGTCTGCAGCTGGTATAAACAACCACCCGCTCCTCTTTTCAATCCATCCCCAAGGGACCTCCCCTGTCCTGGCTAAAGCACCCTTTTCCCGAGGACCCAATTCTGACTGCTTTCTCAACTGCTTCTCAGACCAAGAGCAGAGCTGAAAAAACAAAAGGGGGAAGCCGTGTTCAGTGTACGCAGTCCCCCCGTTTTCCCTCACAAAGGAACCTGGGTGCTGAGGTCTTAAAGCGGTCATCAGGAAAGCGCTACTGTTGGGACGCCTGGCGAGAGACACACGCCACACAAAAGATTCCATTTTTTTGAACACGAACAAATCCACACCTGGAGGAGGACCACCAAATTTTCTTTGCCCGTTTTCTTGAACCATGTTGTAACCAGTCTTCTCCATCAAAGCAAGTAACGCCGCTTCATTCTGAGTACCAGTTCGGACTTTACTGCAGCCATTTGTTCCATCTATGTTCTCTTCATTCATGGTTGCAGTTCCTAAAGCAGAGTTGAAAAGCAGTATTTATGCCATGGAACGCCAGGAGGAATCTGTGAAGCATCTCTTCGCGCTGCAAAAACCAAGGGTAGGTGTGGCGGCTCCGTGTGGGGATCACCACAGCCCTGCCCCAAGGCTTTTCCCTACAGTGGAAGCCGGAAACCTCATCGATTAAGCGGTTCCTTCAGTAAGGCCTAAGCTCCAAGACAGGAAGGGAAAAGTGAGAAAGACAGAAACAGAAACAACAGCAGGAAAAGAGAAGTGAAAGGGAGCTGGAGGAGGAAAAGCAAGCAGAAGAAGTTATAAAGAATTCAGAAGTTATAAAGTGACAGGTGGCCTTGAAAGTCCTTCCTACTTTTAAAATATCTGAATTGTTCTGAGTGCTGATGAATATAGCTACAAATGCATCTGTTTCGTAAACACCACCCCGACAGAGTCTTTCAACAGTCTTTAAAGCTCCATCCAAGCTACGCTACTGCATCCAATGGTGTGATGCTAAAGATAAAAGGCAGGAGAGTAGCTCGTGAACCCGCTCAGCTCCCACCTGCCATCCACCTTAATTCCTTGAATGCAGCGTCTGTGCTATTTTTATTTTTTTATTTTACTTTTTTATATTTTATACTTTATTTTATTTATTTAATTATTTTATTTCATTTCATTTTATTGTCTTTTTGCCTTATTTAGGGCCGCACCTGCGGCATATGGAGGTTCCCAGCCTAGGCGTCGAATCAGAGCTACAGTTGCCAGCCTACACCACAGCCACAGCCACGAGGGATCCGAGCCACGTCTGCAACCTACACCACAGCTCACGGCAATGCCGGATCCTTAACCCACTGAGCGAGGCCAGGGACCGAACCCGCAACCTTATGGTTCCTAGTCAGATTTGTTAACCATGGAGCCACGACGGGAACTCCCTGTGCTCTTTATTAAGCTACAAGTCATTTATCAAACCCCTACTAAGTTTGCCAACCAAGCACTGGGAATGAGAATTCAACATATCCAAAACGGAAAGTCATTTTATCTTCCAAACCGGTTCCTTCCTGCTTTACCTTAGCTCCACCAATTCAACCATTCAACAAATAAACGGCATCGTAACATACGTACTCCTTCTCCAAACTATCACAACCAGAAACTTTGGGATCTAATCCTGAGTCCTTCCTTTGACTCACAGCTAATCAGTCCCAAAGACCTTAATGGTTTTCCTTCTAAATACTGCTTGAAGTCAGTCTCCTCCAGTCTACCCCCAGTCTGTTCCCAGACTGAATTCCTTACTTGAATTAGTATAGTTGTTTCTCATTACTCAGTATCCACAGGGCACTGGCCCCAGGGGTCCCACAGATACTGAAACCCAACTATGCTCAGGCCTCATATAAAACAGCACTGGAGTTCCTTCCCTTGTGGCACAGTGGGCTAAGGAATCTGGCACTGGCACTGCAGTGGCTTGCTGGCTGCTGCGGCACAGGTTTGATCCCTGGCCTGGGAACTTCCACATGCCAGGGGTGCGGCCCAAAAACATAGCATGGTATTTACCTATAACCTATGCACATCCTCTCATACACTTTAAATCACCTCTACATTACTTACAATACCTAACACCATGTCAATGCTACACAAATAGTTGTAAATACAATGTGAACGCTGTAAAAACAATTGCCAGCATTGCTGTGTGCTTGGCAAAGTCAAGTTTTGAGAACTTGGATTTTTTTTTTCATATGTTTTCAACTGAAGATCGGTTGAATCCGCAGATGTGGAAGCATGGATGCAGACGACGAACTATACTAGGTTCCTATAACCATCATTTCAGGTTTTAGCCTTGTCCCTTTCAGTGCTGTCAAGGTGATATAAAATACCTGACTATCTTTAGCTTCTTCTACAAATCCAAACTAAGGGGAAAAATGAGTAAAATTTCAAAAAAAAAAACCCTTAGAATCAAGAAGGCCCTTCTAAAAAATAAACAAAAAAGCCTCAAAGAAAAATACTGCTAGATTATTTTTACTACATAAATAGTAATTAATTTGGGGCAAGTTTGGCCTCAGCTTGTCTCTAAAAAGAAGACAATAACAGTTCCTACCTCACAAGATTATTGGGAGATTAAGTATTAAGGGCTTGGAGGTCCCACTGTGGTGCAGTGGGTTAAAGATCAGGCTCATCTCTGCAGTGCTGCAGGTCTGATCCCCAGCCCAGTGGAGTGGGTTAAGGATCCAGTGTCGCAGCTGTGGTGTAGGCTGCAGATGTGGCTCGGATATGGATTCAATTCCTAACCATATGGGAACTTCCATTATGTCTCAGGCGGGGCTAAAAAAAAGAGCAAAAAAAAAAGGTACGAAGAGATTAACATAATATTTTGTATATAAGCACTACAAAAGTATTTACTATCTAATTAATACAATATATAGTTAATAATAATTCCTAATAATATTATTGTAATTTTAAAAAACCAACTGCTGAGCAGGGGCTGTCAACTCAAATTCATTCATTTATTCAACAAGTGTTTATTAAGCACCAACTGTATGCCAGGCACTGTTCCTTATGCCTGGGACACATCAGTAAATAGAAGACCAAATTTCCTCCTTTGCATAGCTTACACTCCAGTAAGGAAAACAAATGATAATAAAGGTAATAATGTAAATAATGTATGTTAAAAGATAACAGTGGGAGGAAAAAGAGCAGGGACAGGGCAAATGGGTGAAGAAGAGGTTTGCAGAAGACAGGGTGACATTTTAAACAAATAACCAGCACAGGCCTTGCTGAGACGGTAACATTTCAGCAAAGACTGAAGAGACCCGTAGCCAGTGTAGTTCTCTGGGAAGAGCATTCCACGCAAATGGAAAAATGAGGACAGGCCCAAAGCGAACAATGTGCACGACACACACAGGGTACAGCAAGGGGACCTGGAAAAGCCAGGAGAAGAGGAGATGAAGCCAGTGAGAAACAGGCTGCCTCGTCCGCAGATCGCCTAGGTCGGGTGACGAAGGACTTCAGCTTTTTTTTCTGAGTAAATGAGTTGCCGCTGGAGATTCCGAGCACAAGAGTAACCTGATCTTCCGTTTTTCAGGGATCATCTGCCGGAGCAGAGGCAGACGCAGGGAGACCAGTGAGAAGACAGCTAAAATTCAGGTGAGAGACAGCAGTGCTATGGCCAGAAAGGCGGAGGTGGGAGGGAAAGCGGCAGTCTGTGATGTGTGATGCAATCTGAAGGTCGATCCAGTAGGATTTCCCGACAGACTGGCTGTGAGATAAACTGAGAACTCCGGGAAAACCCCAGAGTTTTGGCCTGAGCAGCGAGAAGCCAGGAGGTGAGGAAGGCTGAGCTAGAACAGAACGTTAGGGCTAAGAGCAGCGTTCAGTTTTGGACGTGCTGTTTGCATACCCCTGAAATGACTACGAGGCCACGGCAAGAAATGTTAACTAAGCAAAAAGGTCTAGTACAAGACTCTGAGAGGCGCGGCAGACTGTGTTTAACTGGAAAGCCCTGCTCCCCGGAGACAGGCAACAGCTACTCGGTCCCAGCACACTGTGACCTCGAGGAAATACAGTTTGCCCAGTTAGGCTAAATTTTCCAACTTTTCAAGAGAAGTCAGAAATCTACAGATTATTTTTTATGTGAAATCTCTCAATTTTTAAAAGTTGAGAGTCAGGGGAGTTCCCTTCGTGGCTCAGTGGTTAAAGAATCCAACTAAGAACCATGAGGTTGCAGGTTCGATCCCTGGCCTTGCTCAGTGGGTTAAGGATCTGGCATTGCCGTGAGCTATGGTGAAGGTTGCAGACGCGGCTCGGATCCCGCGTGGCTGTGGCTGTGGCGAAGGCCGGCGGCTACAGCTCCTGGTAGCCCCCTAGCCTGGGAACCTCCACATGCCGCGGGTGCGGCTCTACATAAAGGCAAAAAAAAGACAAAAAAAAAAGTTGAGAGTCAAGGTACTCCCTTTACATATTAGAACTATAAAGCTACATAAATGTCATTTCCATTGACATCGGCAAATCCAGGCATAAAAAATGACATGATTGAAATGAACCCTGGTCGAAAATTATATTTAAACTTAATCCATGGTATATTTTATCCAAATGCCAATTCAGACTTGAATGAGTCAAAGTCTTGCCCTTCAATGCCCAGTCACTCTGCTGGACGTCCAGCTCGTGCTGGTGGCCCTGAGAGGCAAACTACAACCTCGGGCGGCGGGGGGACAGAACACACCTCGGTCTAGCTCTCTACTAAACAGAAGGAACTGCGAGGTTGGAAAGGGCTGAATGGAAGGGAGCGCCTCGCCAAGTGCAAGTATTCAATCACAGGCTGGACGTGCTGGAGAGATTCCAGCAAAGGGTGCACTGCTGGACCACAGGGCTTTTAACATCCCTTCCAAAATTTAGTACAAACAGAGTTCAAGGTAGGCCCTCCTTCAAAGGACTTAACGATCCAGGAAAGGGTAACATCATCGCTCGTCATCACCGTCATCCGGCTGGGTGCCTCTATGTTTTAAGCCCGCATTTCAGAGAGCATTGGCTCTACAAGAGGTTCACAGGTCCTTGAAAACAGAATATTGCAGGGTTAAAAAGGACTGGGAATCAATTCAACGGTAAAAATGACAAAAACTCCACAGACCAAACAAAACACCTGCAGACTTCCTGTGGTTTAAACTTTGGGCTGCCTAAGAGCAGAGATCCTGCCTGCCTTGAACACTTCCCTATTATCCACCACGGGAACTCAATAATTATTCGCTGGAGGAAGAGTCTAACAGAAAGCTCAGAAAAACCCTAAACATGACTTGACACACTTCTGGCAGGTAGGCATTAAATGGGAATAATTTTTTGAGGAAAATCTGGTAATATTTATCAAAACCGAAAACGTACCAATTCTTAGTAATTCAATTATTACTAAGAAATTCACACACAGATACAGCTGCACAAGTACATAAAGACATGCACAAGCATGTCCACTGAAATAGTGTATGCCAAATCCCAAATCTAAAAAAGAGCTAGCTGTTTACCAATAAAGGACCCAGAACACTATAGTATAACTACACAATGGAACATGTTATGCGGTTGCTAAAAAATGTCAGAGCTTTGTGTGTGCTGATATGGAAAAATGTTTAAGAAATATCACATGAGAGTAAGCTGGAGAACAAAACATTTACTACATACCAAATGCGTGTTTCGTTTACAGATATGTATGTATACATTCCCAGTGCTTGTGGATGTAAAACTTAAGGTGTATAAAAAGTCTGAAAACACGTACAAGGAACAGCAGCTCCCGCGGGTGAGTGGGAACGAGGGGTCAAAGGGGCCTTAACTTACTACTCCTCTGTGAGTATCTAGGCCAGTGAGACACGTGTGAAAAGCAAAATTTTGCTTTTTGCAAATCAGGGATTTCCTTAGAGATAAAATCTCCACTCTGTATTAAAAAGTCACAAAGGTCCTTTCATATCCTGGCCCAGCCTACTGCTCTCCAACCTCACCTCTAACGAAACGTCAGTAACAGCACTTACTGGGTTGCAGCTTCGCCAATGTGCCTTGTGCTCACCGTCCAGCCTCTGCACAGGCCGCTCCCACAGCCCTTCCTTGCTCAGGAGCACGCTAACTTTTCCAAAAAACAGAACAAAACAAAACCTCCCTGGCCCTCCCTTCTCAGTGTTAAGTGCAGTACTGCATTCCTTTCTTTGTGCTGCTCTGGCGTGCTGGGCTGTCAGGCCCCTCTGCGCCCCCCTCCCCTAACCTCCCACAGAAGTTAAGGGCCTATAGTCTTTGATTTCCAAGTCTCCACCACCAGGCACATTCCTTGGCCTGCGACTGAGGCTCAGTGAATGAGACACAGAGGGAGGGACACTGCGACTTCACTATAAACACCGGACTTTGGTGAGAAAATATCTGAGTTCTAGTTCTCAGTCAAGAGAACTTTGACAAATCACTTTACTGTCACCTTTACGTTTCTAATGAGCAAGTCCACTCTATGTTTATTCCGGCATCCATTTATTTAGCACATTAAAAACCCTGCATAAATGACAAGCACTTCGTTTCCATGACTGCATTTAGTACTTACCCTGTGAGATCCGTATTCTTTCCCATTTTAAAATAAATAAACTGAGACTGAGATAAAGTCAGAGTGCTTATAAATTGGTAGGGTAGATATTCAAATTAGAGACCTGTCTGGCTAAATGTTGGACTCCCAAACCCCTACTTCATATTATCCTCATTTTAGATGTTCAATAATCTGAGGTCTCCAAAAAGTTATATAATTTGTCTGAGACCATATAACTTAATAAACTACATCAGTACCTGAATCCAGATTTTTTTTCTCAATTGTTTTTGTTTTTTTTTTTTAAGTTAGAGTTCCTGCTGTGGCTCAGGGGTAATGAACCTGACTAGTATTCATGAAGATATAGGTTCAATCCCTGGCCCTGCTCAGTGGGTTAAGGACTTGGTGCTACTGTGAGCTGTGCTATAGGTCACAGACACAGCCTGGATCTGGTGTTGCTGTAGCTGTGGCATAGGCCGACAGCTGTGGCTCTGATTCGACCCCTAGCCTGGGAACTTTCATATGCCCCAGTGCGGCCCTAAAAAGAAAAAAAAAAGGTAAAATAAATAATTAATTATTCATGCCTACAGTTTGAAAAAGTGTAGCATGATTTTTAAAAAAACACAAACTTAGAGGTAAAAAAATCTATAAACAAAAAGTTTTTCAAAAAACCCTAATAAAATAATTTCAAATTTATCAGAGACCTTAAAAATCATCTAATCCAACCACCCACTGACACTCGCATCTTCATAACATTGCTGCCAAGCAATCACCCATCTTATCCCTGAATTCTTACAACACACTTACTACCCTCCTGAGCAACAAAACTTTGGTTAGCTCCTTAAGAAAACTCTTTCTTTTAATGGATCGTAATCTCTTTCCCTGTAACTTTCACACATAGGTCATTTTATCCCTCTCGGCAAACTAAACATGCTTCTTTCATATAACTGCATTTGAAAAACCATTCTCCTCTTCTCCAGGCTAAACATTATCAGTGTCTTTAACCCAACATTTCCTACAGTGATGTCCTAAGATGAGTATTCCAGGAGCTATTAAAAGGACTCAAAAACGTGTTCTATGCCTCAATTCATCCGAACTCACCATCCCTCCCTCTTAAGAGCATCGCAATGAACGCAGCATATCTAAGGCCATGACAAGTTTTAGTAAAAACAAACCTTTCATCTTTAACTCAGGGTTTCCCAAACATTTCAATAGGATACCGTAATTTTACCTGGCACGTCTATTAATTTTTCTATAGAACCATTTGGAAAATGGTGCGTTAACTGCTTCTTATTACAATACAGTTTTGTGTTCCCTCATTATCTTCTTTTTCCTTTAAAAGCATGATGGCCCAAACCTGAAAAGTCCATCAGTACAGAGAAGAATTAGTGTTTTACAAAATATAGGATCCTGACAGTCCAAATTAAGAAAACTGTCAAAAACAAACACAACAACAAAAACAAATCTACCCTAGCCTATAGCAAGTAAGTTTCAGAGTCATAGAGAATTTCGCCTTATTAGGTTCAACACACCAGTTCTCCCCATCCTACTCTGATTTTTACTCACTTGTGCCCCATCCAGGAAATGACCTAACTCTTCCAAGGTACAGCTTTTATATCTGCAAGTTTAATTAAGAGCTATCTTTTCAAATATAAACAGAAAACAACTTAAAACTGCCCTAGCCTGATCAGTGAATAGTAAAAGAATTCAACATTGGCTTAAATAGTCAACATCCATCATCCTTGTAATCAAACGCTAGAATATCATTAATATTACTTGGGTCCTGATAACTCATTTTTAAAATGTATTTACATTTGAAGACAGGTATACATGATATCCTAAAGAAACCGTTTGTGTTTTTGTTTTTTGTTTTTTTTTTGCCTTTTTAGGGTTGCAGCCACAGCACATGGAGGTTTCCAGGCTAGGGGTCTAATTAGAGCTGTAGTTGCCGGCCTATACCACAGCCACAGCAACAGCAGATCCAAGCCACGTCTGCGAACTACACCACAGCTCATGGCAACGCCGGATTCTTGACCTCCTGAGCAAGGCCCAGGATCGAACCTGCAACCTCATGGTTCCTAGTCAGATTCATTTCCGCTGTGCCACGACAGGAACTCCAAAACCTTTTTTTTTGTAAATAATAAAGCTACATTAGCAAAAAAAAAAAAAAAAAAAAAAAAAAGAGAGAGAGAGAGCTTTGTGGCTCAGCAGTTAACAAATCCAGTTAGGCTCCACGAGGATGCGGGTTCAATCCCTGGCCTTGCTCAGTAGGTCCAGAGTTGCCGTGAGCTATGGTATAGGTCACAGATGCGGCTCAGATCCTGAGTTGCTGGCAGCTGTAGCTCCGATTTGATCCCTAGCCTGGGAACCTCCATATGCCGCAAGTATGGCCCTAAAAAACAATAATAATAATAATAATAATAATAATAATAATAATAATAAAGCTACATTGTAAAGGCCCATCCACAGAAAAGGTAAAAAGCTGTTCAGCTTTTCCTCAGTTCCTCCTTCCATGTTCATTTCACCATGGCCAGTATGGTCTCATTTCTCTTTATATAATTTTCAGATTCTTCTAATTTACTGGCTTCATATTAATTAATTATCACTATCATATTAATTAAGCTATCATTAAATGGAAGAAGTAGAAAAGTCTTATCAAGGGAAAAGTCTTAAGTCTGTATATTCAGATAACCATACACCTTCAGTGACATATTAATGTAACACCAGATCTTTAAAGATTCTAATAAAAGAGATTTTGCTCTTTTGACAATCAGAATCATTAATGAGACAAAGGTTAGCCAGCCCTGTCTCTGAATTAACACAATTTTTCTATCATCCCTCCTTCAAAATTAAAAGCACTTTAGACAGTTTTTATTCTAGGTTTTGCTATTATATCATCACTGAAGGCTTTACGGTAAGAAAATATTACAACTGCAAGTGGACCTTAAATCACCTCCAATTTTATACACTGGAAAATCAAGAGTAATTGAGGTAAAGGAACTCGCTTAAGGTCATAAAACTAGTAAATGGAAAGACCTAGGGCTCAAGCCCTCAGAGATTTATAAACTCCGGCTCTCTTCCATCATTTAGCCTAGAGGGACCGTAATGGACTAATAAACATTCCACAGGACATCATACAGGTCCCTTACACAAAAGAATCATGCTCATACAAGGTGGAGAACAGGAAAGGGTGAGATTTACGTTTTTAAAACATGCCGCAGGAAAATAGATGAGGAAAAAAGACTCTAGTCTAATGCGCTACCTTAAACATGCAACTTACTGTCTATAATAAATGCAATAGATAAATACAGCTTCTGCTTTCATTTTATACAAAAAAAGTCTTGGATTTTTTTTTTTAACTGTAACAAATCTTCTCCTGTACATGGCTGATTTCTGCAACCCATCCTCCTCTCAGAGTTGCTTTATAGATACATATTTTGGGTTAATCCATGTCACTAAAGTTATACTTTTAAAGATATATAGAGTCCCCTGTTGAAATAATAGGCCAGACTCCACATTAAAGACTCTTTTTACTAGAGAAATATTAGAAATATATACATTTAGTACATTTCAAGAAATCCCCATCAAAATATAAAAGCTTGAAATTAGAGAAGTATGAGATATACTGACGCATCCCATCCTCTTTAAGAAGCAATGTGTTAGCTTAAAGCCTCCAAAACAAAAGTAACGTATACGCATATCTAATTCGCAATTAAGACAGTTTAAAAATAGCTAACATGAAAATCGTACTTAATTTAACCAAAACACATTTCTTAAAGGACCAGAATTCAAGAACCTCAACCAGAGAATTATAAATCACATCTAAAGCAGGCATACGGTATCTTTATATTCATTCCAAAATGTTCCAGATCAACCTGAGAATTATTCCAAGGAAGCACAGCAGTCCTACACATTACGATAAAACCACCTGAAGCTTTCAGGCTCCTTTAGTCCTCAGCCACCTTCAACTGTGAAGTCATAGCCCTAAGTTTTATACACGTTTTTCCTTACCTTCCTCACTCAAGGAATCTGAGTAAGGGAAGAAGGGTCCTGAGCAAGGGAACGGCACACACAAAAAAAAATGAAAAAAAGTGGGAAAGGTAGATGAAAAGCTGTACCACATGTAAACTCTAATTTTCACAGATAAATCTTTTTCCCTAAGCTTTGGACTTTCAAAGATTCTTCTCCATATCAGTTTCAAAAGCAAAAGAAGAAGAAAAAAGGGGAAAAAATCCAGTAAGCTATAAAGCATAAGGCCATCTGAACTAAACCTTTAGCTTAAAATGCTAACTATATCTTCATGAGTTTTTTTTTTGTTTTTTTTTTGCTTTTTAGGGCAGCACTTGTGGCATATGGAGGTTTCCAGGATAGGGGTCTAATTCTAGCTATAGCTGATGGCTTACACCACAGCCACAGCCACGCCAGATCCGAGCCACATCTGCAACCTACACCGCAGCTCACAGCAACGCCGGATCCTTAACCCACTGAACAAGGCCAGAGATCAAACCCTCAACCTCATGGTTCCTAGTCGGATTCGTTTCTGATGCACCACAATGGGAACTCTATATATTCACTAGTATTAAACATATTAATAAGTTAATAAAAATATCAATTTTTAAATTTCTACTGCCTTTCAAAATAGAAAATATATTAATGAAAAAATGACAAGCACGATTTTAGCAAAGTATACATAAAAATTAATCATTTATTTAAGGGAATTTGTCAGTTGTGTTCAAACTACTTAAACTGAAACTTCCATCTTCTGAATTACTACAAAAATTTATGAAGTTGTGAAAATGAACATGTTATATATGATTTTTAAAAACTGAATAGTAGAAAAATATTAATTTCTAAGATATCAAAATACACCTACAGAAAGCACATCTAATCTTTAAGGCATCCCTTAAATTACATGGCATTCACTTGCTAGTTCATCTGTTACTGAGTGCGGGACACTGAGATCATACCTGCCAGGTCAATGGAGGTTTTTCAGCAACAACTCATTTTAGTGACAGACTACACTACAGCAATACGGTTCAAAATTGAGAAGGATTAATCAAAACTGTATGAACGTGTAAGTCTAACATTATTTCAAAATAAAAGGATATAGACAGATCGGTTCAATTCCATTATAAATTACATTTATTAAAGAATGAGAGGACACTTTTATTCCTAGAAGTTAAACATATAATGTATAAAAAGTTTTAGTACCTCTAGTAATACTGTAGATGGCAGGTTTAAATTTAGAAAAAACTTAGAAACTGAACAATCTTAAAAGATAATTGTGACTAATAATAAGTTTTTAAATGGTGCCTTGAATACATAAGGGTAATAAGCGCTTTGAACTTAGGATAAAGCTATCCATAATGGAACCAAAATCTTGCATACTACTACAAAACTGGGCGCTATGACTGGTTGTGTAAGATCTACAGTCTGTCACCTGTTACAATTTGAATACAGAGATCATATTTTCTTCCCTCATTTTCTTGCTTCACCAACTGCCAGGTAGTAAAACAAAACGAAAAACATTAATAGCATTAATAGGCAAACCTGGACAGACTTTACACCGATTATTTGATTGTCTTCACAGACCCTCCCGATGCCAGCGTGTTTTGAGTTTCCTAACAAAAATGACACCATTAAAAATATGAGCCTTAATTTTGGTCCACTGGGCACGCTCTTGTTATTAATGATTCTTACCTCATAACATATCCAGTAATGCTACATCCTTATATTTCAATGAAATATATACTTTATATTTCTCTTTATATTTCAAGTGTTGGTTCGTATTGTAATCTTAGGCAATAATGTCCAAGTCAAATGCTCCACCCTCTTAGGAGAAAATTAGCAATTAAATCAGTGCCTTGGGCAGCAACTAACACTAATACCCAATACTTGCAGCACTAGTAGTCATCTTTATGTGTATAATGGCAAGCAACTGCAAACAACCAAATTTTAAAAAATGGAAGGATCAGAGCCCAGGATGAGCTTTAATTCTGAAAGAATCTAAACGGAAGTTTGTCGAACTCAACTATACACTACCGTGACTCTTAAGAGGAAAATATCTTATTTAAGTAAAATTCTATCAACACACAAATGTTCTGTATTAGTCTGTTTACACATGCAAGACATCCTGTATCCTGGTTCTACAGTCATCCTCAAAAGTCATCCTCAAACACTGAGTGGAAGAGGTATGTAAAAGAAGCCAGGTCTTGAAAAGCACCTGCTGATGTTCTATCATACTGGCCTGTTTTAGCATAACCATCTATGATAAAGGCTATAGGCTATTCCTCAAGAATGTAAAGAGAGAGCCTAAAGAAACGTAAACATTTAGGTAAACTACGTCCACAAAGGAGGCGACAGGTGTCCAGATAAACCAAGCAGCTTCACAAGGATCTCAGAAACCGTATCGATGCCAGGATAAAACCCAGGTCTCCTGACTCCAGTAACCCCAAAAAAATATTTTTGAAACTAGCCATCAAGACTACCTGATGTTAAGAAACAAAGATGGTACCGCGTGTGGATGCCCGTCGGTGGCTGCCCGCTGCGGTCAGTTATCGTCCCCTCCGCCAGCGCCCCCCCACCCCCACCCACTGCCAACACCCTACGCACAAGAACGCACTCGGGGAGGAGCGGCACCGCGGCCAAGGCACCGAGGAGAGTTCGAGGCTCATCCCCGCTACAACTCCACGAAGGGACCACGTTCTTGCCAAATCTCACCCAGCAGTCGGACGCCCGGGGCGTCGTCGCAGAGCCTCCCGCGGGAATGCGCGGACGCGACAACGGCCCGAGGGCAGGGCTCCCTCCGGCGGGCGGCCCGGACCGCGGCGCTAGACGGAGGAAGAGGAGGAGGAGGAGGAGGAGGGTTGGGACAACTCGGAGGCAGCAGGTGGGGAGCGGCCGGAAGGCGGCGGGTGGAGCGGAAATCGGGCAAGAGAGAGGGCAGGGCGCCGCGGGCGGAAGGAGCCGCGAGGGGCCCCGACGGGACGCGGACAGGGGCCAGACGGCCGGCCGGGCCACGCGGCGGGAGCGGCGACGGCGGGCGCTGGCGGCTCCAAAGAGGCCCCCGGGGCGGGCGGCCGCGCCGACGGTCCCTGCCCTGCGGCTGCTCGACGGGCCCGGGCGGGAGGGAGGGCGCAGTCTGCGGACACCGTCGGGCAGAGCGTGGGTCCCTGCTCACAGCCGCCGGGCAGGGAGGCCGGCGGGGCTTTGTGTGACCGGAAGGCAGGCTCCCCGGCCGTTAATCAGCGGTTTGGCGGTGACCCCGCGGCCCTCATCCCCTCCTCACCCCTTCGGGTCTTCAAATGTGGGTCCTAAGTCCCTGGGACCAACGACCACAAACCGCCGCCACCGTTTCGGGGGACCAGTCGGTCAGAGCGGGTGGCGGGGGGGTGGGGGCGACGGTGTCGCCGCAGGGGGGAGGGGAGCCCACGGGAGGAGCTCGCGCGGTCCTCGCGCCTCGGCTGGGCTCCCGGCGGGCGCCGCGCGCGGTGGCCTAGACAGCCCCACGGGAAGCGGCGCCTCGACCAATCAGTGGCCGGGGGAGTGGGCGGGACCAAAGTTTAAATTCGTGGACAGTTCTTAGGGAAGGCGAGGAAAGTAGTTGGAGTGACAGACACTTTAGCCAATTGGAGCGAGAAGAGCGAGCTGTAGGGCGCAGGTGAGCCTAGACTGATACCCCGCCCCCCCGAAAAAGGTCCCCGTTCAAAAACCTGTTTTCTCTTTTTTGGGAATACAGGTGCATTGTAAAGGTTCTTTTTCTCGGGGTTTTCAAGTCATAAACTACTACTCCGACCCAAGTCAGACACATATATACTATGGACCTCTTTAAATAAGGACTTGGGGTGGGAGTGGTATAAGGCTAAGCGGTGGGAGAGGGAGCGGGACAGGCTAAACGGCAGGTTTGTGGTAAGACTAGACTTCTAAAGATGGAATGGTTTAAATGCTCAAGAGAATGGGCCGAATCAAGAGAGCTAGCAATATGCCAGATTCCATGGCGAATCAGTTTGGAGAGTGACTTGGTGGTGGCGGGGATGAAGAAGAGGTTCTGCGCTTGCGTAAAACCAGCTTTCGTAGATACTGTTCTGTGGCATTCTGCAGACATGACCCCGAATTTTGCCTCCATTGAAGATAGAGTTTGGGATTAAATGGCAAAGAAAAGAAAAAGACGATTTAGGAACCAACTCCACAGACTCACAGAATATTAGATCTGGAAAGAAACTAGATTATGCAGCTTCTGCTTTAACAAAGAGGGAACTTCATGCCCAGAATAATCCACAGTTACACAGTAACACAGGCCCCCTAATTGCCAACCTCAGGGTGCTTTCTTCTACACTAACTTCTGATTTCAATTTGTCCGTTGTCTCCATGTTTGAGGCACTAATAATGTCTTAGTTTTCTTTGTTAACAAGTCTCGCCCACCTGTGTTTCTGTCTTTGTCTCTCCAACTTTGTGTGTGTGTGTGTGTGTGTGTGTGTGTGTGTGTGTGTGTTTTAACCCTACTCCAGCTGTGAGGAATGAGCAAGAACTTTGGAGTCATTCAGATCCGGGTTCAAATCCTTTACCATTTTGTGATTGTGAACTTTGGACAAATAATTTCTCTGAGGCTCAGTTGAAAATGAGGATTGTGAGGTTTAAACGATGATGTTAACAAATAATGAGCATTTGTTTTGTGCCAGAAACAACTCCAAGGGATTTTCACACTTGAGTTCATTTAACTCTCCCAGTAACTTTGGCATATGTGCTGGCCCCATGCAGGGCTTTGTGACAGGGAAACAGAGACACACAGAGCTTAAATGGCTTACTCAAGGTCATTTAGCAAGTAATGCTCCAGTTTGGCTCTGTAACCTGCTGACATAACCACTACGTTATACTGTCTCAGAGTGTGTCCAGAAACAAGTGGCATAAAACCCAGTACACGCTGAATATCAACAAATACTCTCTCCTAAACTCTGTGAGCTTCAGTCAGTGGATACCAATCTCATTCATATAGGCTGCATGAAAGTACAACAACCAGGGAGTTCCTGTCGTGGCTCAGTGATTAACGAACCCAACTATTATCTATGAGGATGCAGGTTCAAACCCTGGCCTCTCTCAGTGGGTTCAGGATCTGGCGTTGCCGTGAGTTGTGGTGTAGTTTGCAGACATGGCTTAGATCCAGTGTTGCTGTGCCTGTGGTAGAGGCTGGCAGCTACAGCTCTGATTTGACCTCTAGCCTGAGAACTTCCATTTGCCACAGGTGTGGCCCAAAAAAAAAAAAAACAACGAAAGGAAAGTACAGCAACCAGGGGCAGGGAGTGGGATGGACTGGGAGTTTGGGGTTAGTATTACATTTAGAATGGTGGAATGGATAAGTAATGAGGCCCTACTGTGTAGCACAGGGAACTATATCCAGTCTCTTGTGACAGGACATGATGAAAGATAGTATGAGAAAAAGAATGTCATTATATGTGTGACACTTTGCTGTACAGCAGAAATTGGCAAAAGATTGTAAACCAACTATATTTTAATTTAAAAAGTAATTTAAAAAATTAAAAAAAAAAACAAAGTATAGCAGCCAGAAAACTTCAACTGGTAGAATATACCTGCTTAGTTAGTTAGTTAGTTTGTTTGTTTGTTTGTTTTTTAACATGTCATTTCTCCACTCGAACTACAAGGATGATGACTGTTCAATCTTATTGATGACTATTTGTGGCTGCTCTTTTATTGCTCTGAAAAAATGATCCCCCACGTTCTTAATTTTCATGTTGGGGTCTCCTCAATGATGAGCACTTAATTTTAAATACATACGTTTAAGGTTAAACTAACTAAAATTGTGTTAAGACCTAGCCCTCGGAAAAGTTTAATCCTTTTGTCAGAAGTGGCTGTAGTATCCTTAAAATGTCACTAGGGGGAAATGTTATCGCGTGAGCTGCCCAAGATGGTCAGTAGACTGAAATGTTATTTTACGTTTCTACCTTTCTTTTTTCCTTTTTCTTCTCCAAGTTTAGGAAACCAAATAAACAAAAACTCCCCCTCATCACTAGAGTCAGGCCATAGAACCTTGCCTCAGCTAAGACCCCTCTGATGCCTAGATTATCTTTCCTTTTGATCACATTCCTTCTAAATATTTTGACCCATAGCCTAAAAATAGGTATATTGCTCAAATGCTATGTTCTCTATATATAAAATTAAAGGAATGACCTTTATCTTTATTTTCAAGCCTTCTAGAAAAGAGGATCTTTTACTTTTACCGACTTGCATTATTTTTCAGGAATAAATCCCAAATTAGGGTTTGTGATAAGTTTATGTTCAAGGTTACGGGAAAAGTGATTCAAATGAATAGTAAGAAAGAAGGTGAGCTGTGTTGACGTGTTTTTGACGGAAAAGAAGCCAAAAGTTGAAAGTTATTTGTTGGAGGGGGGAAAACAGAAAGGGAGCTCTGGAAATGCTAGAAAGTGCGGGGCATGGAAAGAAAAAAATTCCGATAAAAACTTGGAAGGGGTATGCAACATATAGCTGGTCAAAGTGGTCTGGATACCATAGAAATGTGTTTTTTCCCGTACTGAATGCCAGCTTTTTGGATGAAATTATCTTCATATGCCTTCTATAAAATACCTCAAAAGTGGGGGAAAACAATAAGTCCCTATAAATGTGTACAATCCAACTTAGTCCTAATAAAGGAAATGTAAAGTGAACAGTTTCATATAAAAGAGCATCATGCCATGACCTGCTTTGTTTTCCATGTACTGAAGACAAGATAACAAGACAAATGCAATGTGGAGAGTTAGATGGCAAGAAGCACTATGGAGAAAAATAAAGCAGAGATGGATACAGCTTGTATGTAAAATGTGGGAGAAGGATGTAATTTATATACTATGGCCCTTGTTCACCCATATCAGCAAGCATGGCACCGATCCACCAAAAACACGGCAACTACTTGCACGTTTATAGAATGAATGAACTACAGGACACAGCTTTCAAGCCAGGGACCCTCCAGTCTAAACGATATCTCCAAACCCTTTTAAGAAGTATAGGCACTTTCTTTATACTTCCAGTAATTATTTTTATTCCAATCCAGTGGCACTTACTTTTGCACCCTGATTTGTTGCTTTCTGTTCTAATAAGAGATTAATTTGAACTTGCCATGATCTTGGGATGTGAGTGTCAGCACCAAGACGATTATAAAGTAGAAAGTGTTTTTTCCAGTTTGGGTGATAGGTCACCAAAAACCGTCTTTACATCCAGTCAGCATATAAGCTATTTTTTTTTCAAAGTAGCAAATCACAATAGGGATTTCTGTACATGGGTTGTTGGTCTATTCAGGAAATATATCCATAGCTAAGGCCTGGAGACACAGAGCCACCTAATTGTTGGTGATGGGTGAATGGATAAAGAAAATGTGGTACACACACACACGGAATACCACTCAGCCATAAAAATGAATGAAATCTTGCCATTTGTGACAACATGGTTGGAACTTGAGGTCATTATGCTAAGTGACTAATCCACACAGAGAAAGTCAAATACTGTATGCTCTCACCTATATATGGAAAGAAAGAAAAGAAAAAAGAGAAACTAAAAGAAGCTCAGAGATACAGGGAACACATTAGTGGTTCCCAGAGGCAGGTGGGTGACGGGTAGGCAAAAGGATGAAGAGAGTCAAAAGGCACAAACTTCCAGTTATAAATAAATGAGCCCTGGGAATGTAATAAGTAATGTACAGAAAGTGACTCTAGTTAATAATGCATGTTATTATTATTATTATTTAGCATAAAAATGCCAAATAACATTTGGCATATTTGAAAGTTGCTAGGAGCATATCTTAAAAGTGCTCACCCCAAGGAAAAAAACTGTCTATAGCGGTAGGTGTTAAATAGACTTACCGTGGAAAAGGAAAAATGATAGAAAAGATCGATGAGACTAAAAGCTGGTTCTTTGAAAAGATAAATCAAAGGGATGAACCTTTAGCAAGACTCATCAAGAAAAAAGTGAGGGAGTTCCCGTCGTGGCTCAGTGGTTAATGAATCCGACTAAGAACCATGAGGTTGCGGGTTCGATCCCTGGCCTTGCTCAGTGGGTTAAGGATCCGGCGTTGCCATGAGCTGTGGTGTAGGTCGCAGACGCGGCTCGGATCCCGCGTTGCTGTGGCTGTGGCGAAGGCCAGAAGCTACAGCTCCTGTTAGACCCCTAGCCTGGGAACCTCCACATGCCGCGGGTGCGGCCCTAGAAAAAGGCAAAAAGCCAAAAAAAAGAAAAGAAAATGTTGCTCCTTACAGCAGAAATTGACAAAAAACATTGTAATCCAAAGATAATATATATTTTTTTAATTTCAAAGAAAATATTGCTCCAATAAATGTAGACTAGACTCACTGAATTTCCAGCTGGAAATGAAAAAGTTCTCAGCATTTAAAAACAAATTGTATCTGACAGAAATCTGTAAACCAGCTATAATGCAAAAAAATAAATAAATAAAATAAAATAAAACAAATTGTATTACCATGGAATTTACTACAGAGTTTCCTAGTTTATCTAGTTATTTAAAAATAGCTGTTGGAGTTCCCGTCGTGGCTCAGAGGAAACGAATCTGACTTGTATCCACGAGGATGCAGGTTTGATCCCTCGCCTTGCTCAGTGGGTTAAGGATCCCGCACTGCTGTGAGCTGCGGTGTAGGTTGCAGACGTGGCTCAGATCTGGTGTTGCTGTGGCTGTGGTGTAGGCCGGCAGCTACAGTTCCAATTTGACCCCTAGCCTGGGAACCTCCATATGCTGCAGGTGCAGCCCTAAAAAGACAAAAGACAAAAAATATATATAAAAAATGAGTTGTCTATCAGTATGTAAGTAAAGAAACATAATAACTTTATTCAACAAATATATATTGAGAGTTTGTCTGCCACCAGTACTGCTAAAGCCAACATCACTATTCCCGTTTATTGAACAATTCCTCTGTGCCAAGTTGATATTAGACCCTAGTAATATCTAGAACCACCATCAGGGCAGAGAAGATCCTTGCCCTGAGAGTGGTCGTGGTCTAGAGGGGAATATCAATCAGTACTAAGACTTTGCATGTGTTAATTCATTTAATTCTCATAACAGCCATTAAAGTTGGCATGAGCATTGTCCTCATTTCACCGTTGTGGAAAAGAAAGGGTGTACAGTTAGAATAATGTTGAACATTCCAGAAGTGTTTAAATAAATTGTAAGGCATCTAGGCCGTGGAGAACTTTGCAGTCCTTAAACATTCTGTTCCAAAAGAATATTCATGCCGTGGGAAACCCTCCTTACTCTGATTTTGATGGGAAAAGGAGAGTCCCGTTTGTATTAACAGTGAAATATGCCTCTGTAATATGAACACAAGGGTTACAGGTAACACTGTATTTTGCCACAGTGAACTTGTAATATAATTATTTTATGAAAGGAAAATAAGGCTAATATATTTTTGTGTGTGTGTGTCTTTTTGCCTTTATCTAGAGCTGCACCCGTGGTATATGGAGGTTCCCAGGCTAGGGGTCTAACAGGAGCTGCAGCCGCCGGCCTTCGCCACAGCCACAGCAACACGGGATCCGAGCTGCGTCTGCAACCTACACCACAGCTCACGGCAACGCCGGATCCTTAACCCACTGAGCGAGGCCAGGGATCGAACCCGCAACCTCATGGTTCTTAGTCGGATTCGCTAACCACTGAGCCACGAAGGGAACTCCTAATATATTTTTTGAGAGGAAAAAAAAAATAAGATAACTTACTTTTCTTTCTGTGCTTGGTCGGCGGTTAGGAGAATGTCCAGACTTGGCCACCAGCGTCCTCGCGTGTCAAGAAGATCTGAATGGACTCCAGAGAGGTTAGAGATAGAGCCACTGCCAGCTCCGTTGGGACTTGAGTTGATTAAAAGACAGCGTGATCACCCGCGAGCCTGGGACTGTCCATCCCCAGGCGTGGGGCCAGGAAAGGGCAGGCAGGTGGGCTGCGGGAAGCACAAGCGCGCTCCAAGGTCGGAGAAAGTGACTGGCTGAGCCGGGCTGGGAACCCTCTGCCTGCTGCTCGGACCACCGCGGGTTAAAGAGAGTGATCGCCACGGTATCCCCGCCTGCACCTGCAAGCCAAGGGCAGCGTGTCCAGGAGCAGACGGACTGTCCATCCCCAGCCGAAGTGGACCACGGCCACAGGAAGCCCCGGGCTAGCAGGCTCAGACCTCAGGGCGAAGCCCGGAAACCCGCAGGCGCCCTGGGGACCGCTTCCGGCCAAGGCGGGGCTCCTGGGGGGCTGTCCTAGGACATAAAGCTTCCCCTCCTTTGTCTCCTTGACCTCTGCAACTGTGTGGATCCGCCTGTCGGTAAAGCAAGGCTTCATCTGCCATAAAAGATAGAGACACACACACACATACACACAGAGCACAGTAATAAGCCGAAGAAATAGATGTTGTGGTGAGTTTTAACGAGGCATGTGTGACTTGATTATGTACCACTTATCTTGTCTGAACGTACCCCTCTGGTATATGCAAGTGTAAAAAATTGTTTAAAAATCTATGTACTGTTTACTTGGAGAACTAGATTGACCGTGGATGGGGTGACACTGTCCCCACAGCCTGCATGAGGCTGGCCCCCGTGCTGTGCTGCACTTAATATTTTTTTTTTGTCTTTTTCCCTTATCTAGGGCTGCACCCATGGCATATAAGGGTTCCCAGGCTAGGGGTCTAACAGGAGCTGTAGCCGCCGGCCTTCGCCACAGCCACAGCAACGCGGGATCCGTGCCGAGTCTGTGACCTACACCACAGCTCACGGCAACGCCGGATCCTTAACCCACTGAGCGAGGCCAGGGATCGAACCTGCAACCTCATGGTTCCTAGTCGGATTTGTTAACCACTGAGCCACGACGGGAACTCCCAGATCCACAAAAAGTTTTAATTTTGAATATGTAAAACTATGTTCAGTAAAGAAAGCTTTGAGAGGCCAAAACTTTTCAGGCGACCAGTTTAAAAAAAAAAAAAAACAGCTTGATACCTACTTTTGTGCATTTGAAATTCAAAGACAAGAGGGAACAGTATATAAAATTGATTTTATTGAACATGCAGGTATATCATATATAAAATTAGTTGAGCTGACACATCTGGTTAAGTCAAACTCTCTAAGGAGATCATATAAAACAAGATCAGCAACCACCCTTTTTTATAGGCTTCTCATCTATAACAGAAGGCTTTTATCATTGGCATAACTTTGATGCTGCTGGAAAGCACCGTTGATACCTGACAGTAAGAGTATGAAGTAGCAAGCAGAAAAATAAGAAATATCTCTTTATTCTGAAAAAAAAAAGACTTTTTAAACCACAAATCTGTACTTATTTGCTTGTCCTTGGAAAGAAACATACCTTGCAGAACGAGGATTTGGAATAGCCAGCACACACGTAGCCACCTTATTAGTTTATTTTTCAGGAACCAACTTTCTGGCAGGAAAGAAATGACTCCTCCCTGACACCCCAGAGCAGAGTCACCTGTGAGTCAAATACAAAGATGTGGCGAAAGCCCCGTGCCACCTCCTTGATCTGTTTGCTGTCCGCCCTTACAATTACAGGCCATTATTTGAGAGACGGGGGAACCATAAATAGCCTCCAAAGATGGCCTTGTTTGTTGTCTTCCTCCTGGCTTTCTGGACCCCAACTCTCCATCACCTGTTGCTAAAGTCCAAACCTGGTCAGCAGGTGAGACATGCATCAGCTGACACTGCCCTCCTCCTCTCGCTCTTCACCGTGGCCCTGCTCTAGCCTCTCAAACACTTGCACTTGCCCCGGTGCTCCAGGCGGTTTCATGCTTTCAGTCACTCAACAGGAACCTGCCAGGGACGGTGGGGCAGTTTTCGTGTATTTGGCCATGCTGTCCACCACGTGTAGCGTGTCCTGCCCCCATTTCTGTGCTTCTGGCAAACACCTCCCCATTTTTCAAGCCTCAGTACTGTTCCCATCATTTTGGCCTCCTCGGTAGAAACGAACCTCTTCTTTTTCTGTGCCTCCCATCAGCTCTACAGCAAAAAGTCTTACTATGTCCTTCTTGAGTTAAAGGATCCAGCACTGCCGAAGCACAGTGGCGTAGGTCGCAGCTATGGCTCAGATTGGATCCCTGACCTGGGCTGAACTCCACGTGTCGAGGCCAAAAAAAAATTTTTTTAAGTCCTTTTTTTTTTTGTGGCTGCACTCACAGCATGGGCAAGTTCCCAGGCCAGGGCTAGAACCTGTGCCACAGCAGCAACCTGAGCCCCAGCAGTGACACCACCAATCCTTATCCCACGGAGCCACCAGGGAACTCCTGTTCATACACCCTTCTATGTCGATGAGACCACCAACTTTGAAGGAAACGTCCATGTCTCTTTCAGCTTTCCATCCCCAACACCTGCAGAGGACCTGACACTTGCATTACATCATCTTAGCCCCAGCGTGTCCCATCAAGCCTTTAGGGAGGTAGGGCAAAGAACAAAATTAGCCACCAAAAGCTGCATCAGACACTTCTTGATTACCATTTCACAAGCTAGAACAGAAATTTTGAAATATAAGGGGTTTGCAGGACCATCGGGCTGAATCTTAACTGATGAAGTCCAAAGAAATTCACGAGCGACATTCGTGGCTTGGAGTTTCTTCCGTAACAGCAGTCCAGGGTTCTTTTTCTACTAGCAACTCATCAACCTGAGCACAACCAAATGAAAACCCTCCTTTGCTCCTAAGAAGTTCAACGAATTCTAGGGTCGTGGAACATTTAATAAAGGCTTCCTCCCAGGTCCTTCTTCCCACCAGCAGTGGAACACGGCAGTATATAATCAGCTCTTACTAGTTTTCATCCTATTACTGAACCGCTTCCTTCACACACATTTCTCTGACACTTCAGGAAGTTTTATTTCCTCTACCCCAGCTTTCCCATAGCACTGCGTATACATTAATACAGGTGGCTAAAAAATAATATCAATTCTAGACCATGAAATTGCAACACATCAGTGACTGGCATATAATGAACACGCAAATGATGAGCTGAATCTTGCTTTCAGGATGTGAAGTGAGTCGAGACTGATTAGGTTAATTCCAGGATTAACTGCTTCCCCCCCCACCTTTTTTTTTTTTTTTAGGCCCGCAGCCGTGGCCTATGGAGGTTCCCAGGCTAGGGGTCTAATGAGAGCTACAGCCTCAGGTCTACACCACAGCTACAACAATGCCAGATCCAAGCCGTGGCTGCCGCGTCTGTGACCTACATCACACCGGATCCTTAACCCACTGAGCGAGGCCAGGGATTGAATCCACAACCTGGTGGTTCCTCGTCGGATTCGTTTCCGATGAGCCACAATAGGAACTTCCTACTTCCCTTGGTTTTTAGTGAGGGATCATGATCTTTGAACACAAATGTAACCTCAGACAGTACTTTTGGCTACCTGCAATATTAGCCTGCAAAAGAAGGTGTTAATTATTTATAAGGACACTGTATTTTTTTTAAATACATTTATTTAAACAGTTACTACATGGGTAATATACATAAGTGAAAAACCAGTAATACAACGGAGTTCTCATAGTGGTTGTCTTTATGGATACGCACTTAGAATAACTTTTTTTTTCTTTTTGTCTGAGCCCATGGCAGGTGGAAGTTCCTGGGCCAGGGACTGAACCAGTGCCATAGCAACGACCTGAGCCACAGCTGTGACAATGCGAGCTCCTTAACCCACTGAGCCAGCAGGGAAACTCCCACACCAAGAATAAACTGAAGTGGTTGGAACAGGCCCATAGAACACTTTATTCTGTGGTGCTGCCATTTCATGTTTTAATTATTTTAAACATTGAAATGATTAAACACAAAGTTTAATTATTATTAAACTCTAACTGAATTTCTTATAAGTTAGTGGTGATAAAATACCAGATACACTAAAATCTGCTTTTAAAAAATTTGTTTTGATTGGATCACTGGGTGACCAACCCTGCTCTCCTAACAAAACTCATTATGTGACTCATTATTTTGTGATTCTTGAGAGTTTACAAAGCACTTTTAATACTTGAAATGCAAGTCTAGCTTGTGGCTTAATTTTTAGAACTTGGCAGTTTTGCAAAAGTACTTGCAAGCTTGCTTTAACACTGCGACACCTCAATCTCGATGTTAAGAAATGGCCTCTGGTGATCAACTTACATGCCTGGGGGTACCAAGACACTTAAAATTTATTTCCAACAGTTGTTTCTTTTGGTTCTGTTTGTTTGGGTTGTATACATTGCTGAAGCATCATTCTTTTAAGGATATTGTCTATACTGACGTACCAATGAAATGGGAGAAACATGACTAGAAACCACATCTCAGGGCTTTTGAAAAGCACACAGGGCGTTAGCGTAAGTGCTTTAAACGATAAACCATCCAAGGACATACATGTAAAACCTACGTCGCATTCGCAAGGGCGTTATTCAACATACTTTTCGGTTGACCTCCATCAACACTCTATACTGAGTACACTGGTGTGATACTAAAGCAATCAGTGACTTCAGTTGGTCTCTCATCTCTGAGTGGATACGGATATCTGCATATTTAATTAGCACATACATACCCCAAGTCCCCAACTGACTTCAATCCTAAATTCATTTTCCTTTTAGAATGGTTTCAAATAAGTTCAGTAACACGTAAAAGGGAAAAAAAAGAAAAGAAAAAGGAATGCC
This sequence comes from Catagonus wagneri, assembly GCA_004024745.2. Classification (NCBI taxonomy): domain Eukaryota; kingdom Metazoa; phylum Chordata; class Mammalia; order Artiodactyla; family Tayassuidae; genus Catagonus; species Catagonus wagneri. The sequence goes on along the minus strand of PVHT020000257.1, from coordinate 21,196,974 downwards.
AGGCTTCCCAGTAAGTAAAAAAGCAAATAAAACTACAGCATCAGCAGCTATCTCTGCAGAAAAACACAGATTTCTGTAGTTCTGGTCTGTTACTCTATCACTAAACCTTGAACTTTGCCAGTGTTGTTGGAAGTAATGAAATTATTCTCGACTTATTGGAAATGATACATAATACGTGAAAAACAAGTGTGATTTGGGGGCCAATCATCAAACGTGTTTTCATCCGAATAAGGGAAATTCTTTGAGTTTAATATACATTTTTCAGTTAAACAGCATAAATATACAATAAAATCAGGGATCCCACGCAATCAATTTTCCAGTCTTCACATTCAGGCTTAACAGAGAAGAGCAATGATTTACAGGAGAAAAAAAAATAAAATAAAATAACATAAACAATCTCCTGTGGCCACCATCTCAGGGACCGGTTTTCTGGCAACGATGAATTCTATCACAAGGTTGTCCCGTTCCCAAGAAGGACCCAGGGCTGGGAAATGCAACTGCCTGAGAACATTCGAAAAGCTCTTGTTCTTGGGCTTACACGGTAAGCACTTGGCGTGATTCTTAATCACATTTTTATCCAGAACACAGTGTTAACAGGTCAGATTTCTTTCTTTCTTTTTTTTTTTCTGACGATGCTTATACTGATTTGTGCTCTATAAATATGAACGTATCTACACACAGAATACACACACTGACACGGGGGGTAGGAAGTTAGCCAGCCATCCATAAGCAGAATGGAATAAAAATCGCAGGTAGAGTAGTGTATGGGGCCAAGCCCAGACAGACTATGCACGCCAATCCCAGGACTGCCGAAGCAAGGACACTTCTCTGATCGCGAATAATTATCTTCACATTCTCACAAAACTGGAAAACAAAATTTAAGACTATTAGAAGAGGTGGCGAAGAACCTAAAACTCGCATATACCAAACAGTAGCACATCACTTCCCAGCTGGTATTCTATCTCCCAGGAGAAGCAGAATTTCTCTCGCAACATAGGAAAGAATTTAAGAAGTTAATAGTTCAATCTCTTGATTCCACGTCCCACAGAAGCGGAAACGATGCTTTAGGCAACTGAGTTAATACTGGCGACTGCCTTTGTAAATATAGAACACTTACAGAAAACTACAGAGGATGTAATCGCATACAAGTTATTCAGGATTAAATGCTAAAAACAACCTTAAACTGCCTCTCAATAATAATAATATTCTAGTCAGATGAGCAAAGGGATCTGCGATCTTGAGCATATAGAATTTAGCCTATCATTACTGCTGAATTCATTTCCTACAGCTCACCATTATAAAATTTAGAGATTTTTTTTTTTTGGCTTTTTAGGGCCACACCTGCGGCGTATGTAAGTTCCCAGGCTAGGGGTCAAATCGGAGCTACAGCTGCTGGCCTATACCATAGCCACGGCAAAGCAGGATCTGAGAGGCATCTACGACCTACACCACAGCTCACGGCAACACAAGGTCCTTAACCCACGGAGCAAGGGCAGGGATCGAACCTGCGTCCTCATGGATACTAATCAGATTCGTTTCCACTGGGCCACAACGGGACCTCCAAATTAACTAAAATTAAAATTCCCTTTTAATTATAGTTGACTTACAATGCTGTGTCAATTTCTGCTATACAGAAAAGTGACTCAGTCATATACACACGTTTTTTTTTTTTTTTATCATGGTCTAGCCCAGGAGATGGGTTATAGTTCCCTGTAATTTGGTGATACTTTTGATGATAATTTTCTTATAAGTCTCAAATTCTAAAGGCACAGAAATCTAGTTTTGTTGTCATATCCCATTTCCTGCCAAAATAGATTAAATTCACGATCTGTCAATTATGTGACAGAAAACCGGCAGCTAAAAATTAAGCTAATGTAAACAGGATCCTTAAATCTGAGTACTGCATTCTTCTACTATTTGCAATTTTTTTTCCCCCTTAGGAAACAGATTTGTCTCATAAGTAATGACCTATGTCTGGGTCCTGGTTCACCTCCTCTTCATTGAACGTGTCCAGAAAACTCTTTTCTCCGTGGTAATATTGAAGCTTTCATGAGGATTCCATGAGACCTTTTTTTGAAAAATTACTTCTCTGTATTCATCTGCATGCTATATGCTTATTTATTTATTTATTACTTTTTAGGGCCGCACCCACAGCATATGGAGGTTCCCAGGCTAGGGGGCGAATCGGAGCTGCAGCTGCCGGCCTTACGCCACAGCCACAGCCACACCAGATCTGAGCCACATCTGTGACTTCCACCACAACTCACGGCAACACCGGATCCTTAACCCACCGAGCGAGGGCAGGAATCGAACCAGCATCCTCATGGATACTAGTTGGGTTCATTTCCACTGCACCACTGCACTCTCGTATTCTGTATAAATGTTAAGGTATTATAAGTATTATTATTACTGCTAGATCTGTTGACAATTTTCTCTCCCTCATCACTGTCAGGGCAGAATTTAGCAATGAATTGCTCCATTTTGCTATGAGTTTTTCTGCTCACGGTTTTGAGCTCCTTTTTTGCACACAATATTGTATATGATTTTAGGGTCTCCCATGGTGGCCTCTTTAACACTAGACATCAGGGTTTCCAAATTCTTTTTTTTTTTTTTGTCTTTTTAACTTTATCTAGAGCCGCACCCGCAGCATGTGGAGGTTCCCAGGCTAGGTGTCTAACAGGGGCTGTAGCCGCCGGCCTACACCACAGCCACAGCCACAGCCACGCGGGATCCGAGCCGCGTCTGCAACCTACACCACAGCTCACGGCAATGCCGGATCCTTAACCCACTGAGCAAGGCCAGGGATAGAACCCGCAACCTCATGGTTTCTAGTCAAATTCATTAACCACTGAGCCACGATGGGAACTCCGGGTTTCCAAATTCTTAATGCACAGAACGCAACAGTCCAACACATTTTAACACACTACCGTCAGGCTTTCTCTGGCCATACTTTTATACGGTATCTCAAGAAATCTGAAATTTCCTGTTGGCTATCCAGATGTCCTTTTCAAATGTCAAACATACAATTTGCCTCCTTTTACTAAACTAATAAGACATCAAGTAACAACCACACAATTCTAAAGTGATGAAGATCAAACTGAATGAAGTTTTTCAAGCAAGGAGAAAAGCTGCTTGGCAAATGATGGGAAGATAGATATTTTCGTAAATCAGAATGTTGTCTTTTTTTATCTTTTCCCCAATAATTTTTGATGAATGCCGAGAGAGGATCAACTCTCTTTCCCCCAAAAGAAGATTTTCCAAGGAGCATCTCATTTCTCACATCCTGTTCTTGTTCATTTGGCCGTCAGTCCAGGAGTCATCTCTAGTGGCCATGGTAGGAAATGTCCCATATTTCTAATGTGTTAAGAAGTCGTGGCGCAGGGGAAACGAATCCGACTAGGAACCATGAGGTTGCGGGTTCGATCCCTGGCCTTGCTCAGTGGGTTAAGGATCCGGTGTTGCCGTGAGCTGTGGTGTAGGTTGCAGACGTGGCTCGGATCTAACGTTGCGGTTGCTCTGGCGTAGGCTGGAAGCAACAGCTCCAATTCAACCCCTCACCTGGGAACCTCCATATGCTGTGAGTGCGGCCCTAAAAAGACAAAAAAAAAGAAGAAGTCCATAGAGGTGCTTTTGAGCACTGAATCTTCGGAAATTAAAAGAAGTATGTGACGAGGAACTATAGCCCCAATCTCTTAGGCTAGAATATGACGGAGAATAAATGTGAGAAAAACTATATATATATATGTATGACTGGGTCACTTTGCTGTATAGCAGAAATTGAAACATTGTGAAACGACCATATTTTAAACAAAAAGAATTAAAAAAAAAAGATGTGCCTTCATTTTGCCAATGAAAAGTAAGGTCAGCAAAGAAATAAAGAATAAGGAATAGTAACAGTTACCAATTAAAGGGCTTTATAGTTTTCCGAAACACTGAAATTTTTTTTTTTTTTGTCTTTCTGTCTTTTCTAGGGCCACACTCACGGCATATGGAGGTTCCCAGGCTAGGGTTCCAATCAGAGCTGTAGCCGCCGGCCTACACCACAGCTCACGGCAACACCGGATCCTTAACCCACTGAGCGAGGCCAGGGATCGAACCCGCAACCTCATGGCTCCTAGTCGGATTCGTTAACCACTGAGCCACAACGGGAACTCCTGAAACACTGAAATTGTTAACGGTAATATAAAACGGCTTCAGTGTAGGATTTCTAAACTCGTTAACGAGAGCATCACCACAAAAACCAGACAACAGAAAGATCTCTTCCAGTTCATTTTCACACTCATTGCTGTGTTTTCCAGAGGGAAAGTGCTCTTGAGAGTCTTTATAAACTCAAATTTAGCTAGGAGACAGCAATTCTCACGTTAAGCTGCTAAGAGCTGTATCTCTGGGGATCTCAGCAATTAGTTCCAGAATCAAGTCATTCCTTACATTTCTGCAAAATAGAAACCAGGCCTCCTTCAGTATTGATGCCTTACTTCTCTCCGGGCATATGCAAAAACAGTCCTTAAAATCAGAAAATTTGGGATGGCGATTTTTTTTTTTCCCCATGGGAGATCTAGGCCAAACTGCTTGTTAGACCATTCAAAGTGAAGACAAAAACTGTTTCACAAGAGGTGCTACTCAGCGACAGCAATTCAGACATTTCTCTACTTCTGGAAAACTTGTACCAAGTTTCCAAAGATGAAAAAACTACTCGAACGTGTTTATGCAGATTAAATTCTTCACTACATTAAAAAAGTACTTGTACTTTTTTTTTTTTTGTAGAAATATATAACACAGTGCTAAATGTGTTCTATGAAAGGATAACTCCTAATTACAGGGTAGAAATACTGTTTTTCCTTAGAGAAATGATTTGCTTTGGTCCTAAGTAAATCTGACGTGTTTCCTTTTGCACACTTTTGGAGCCAGGGTTTGTAAATGTGGTGAAGTTCACTTCTTAACAGGCCTGGCCTGGAGCTGTGACTCCTGAAACACTGCACAGGGCTCTAACTGTATTTTTATTTTCCTTAGAAAAGAATTCCTAGATTGAGTGGAATTCTTTTCTGGTGTGGCTTTATAAATCATCTCTTAAGGAATTTTACACACTAATGATTATGCGCTATACTTTGAGGCTCTGCCACTGAGGACAGAAAGATTTTCCCCTATGGGAAAATACGGGTCAAAAAATTAAGATGTTGAGCAAAAAAAAAAAAAAAAAAAAAGGCTAAATGGACTCAAGATTCTTTTGGTTCCAAAATAACGAAACGTGAAGAGTAAAATCTGAAGCTGCTTCAGAGATTGCCCAGGTTTTCATTTGCAAAGTGCAAACTAACAATACCTCTTTAGCAACTGCAGAAAAGGCTGAGAAGGCTTCCAAAAGCCATTGAAGATGAAGGCATCAGGTGTTATCTTTACAAATTAAGCCATTTCAAAAGGAAGTAAAAACCTACTGTTTCTCCTTTGGATCTGTAGCTAATTTAATCATACATTCTAAATTTCCCCCTTTTTTTTAAAGTACCCATAAAAATGACCTTCCAACCTTTAATGGCTCTTCTTGAAAACCAATGGTTTTGATCTCTGGGGAACACACACACACACTCTAACCCACCTGCGGGGCTAGTGACTAGGAAATGCTTAAGAATGGGGCAGTCTAGATGGGGATTGAGGCCAACATAGAAAGAATTCGGAATCCCAAGAAAAAAAAAAAAGACCTCTGAAACCCAGCCACAGGAGTAAGGGATCTGCCAGGGAGGCCTTCTTAACGGGAATTTTGGTAGCTTATATTAAGCAAAAGGAATTCGCTCTCTGCAGTTTATAGAGGGGGGAAATTGCATGCTTCCTTATTTAAAAGACAGCTATTTGTACTACCCAGTGTTAACGGATGAAATATCAATTCTGGACGCCTTCCTTCTAACAGCGATTTGGGGCTAAGGCTGCAAGCACATGGCGACAGACTTTCTGCGACCCTCTCGGTCCCCTGCCCTTTGTCATTTCAACAAGGCCCGACGACTACCGCAGCAAGAACCGGGCAGCTGTGAGGCAGTGCTGGCAGCGGTTCTCTTGAACTCTGCAGGTCGAGACATCCCGCCAAGCACATGGCCCGTTCCCGTATGGACCTGAATTCTCAAGACGAACCCCAGAGGGTTCCTGCAGGAAATCTACGACGGATGCCCCGCTCCCAGGGGAGAGGCAAGGTTAGGGATGCGAGCGGGCGTCGCCGCCGACCACGGCGAGCCGCTCGTCGTACCTTGTCGGCCTGGGGGCTGATGGCGGTGCCGAACCGGCAGTAGGTCACGAAGTGCTCGCAGTTGTTCCAAAGCAGGCTGTAGGAAGACAAGCCCAGCTGCTTCTCCGCCCTCCGCGCCACCTCTTCGTTGAGCAGCGCCTTCCTCTTGAGGGACCGGTCCAGGTGATTGACCAGGATGTCGGCTCCGTAGGCGAAGTCCTCCACCGTGTCCACGCGGATGCTGGCCACCCTGCAGATGACGCCCAGGATGAGACGCTTGTTGGAGACCACCTTCTGCGTGAGCTCCTTGTCGCTGGTCAAGGCCAAGAGAATGTCGGGCATCATGTGGGCGACGCGGTTGTCGCCCAGGTAGATGCCGTAGTGCGTCAGGTGGGTCCGAGGCACCTCCAGCACGTCGCCGCGGAGGTAAGAGCTGATCTCGTAGAAAGTGTTCCTCGTCTTGTCTTCGCCCGGGGCGCCCGAACTGAAGAGCCTGAAGTTGGAGACGACGAGCAGCTTCTCCAGCACTAGGGACACCGCCTCCAGCATTGGGTTCTTCATCCTGCAAGGGAAGAAAAGAGAGTTTTGGGGGCACCGCCGCCACTCGGGCACAGGCCGTGCGGGGCAAGGTGAGCTGGCCAGCAAGGGGCGCTGCGCCGGGGGGCCGCCGGGTGCCGCGGGGGCAAGGCGGCCGCGGAGGAAGGAGGGAGCGGGGGAGTGATTGCGGGAGAAGCCTGGAGGTCGGCTCGGCCGCACCGCACTGCGCTGCGCACTGAGGACTGAGGAGTTCGAGGGGCTGGCAGGGCCCACGCGCCCGGTCGCGGGCGGGGTCGCGCACCTGAGGCCGTGCCGGGGCGCAGGGCCGCTGCGCGGGGCTCTGCGCGGCGCTTTAGCCGAGGCCTTTTATCGCCGTCGAGGGGGCGTGGCCGAATGTCGTCACAGACCCAGCGAGGGCGCTGATTGGGCGCCGGCGACGAGGGCCGCTCGCAGCAGGGTCGCGCGGGACAGCGGTCTCTTCGGAAGGGGCGGGCAAGCCTTGGGCCTCGGGGTCCCGTCCTACGACGGCCTCCAGGCGCTGGCCAACCTCCTGCAGAGTCCGGGACCTGAGCCCTTGCTGCCTTTAAGCCGTCGTTTTCGGGAGCGTAGAGGCCGGAGTGTGGCCGCACAAAAGATCCTGCACCTGTCTCGGCTGGGGCGCGTTCTGGGCGCGTCGGGACGTTTCGCGTTACCCCTCGGGCAAGACTTCTGAGCCGAACCACCTTCCTCTAAAGGGTTGGATACCCGGAGACCTCGGCCTCCTATACCATTTGCGTTTATTCTGAGAAGTGTGCGCGCCTCGAATGCCTTAGACTCCGTAGAGACGCGGCCCGGCCCCCAGCGCATCCTGCTCCACTTTAAATGCCCGGAACGCCCCCTTTCAGCCGGGGCGCGGGTGGGGAGGGATCCCTGCCCCCCGGGCCATCGGAACCCGAGGCTCCTCCACGCTCCGAGGCATCAGCGACCGTTGAGCTCAC
>PVHT020000257.1:21157886-21188255 GCA_004024745.2 Catagonus wagneri | reverse complement strand
AGAGTGGAACATCTTCGTTTGTCAGTTTCTGAAGTCTCCCCAGACCTAATTGGGGTGTGGGGGCGGCAGGGCGGCTGGGGGGGTTTAGGGAGAATTAGGCTGTTTTTCAGTGGAGAAAATGCAGCGTCAATGAGCTCTCCCCAGGCTGAATGGACTGCCCTCCGCAGTTCTTCAACGATCATCAAAAACCTGTAAAAGGCAACTTCTCCATGTTCTCAGAGCTGAATATAAGTATTTCTGTGGCTGAGCCATCACTTTTTCCCAGTGTGGCTCCCTAAGAGGCACACTTCATAAAAATAAGTATTTACACGAACCAGGCTCGCATTCCCGCTTGTAGTTTCCTGCCTGAACCAATCTGAACCAAACTAAGGGAAGGTGATGGCTATTAGAAGGAAAGGCCCGCGTGGAGTTCCCGTCCTGGCTCAGTTGTTAATGAATCTGACTAGGAACCACGAGGTTGCGGGTTCGATCCCTGGCCTTGCTCAGTGGGTTAAGGATCTGGCGTTGCCCTGAGCTGTGGTGCAGGTTACAGACGCGGCTCGGATCCCGCGTGACTCAGGCTGTGGTGTGACCCAGTGGCTACAGCTCCTGTTAGACCCCTAGCCTGGGAACCTCCATACACTGCGGGTGGGGCCCTAGATAAGGCAAAAAAGACAACAAAAAGGAAAGGCCCGCGAGAGCGCTAACATCAGAACATCCTCCTTCCTAAACCAGAAGTGTGCATTGCTAGAGAGAGAGAATCTGACTGGCTAGAGAGACGCCCCCCCTTCCTCCCCAGTTGCAGGAAAGGTGGCTGCATTCATCAAGTTCTGCCTTAAAGGCACTCTGATGAGTTGCCAGGTGAGGCACCTGGCCTCCCCAGGTCAACACGTGGTCACTGAACTGTCCATACCCTACCCTTCTGCACAAAGTCAGGTCAGAAGACAGCCACAGCATCTGGTCAGGCCCTGGGCCCCTTTCTGTCAGGGGGCGCAGGCCAAGATTTCACTGGGTTTTTAACGAAAGGAGTCTGAAATCGAGCTGGAAGAGCCCACCTCACTTGCAGGCTTAGCCTTTGGGCCCTGGATCCATCGCGGGTCCCGGGAGTTTCCATTCTCAGGGACAGGTGGCAGAAGCCTGCAGGAACCTGGAAGCCAAACGGATTTTCGACCCGCAGACTCCTTAGCCCTCTTCCTCAGAAGTCTTTGGAGTGGAGGATAAGATCTGCAGGCAGCCCGTACGCTGGGCGCTTTCTCACTTCATCTTCATAACCCTATGCGGTGTCAGCTCCATGTTACACAGGAAGAAACTGAGGTTATAGCTCTGACCTTGGACAAGTGTTAGTGTGGATAAAAGCTGAACCACGCTCTTTGCTTCCAGGTCCACCACCGTGTGGGAAGGTCTGATGCCCAAATCACTTCCTCCATCTATCTGTATCCATTCATTTACTGAGCTCCTGTGACGCGCCAGGCGCTGTGCCTAGTCCTGGAAGTTCGGTAAGATACCCAAGCCTAAACTTAGCTTTTCTTTTCAGTTGGGACTTCATTTCCCTGCTTCTTGAATGCCAGTCGTGGATGCCAGTTTTCGCGCCATAGAGAAAGATCCGGCTGAGGTTCTGGTTAACAGCATACCGTCACCAGAAAGTCCCCGGAACTGGTGTGGCACCAGCACCAGAGTCCTACATCCTCCTTAGACCCAGGAGTAGGTGTTAGGTAACTTGCCCTATGGCACAGAGTCAGGAGCAGAACCTAAGTGCGTGTCTCAGGCTTCTTACAGGCTTAGGTCTTAGACCTTCTTTTCCCCTAAGCCTGATAAATCTATCTTTCTCTTCCTTCCTTCCTTTCTTTCTTTTCTCTCTCTTTCTTTCTTTCTCTCTCTCCCTCCCTCCCTCCCTTCCTTTCTTTCTTTCTTCTCTCTCTCTTTCTCTCCCTTTCTTTTCTTCCTTTCTTCCTTCCTTCCTTCCTTTCTTCCTTCCTTTCTTTCTTTCTCTCTTTCTTCCTTCCTTCCTTCTTTCTTTCTTTCTCTCTCTCTTTCTTCCTTCCTTCCTTCTTGCTTTCTTGCCCAGAGATCAAACCAGCACCCCAGTGCACTGACAACGTCAGACCATTAACCTGAGGCTGCTCGGGAACTCTGAAATCTGGCTTTCTAAACTTCATGTTTTTGAAATCTCCTCCTCCTCTAGGGTTATTTTGTCATTCTTAGATTTTTTTTTTCGATTATTAAGTCACTGGACACATAAATAATGACAGCTGTGACACTTGTTTTTCTTCTGAACTAGCTACCATCTATTTCAGTTCCTTTACATATGCTTGGCTCCCGCCTGGGGGACACAGAGGCCCTAACTAGCTGACTGTCCAGAGACACTGAGAATAAAGGCTTTTGTGAACTTCCCTGTGGAAGCAGAGGAAAAAGAGCAGACACCTCTTCATGAAGCCTCCTAATCCAGAGCTCCCTGGAGTGTTTTCTGGCAGGAATCCATTACCTCCCAGGAGGAAGATTTCCCCAGCTTCTTTTCTGGTTTGCTAGCATCTTATTATGAGAGTCTCAGTCCTGCCTAGCGTCTTTAGAATGTTAAAGGCAGCACTCCGGCCAGACAGGATTTAGCTGTTTTTTGTTTGTTTGTTTTTGTTGGTTTAGAACAACTATAAGAACACGGAGCAAAACAAGGAACTTACATTTAATATTGTAAGAATCGTGACCCAAATGACTATAACGTATTACAAATGAACAAGCTGAGGCAGCTGTCATGCAGATGAAGGAGGCAGAAATCCTGAGCATAAGGCTGATGTGTGACCATTTACTGCTAAATGAACTCAGGTCTTTGCCACCTGTGAGCCTCAATGGCATCTCTCTAAACTGGGGATAATATTTCAGAAGGCAGTTTTGAGGATGAAACAGAATCAAACACATTGCAGTGGCGTGTGAAAGTTCATAAAACGTCATCTCTGATGTCACCTGTACCATTCAGCAGTGGAACCGCGTAAGGCAGAGGGGCTTGTCCCTTTCTGCCTGGAAAGGCACAGAAATCGGAGAGTACACAGTGGACAACAGACAGGTCTTTAATCGCAGGCCTTCCCATATCTCAGCACAGAGCCACAAGGGGGAGCGGAAAGAAGGCACGTGCGTGTTTCAAGGTGAGTGCAATGGGCAGAGAGAGCCCTGCTCCTCCCGCCGCCCACAGCCTATGCCAAGAAGTCCTTTAGAATTCATAAAGACACAGACAATTAGACAGCAACACCCAATGCTACCGCTTACATGTGGAAACTAAAAAGAGACAATGAACTTCTTTGCAGAACAGACAATGACTCACAGACTTTGGAAAACCTTTGGTTTTTCAAATAAGACAATCTGGGGGGTTGGGGGATGCACTGAGGGTTTGGGACGCAAATGCTATCAAATTGACTTGTGATGATTTTTGTACACCTATAACTGAAATAAAATTCATTAAGTAATAAAAAAAGAAAAGAATTCATAAAGACAAAGATAAAAACCTGCCCTTTGAAAGTGCCTCTCACAAGATACAAAAATCCAAATGTCCACTGCAGAAATAAAATGACATAATACCAAGAAATGACTGAAATTTTTGAGATGCTCACATAAAGCACATTTCACTTTGAAATACAAATAAGAGGAGTTCCCGTCCTGGCTCAGTGGTTAACGAATCCGACTGGGGGCCATGAGGTTGCGGGTTCGATCCCTGGCCTCGCTCAGTGGGTTAAGGATCCGGCGTTGCCGTGAGCTGTGGTGTAGGTTGCAGACGTGGCTCGGATCCCGCGTGGCTGTGGCTGTGGCGAAGGCCGGCGGCTACAGCTCCTGTTAGACCCCTAGCCTGGGGACCTCCACCTGCTGCAGGTGCGGCCCTAGATAAGGCAAAAAGAAAAAAAAAAGGAAGAAATACAAATAATAGGAGTTCCTGCTGTGGCACCTCTCTACAATGCCAGGATGCAGGTTCAAGCCCTGGTCCGGCACGGTGAGTTAAAGGATCTGGCTCTGCTGGGGCTGTGGCGTAGGCACAACTGTGCGGCTTTGGATCTGATCCCTGGCGTGGGAACTCCATATGTCACTGGGCAGCCAATAAGTAGGAGATCCTGTTGTGGCGCAGCAGAAACGAATGCTACTAGGAACCATGAGGTTTCGGGTTCAATCCCCAGCACTGCTGTGAGCTGTTGTTTAATTAGACCTCTAGCCTGGGAACTTCCGTATGCCGCAGGTGTGGCTCTGAAAAAAAAAAGCAAAACTCAATCAATCAATAAAATACAAATAACAAATGGCACGCTGTAACTTCTTAATAACTTGGAGCAGATAAGAACCACCTTACCAACTGATCTCTCCTTTCGATTCTAATTCACCGTTACGAGGCAAGGGTAAGTATGGATACTGGGCGACCCAGGTTTGTTAACAGGCAAATGTGACAATAATAACCATTGGCTGCCTACTCAAAAGACAACAACCACACCACTGTATTTATATAGCAACTGTAGAGAGAAATCAGGTACTGTTATGCCCCAAACAGGACAGCACAGGCCATTGCTAGTAATGCTAAGTTCCAGGAAAATTGATGGATGCCACGTCATTCGGTGTATTTCAAAAATCCTTTCCAAATACATAGACATCCTAAGTGTAAAATGGCAGGCAACCGAATGTAGAACTTTCTCTTTTTTAATTAGATTTTTATTTTTAATATTTATTTGTTATGGATTTATAATTGATTTACAATGTTTTGTTGATTTCCACTATACAGCAAAGTGATTCAGTTATACATATATATATATTTAGTTATACATATATATACATATATGTATATTCAGTTATACATATATATATATATATATATATATATAATATATATACACACACTTTTTTAAAATATTCTTCTCTAGAGTTCCCATTATGACACAGATGAAACGAATCCAACTAGTATCCACGTGGATGCGGGTTTGACCCCTGGCCTCCCTCAGTGGATTGGGGATACAGCGTTGCCGTGAGCTGTGGTGTAGGTCGCAGATGTGGCTCGGATCCCGTGTTGCTGTGGCTGTGGTGTAGGCTGGCAGCTGTAGCTCCAATTCGACCCCTAGTCTGGGAACTTCCATATGCCTCAGGGGTGGCCCCAAACAGCAAATAATAATAATAATAATAATAATAGTAATTATTTTCCGTTATGATTTATCACAGGATATTGAATATAATTCCCCGTGCTAGACAGTAGGACCTTGTGGTTTATCAATTCTCTATATAATAACTACATCCAATGAGGAACTCTCTTAACATCAGTCTTAGCTTTAGCTGTTCATGCCTGATGGTTTGTGAGGTAGCTGAGACTTCTAGAGCCTCATCTGTAAAATTACTGAGCCGGATTAGACTGAGATGCTTTCTCAACGCCTCCAAGTGTGAATGGTCCATGGGCCTATGAAAATCAAATTACTCAGGCCCTTCAGAGAGTCTGAGCTGTTGTTCGTGGTGAATTTTCACAGGGAGTAATTACCAGAAAAAAAAGAAGATGAATCACTGTCCGGTATTTAGAAAATCTAAATCGTGTTCACAATAAGTGCTTTAAAAAGTACAATGCCTCACTGAGTTAAAAAAATAAAAATAAAAACAAGAAAGAAATCACTCCAGCAAAGCTGTAACTGCAAAAGGAGAGACGAGACAGAGCAGGTGTTTGGCAACAGTTGCTGGAAATCAATGGCTCTTTTGATAACATATGCTCAAGCACACAGAAATTTTTAATATTTCACACTGTTTCATCAATATTTTGTAGCGATACACACTACTGATTTTTTAAAAGAATAACGTCTTTAATTTCTTTTTCTTTTTTTTTTTTGCCTTTTTGTCAATTTAGGGCCGCACCCGCGGCATGTGGAGGTTCCCAGGCTAGGGGTCTAACAGGAGCTGTAGCCGCCGGCCTTCGGCACAGCCACAGCCACAGCAACGCAGGATCCGAGCCGCGTCTGCAACCTACACCACAGCTCACGGCAGCGCCGGATCCTTAACCCACTGAGCGAGGCCAGGGATCGAACCTGCAACCTCATGGTTCCTAGTCGGATTCGTTAACCACTGAGCCACGACGGGAACTCCTAATTTCTAAAGTCAATTTGAAAGGGCAGGTCCCATTGTGGCTCAGCAGGTTACGAGCCCAACTAGCATCGTGAGGATGCAGGTTCAATCCCTGGCCTTGCTCAGTGGGTTAAGGATCCCACGTTGCCATGAGCCGTGGTGTAGGTCACAGACGCGGCTCTGATCCGGTGTTGCTGTGGCTAGGGTGTAGGCCGGCAGCTGTAGCTCCGATTCCACCCCTAGCCTTGGAATTTCCATATGTCGCTGGTGCAGCCCTAAAAAGCAATAAATAAATAGATAAAGTTCATTTGAAGGGAAGTAAGTGCAGTATTCTGATATTTTAGTAATTATATTTACTCTTACCCACCGCGTGCTAAAAAAAAAAAATTCAATGTCATACGGCTAAAGCTGATTGGTGCCTAAATAGCTCAAGCAGCTGTAAAAAAAAGGGAAACTGGATTCTAACTTGTTTCCTAACGTTTCACTGAGATAACTCTCTCCTTAAGAACCAGGCTGCCTGTGTTCTCCAGTGTAAGCACAAGACTTGGCGCTTGAATTCAGGTCACTTATTTTTACTCTGGTTTCCTCTCTACTGTGACTTGCCTTTCTGCTGGATTACAATCCAGTTACTTTCATTTCATTTACACGCAGACGTCACCTGTAAAGAAAGGGAGTGGAAAACAGAAATTGGATCCCACAGAATTAATAAGGAAAATAAATTCAATATTATTTAAAAGATGAATTAAACGTCTGTGAAATTGGTTTCATCCACCTAGGAGTTAAAACCAGAAATCATTGTAGTTTTTTATTTTTATTTTTTACTGCTCTTTCCCTGTTTTGTTTTCTTTTTTAATGGAAGTACAGTTAGCTGAAGTTGATCTACAATGTTGTGTTAATTTCTGCTGTACAGCAAAGTGATTCAGTTATACATATGTACGTATATTTTAAAATATATATTTAATATTCTTTTCCTTTATGATATATCATAGGATATTGAATATAGTTCCTTGTGCAACAGTAGGACCTTGTTGTTTATCAGAAATCACTGCAATTTTTAAAAATATTTTAAAAAATCTTGGAGTTCCCTTCGTGGCTCAGTGGTTAACGAGTTCGACTAGGAACCATGAGGTTGCGGGTTCAAGCCCTGGCCTTGCTCAGTGGGTTAAGGATCCGGCGTTGCCGTGAGCTGTGGTGTAGGTTGCAGACGCGGCTCGGATCCCGCGTGGCTGTGGCTGTGGCGAAGGCCGGCGGCTACAGCTCCTGTTAGACCCCTAGCCTGGGAACCTCCATATGCCGCGGGTGCGGCTCTAGATAAAAGGCAAAAAGAAAAAAAAAATTTTTTTTTAAATCTTTTTAGGGCTGCATCCGCAGCATATGCAATTTCCCAGGCTAGGGGTTGAATTGGAACTACAACCGCCGGCCATCGCCACAGCCACAGCAACGCCAGATCAGAGCCGTGCCTGCGACCTACACCACAGCTCACAGCAACGCCAGTTCCTTAACCCAACTGAGCGAGGCCAGGAATCGAACCTGCATCCTCATGGATATTAGTCGGGTTCGCTACCACTGAGCCACGACGGGAACTCCCAGAAATCACTGTAATTTTAACATTCAATAAGTTTACCTTTTTGAAAAGAATAAGCCAGGCTATCTGCCTTTTGGCGTAATTATTTCACGTTCTAACATATGTATCTTACACTTTCTCATCTTCATTCTTTGACCTCTCTAACTCCTGAAGGGCTGGTTTGGGCATGTTTTGTGGTGGCCTCCAAGACCATTCTATTTCCACTGGAGGCCAGAAGGCGTCCAGACAATCAGAGTTCCGAATGCGTTCTGGAACCTGGGAACGTGGGCTCGCGGCCGGCATGAAAGTGGGTTCGGGGCTCTCCGGACGGCTCTTCTCATCCTCTGGGACCCACTTCCCTTGGAAGAGTAAGTAACCAGACCCACAGGGCCAGACTCAGCAACACGGGAGCCAATGGAGGGCGACCCCGGCCCCCGATCCAGAGGCTGAGCCAGACTTAGGGACTCACAGCATCGGTTTCCTACACTCAGTCCTATGTCACCAAGAAGAAATATCATCACGACCATCTCTATGATTCTAAGTAAACTGGCCAAGTAGCCACTCCCAGTGGCAGGAGCTGTACCGTCTGGCTTTCAAATTACCATTTCTGGGTCTTGGGAGGCTTAATTATAATTTAGCCAAGCCCTTTGCTTTATAGATTAAATGGGAGAAATCTTAACAGATTAATGGGAAGAATTTTCTCTACTTATTTAATCCTCCACTTAGAATATCTAACGGGTATGTATTATTTTTTTCAGAATACTTTGTTAAAGAAGAATTACTTTAAAAAGAGTGACTATTGATATTGTTCAAAAAAGAAAAAACTATTGCCAAGAAATTATTTTAATAATGTGCTTGACCAAAAATGTGACTTAGACATCACCCTTGATTAAAGCTGTATTCATAAATGTTCCACGTTCACGGTGGGCATTCAACAAAAACTCCCACTTACAGTTTTATCTTAACAATAATATTTAAAATTCTAAGTTACACTTACTTAGATTAGTTAAGAACCTTAAATATATTGGATAATATTTCAAAATTATTCCCATGTTTAAGACTGTATTAGGAGTTTCCTTCATGGCTCAGCAGTTAACGAACCTGACTAGGATCCATGAGGACACGGGTTTGATCCCTGGCCTCCCTCAGAGGTTAAGGATCCAGCATTGCTGTGAGCTGTGGTATAGGTGGCTGACGTGGCTTGGATCCCACTTTGCTGTGACTGTGGTGTAGGCCAGCGGCTGTATCTCCAATTCGACCCCTGGCCTGGGAACTTCCATATGCCACAGGTACAGCCCTAAAAAGCAAAAAAAAAAAAAAAAAAAAAAAAATCATATTGCCTTGGGTAGAGTCATCTTTTTGAGGGACTTTTAAAAGTCCCTTTGACTCTAAAATTCCACACTTTTGGAGAAAGACAAAAGTAATACGTTTTAATATTTTACCAGTAGCCAAATGTCAGATTTATAAAGCAAGGCATAATATAATATTAGCATACTTTACATTTTCTTTAACTTTCATTTTAATTTTTTATTTCTTTGGCTAGCCCCAAAGCATGCAGGAGTTCCTGGACCAGGGACTGAACCCACACCACAGCAGTGACCTGAGCGACAGCAGTGGCGATGCCAGATCCTTAACTCACTGAACCACCAGGGAACTCCTTGTTTAACCACTTTAAAATTACAGTCTTTTGAACAGACTGATCACTAGAAATGAAATTGAATATGTAATAAAAACTCTCCCTACAAACAAAAGTCCTGAACCAGATGGCTTCACAGGTAAATTCTACCAAACATACAAAGAAGAATTTATACCCACTATTTTTTTATGCCTGTATTAATAATTTATTTGCATTATATCTGGATGTTATACAGTTATATTTTTGAGGCACTTCCCATCATCATAGCATAAGAACCAATATTTTCGAAGGTATGTATTCTGGCAACTAATTTCTTTTTAAAGTAAATCAATCAGATTCTTCCAGATTTTTGGCCTTAAATTCTTGTGCAGAAATTTTTCTGTATTAGTAAAAATAAACAAAAACGTGGCAGCATAGTTAGCTCTATTGCAACAGCTCTTAACTTGTGTTACGTATCTAAAACAAAAGTACTGCTTTTGATAGCTGCATTTTTAAAATCAAATTAGAATATACCCACTATTATTAAACTTTTCCAAAAGGTTGAAGAAAAAGGAACACTCCCAAAGACATTCTATGAAGCCAGCATCACCCTAACACCAAAACCAAACAAAGAGCGTACTAAAAAGGAAACTTATAGGCCAATATCTTTGGTGAACACAGACGCAAAAATTCTCAACAGAATTTTAGCCAGTTGAACCCAGCAACATGTAAAAATATCATACACCACGACCAAGTGGGATTCGTCCCAAGTTCACAAGGATGGCTCAGCATATGCAAATCAATCAACGTCACACACCACATTAACCAAAGAAAAGTCAAAGACCACATGATCATCTCAAAAGATGCAGAAAAAGCATTTGACAAAATATAACTTCTATTCATGATAAAACTCTTACTGAAGTGGGTATAGAGGAAACATACCTTAACACAATCAAAGCCACTTATGACAAATTCACAGCCAATATAATACTCAACGGAGAAAACCTGAAAGCCTTCCCAATAAAGTCTGGGACAAGGATGTCCACTCTCACCACTTTCACTGCACATAGTATTAGAAGTCCTAACCATACCAATAAAAGAAAGAAAATGTATACAAATTGGAAAAGAAGTAAAATTGTCACTCTATGCAGATGACATGATACTATGTATAGAAAACCCTAAGGATTCCACATAAAGACTACTCAGACTCATCAATGAATTCAGCCAAGCAGCAGAATACAAGATGAACACTCAGAAATTGGTTGCATTTCTGTATACAAACACTGAAATATTAAAAAAGCAATATAAAAATACAATACCTTTTAAAATCGCACCCCAGGGCGTTCCCATTGTGGCTCAGTAGGAAACAAATCCAACCAGTATCCACGAAGGTGCAGGTTCAATCCCTGAGCTTGCTCAGTGGGTTAAGGATCTGGCATTGCCACGATCTGTGGTGTAGGTCACAGACTTGGCTCTGATCCCATGTTGCTGTGGCTGTGGCTGTGGCATAGGTGGGCTGCTATAGCTCCAATTCAGCCCCTAACCTGGGAACTTCCATGTGCCGTGGGTGCGGCCCTTAAAAAGCAAAAATCAAAGCAAAGCAAAACAAAACAAAATCACACTCCAAAAAATTAAACACCTAGGAATAAATCTGACCGGGGAGGTGGAAGATTTATATGCTGAGAACTATAAAACATTAATCAAGGAAATTAAAGAGGACTCAAATAAATGGATTCAAACAAATGGACTCAAATAAATGCTCCTGGATTGGGAAACGTAACATCATTAAAACGGCCACACTACCCAAACTATCTACAGATTCAATGCAATCCCTATCAAATTACCCATGACATTTTTCAGAGAACTGGAACAAACAATCCAAAAATGTATTTGGAACCATAAAATACCCCGAATTGCCAAAGCAATCCTAAGGAAAACAAACAAACAAAAAACAAGCAGGAGGCATAAGTCTCCTAGAGTTCAGACAATATTACAAAAGTTACAGTAAACAAGACAGTGTGGTACTGGTATAAAAATAGGCCTACAGACCAATGAAACAGAATAAAGAGATCAGAAGTAAACCCAGACACCTGTGGTCAATTAATCTTTGACAAAGGGGGTAAGAATATAAAATGGGAAAAAGACTTTCTCTTCAGCAAGTGGTGCTGGGAAAACTGGACAGCCGCGTGCAAATCAGTGAAATTAGAACACACCCTTACGCCATGCACAAAAATAAACTCAGAATGGGGGAGATCCTCTCGTGGCTTAGCAGAAGCAAAGCCACCTGGTAACCATGAGGATGTGGGTTCAATCCCTGCCCTCTCTCAGTGGCTTAAGGATCCGGCATTGCTGTGAGTTGTGGTGTAGGTCGCAGAAGAGGCTCAGATCCCATGTTGCTGTGGCTGTGACTGTGTCCAGCAGCTGTAGCTCCAATTGTTATGGAGCATGATGGAGGATACTGTGAGAAAAAAAATGCACATATATATAGATATAGATATAGATATAGATATAGATATAGATATATAGATAGCTGGGTCACTTTGCTCTACAGCAGAAATTGCCAGAACATTGTAAATCAACTATAATAAAACATTTTTAAAAGAAGAGAAAGTGCTTACAAGACTGACAAAAGATAAAAAAATTACAGACTATAGACCAAAAAATTCCTTCTATCAGTGAAATATTCCCAAATAGCCAAATAGGTTAGATGAAGTGTCCTGTGTCGTGTCATCTGCGTATTACTGAAGTCGCCTATGTTTGTTTATCCCAAAGAAAGGCCCAGGGCTAGGCTGGATCAGCACGCTACAACCAGAAGCAATACAGCGACGTTATCAGGAAGGTCTACTTTGAAGCTAACTTCCCTGGGTTCAAATCCTGGCTCTTCTCCTTAGCTCTGGGGCTTTGGGTAAGTTGCATAACTCTTCTTTTTTCCCTTATCTTTTCTTTAAAATGAGTATGAGGATACAGATGACGCCTGCCTCCAAAGGTCGTTGGGAGGATTAAAGAACGAAGATGCCTATATTATGCATATATTATTTCTTACTCCAGAAGTCACGGCTACATACAAGTTTTCATTCTGGAACATCGCTCTCATGGCAGTTTGCAATCGGAGGCAAAGCTCCATAGGGTAGTAGGAAATTTTTTTTTTGTCTTTCTGCCTTATCTAGGGCCGCACCCACGGCATATGGAGGTTCCCAGGCTAGGAGTCTAACAGGAGCTGTAGCCGCCAGCCTTCGCCACAGCCACAGCCACACGGGATCCAAGCCGCATCTGCAACCTACACCACAGCTCACGGCAACGCCAGATCCTTAACCCACTGAGCGAGGCCAGGGATCGAACCCGCAAACCTCATGGTTCCTAGTCAGATTCGTTAACCACTGAGCCATGATGGCAACTCCGGGTAGTAGGAAATTCTGTACATGGGGATGGGAGACTTCTAATCTCTCATCCACCTCCGTAAGTATTTATTGACAATTTCGTCCCTGGTTCTGTGCGAGTTCAGGAATACAACAGTGAACAGGGTGCGGTCCCCTCCCCAATGGGACACCGAACCTGGGGGCAGGAGACAGACCTAAATAAACTTCCACAGTTTGGTGTGATGCGCTGAAATAGCAGCACACACTACAGGTGCTGGGACACTGAAAAGGGAATAATAAATTCTAACTGGCCCACTCCTGGGCATCTATCCAGAGGAAACCATGACTGGAAAAGACACATGCACTCCAGTGTTCATTGCAGCACTCTATGCAACAGCCAGGTCATGGAAACAACCTAAATGCCCATCGACAGAGGAGTGGATAGGGAAGATATGGTACGTACACAATGGAATATTACTCAGCCATTAAAAGGAAACAAAATATCAACATTCTTAGCAACATGGATGGACCTAGAAATTATTATGTGAAGTGAAACCAGTCAGACAATTAGACAGCAACACCCAGTGCTACTGCTTACATGTGGAAACTAAAAAGACACAATGAACCTTCTTACAGAACAGACAATGACTCACAGACTTTGGAAAACCTTGGGTTTTCATATAAGACAATCTGGGGGGTGGGGGGATGCACTGAGGGTTTGGGACACAAAATCTATCAAACTGACTTGTGGTGATTTATGTACACCTATAATTGAAATAAAATTCATTAAGTTAAAATAAATAAATAAATAAATAAGTAAGTAAATAAATTCTAACTGGGCTGGAGCAACTAAAAGCTAGGGTAGCACCCTAGCTGTATCACGAGTGGGTGGATTTTGCTAGGCACACCCGTGGTCGAGGTTAAGTTAGTGCCCAAAGACCAGGCAAGCTAAAAAAACATGAACAAAGGCAAGACTTTGAAAAGATTTTTTTTTTTTTAGGGCCGCACATGCAGCAAATGGAACTTCTCAAGCTAGGGGTCCAATCCGAGCCATCGCTGCCAGCCTAACCACAGCCACAGCAGCGTGGGATCCGAGCCACACCTGCAACCTACACCACAGCTCATGGCAACACTGTGAGGATCCAAGTGGTTGGATCCCTAACCCACTGAGTGAAGCCAGGGATCCAGCCTACACCCTCACGGCTACTTGTCAAGTTCGTTTCCAACTGAGCCACAAGAGGATTTTTATTTTATTTATTTTTATTTTTTTGTCTTTTTGCCTTATCTAGGGCCGCACCCGCGGCATGTGGAGGTTCCCAGGCTAGGGGTCTAACAGGAGCTGTAGCCGCCGGCTTTCGCCACAGCCCCAGCCACGCGGGATCCGAGCCGCGTCTGCAACCTACACCACAGCTCACGGCAACGCCGGATCCTTAACCCACTGAGCGAGGCCAGGGATCGAACCCGCAACCTCATGGTTCTTAGTCGGATTCGTTAACCACTGAGCCACGAAGGGAACTCCAAAATTTTTAAAGTTTTCGGTGTATTTTGCGAAGAGCAATGGTGCAGCTCAGCCAGAATATAAGAATATAACCTTCTGTCTGTCTCTCTCTTTTGGTCTCAGCATGCAATTTCCCAGACCAGGAACTGAACCTGGACCACAGCAGTGAAGGCACCGTATCCTAAACATTAGGCCACCAGGGAACTCCCAGAACGGGAGGCTAGAGCCCCACCTGGGAAGTCTGAGGGGCCAGGAACTTGAACTTCATTCTGCAGAGAGCAGGGGGGCATGAGAAGCTTTGCAGAAGGGACGAGAGAAGACCTGGATTAGAAGGAGAAGAGAGAGAGAGAAACACACTGGAGGCACAGACCAGTTAGAAGGCCCATTATTGGTCCAGGGAAGAGAGCTGGAAGGAGAAGGACCTAGAAGAAGGGCCGGGAGACAGAGGCCTGGGGGAAAAGTTGAGAAGTATTTCTGGAGACAGACTGCCAAGCCCTGGTGACCAGGTGGTGGCCGGAGCCACTGGACAAAGAGCGAAACCCTTCACAGAGACGAGGAAGGCAGGAAGAGAAATGGACGCCCCGGAGGCGAGAAAACGACTTCAGCTCCGGACACACGGACCATCAAGAGTCTACAGCTTTTCATGAGGACATTTAAGAGGCCGATCCCTGGTGGGTGATCCAAGGTCTCTGGAGAAGGGGACTGGCCAAGAGAAGGCGCTGTGGGGTCACAGGTGTCACGGGCAGTAAGCAAAGCCTTTAGTGGAGATGATAACGCCAGGGAGAAGGGAAAACCGAGGTGGGGGTGCCTGAGGAAGAAGGGGGCTGAAGACAGCCTTCGTGGGAGGGTGTGGTCAGAAGACGAGCTGGCAGGATGGTCCCCAGGCCACTGGAAGAGGCGATGAGGAAAGCCCCGGTGCGGCAGTGGCTCCAAGGCTCAGGGCTGCTGAGGGTGGGGAGAGTAGGTGTCAGGCAAAGGGAGGAGCTGGGCCACGCGTGGAGTCGATTATTTCAAGCTCTACCACGAGGGGAAGGAAAAGGAGGGAATTGAACAGAAGGCTTCCGGTTGATTTGCTTTTTGTTTGTTATCATGGGGGATGGTTTGCACATAAAAGGAGAGAAATCAGGATGGAGGAGGCACACAGAGAGCGGAAGTCAGTCCCAGAGGAAGTGACAAGAAGCGAGAGGACCAAAGTTTCCCATGGGGGGAGTCAGAGCCGGTGATGAGTAATGACTGATACCCTCTGAGTCAGGAGAGGAGGAAGCAGATAAGCAGATAAGCAATCGTGATTTGTTCTGCTGTGGGATGGGGTTTTGGGGCCACGCCTGCAGCATAAGGAAGTTCCTGGGTCCAACCTGCGCCCCGGCAGCGACCCGGGCCACAGCGGTGACAGCACTAGATCCTGAACCCACTGAGCCACCAGGGAGCTCCCAGAAGTGGAGCTTTGGAAGTGGAAGTCAAAAAAAGATGATATTCGAGTTCCCGCTGTGGCGCAGGGGGATCAGCAGCATTGTGTGAACACCGCGCGACTCGGGGTTTGATCCCCAACCCAGCACAGCAGGTAAAGGATCTGGTGGTGTAGGTCACAGCTGTGGCTCGGGTCTGACCCCTGATCCGGGAACTCCGCATGCCACCAGGTGGCCAAAGAATAAAAAAAAAAATAAAGTAAAATAAAATTAAATAAAATAAAAAGATACTGCCTTCTCCAATTTAATTTGTACTGTAGACTCAAAACTCCCAAACCCAAAGCACCGGCAAAGTGGATGCATCAAGATTTGATGCAACTAGAAAATTCATGCAAGTTTATGGGCATATCATGCCTTGACAAAGTGACAATAGGCCATTTGCTTACGGTGTGGACCTTAATGCCAAGTGAGTTCTGATTCCATTCCTATTCATTGCATTTATTTAGAGTCAATTTTACATGCATGGTCTCAGGAGCCTGATCTTTTTTCCCATTTTTTAAAGTATCAACGAGCTCTTCCTGGGAATTCCCATCGTGGCTCAGAGTTAACCAACCCAACTAATATCCATGAGGACATGGGTTCGATCCCTGGCCTCGTGGGTTAAGGAGGCTGGGAATTCCCGATGTGGCACAGTAGGAAGCCACGTGACTGCAGCAGCTCAGGTCACACGGAGGTGCAGGTTTGATCTCTGGCCCAGCGCAGTGTGTTAAGGATCTATCATTGCCACAGCAGCTGTGGCGTGGGTTGCAGCCGGGGCTCAGATTCCACTCCTGGCCTGAGAACTTCCACATGCTGCACGTGCAGCCGAAAAGGGAAAAGGAAAAAAAAAATCATGAAGCTGGTAACGGGATGTGGTCTTGTCTGTTTCGCTCTCCTCTGAAATTTTCTGCCTTCAAATCTTTGATCGTGGACTAAGCCAGATCCCATGAATTTTTTTTTTTTTTTGTCTTTTTGCCTTTTATCTAGGGCCGCACCCGCGGCATATGGAGGTTCCCAGGCTAGGGGTCTAACAGGAGCTGTAGCCGCCGGCCTTCGCCACAGCCACAGCCACAGCCACGCGGGATCCGAGCCACGTCTGTGACCTACACCACAGCTCCCGGCAACGCTGGATCCTAACCCACTGAGCGAGGCCAGGGATCGAACCCGCAACCTCATGGTTCTTAGTCGGATTCGTTAACCACTGAGCCACGATGGGAACTCCAGATCCCATGAAATTTATGCTGAAGTCAGAATATCTCAACAGACGTGTAGGAAATTTTCTTACTGACCGCAAGAGAGAGTCATGCTTTATCTTCTGGCCAGTGCTCGTTGCACTTAGAGCAGGGGAAAAACACACATATACACCCACATATAGCATCGTAAATATATGGACTAAGGGACTGTTTTATAAATGTGTAATTTATGCTTATGGGTGCATGACCGGAAATGGTTCGGAGACGCTCAAAACGCCGTGGCGTGAGGAACAGGGTGTCCTGAGCAAGATGCGGAGTTCGAGACGAGTAGAGGCCAAAAAATGGGGAAATCAAATGAAACAGGAGAGTAGATTAACTGCTTGGATGTCATGTGTCATCTAGGAACAAAACATGTTCCTTCACTTTTAAACACTTTTTTGGTTAATCTCTTGAACAATATGCCATGGAAACAAATGAATATAATTGAAGCGACACAAGGAAGTATAAGAACCACACAATTATTACAGAAGAATAAATATCCCCAGGGATGACACAAGCGCCAGTATAAGTAAGGGTTTATACATTCAGGGAGTTTCCCTTGTGGCTCAGTAGGTTGAGGACCCGACTGGTATCCATGAGGACGCAGGTTCAATCCCTGGCCTTGCTCAGTGGGTTAAGGATCGGGCGTTGCTGTGAGCTGTGGTGTAGGTTGCAGACGTGGCTCGGATCCTGCGTTGCTGTGGCTGTGGTGTAGGCCGGCAGCTGCAGCTCCAATTCAATCCCTAGCCTAGAAACTTCTGTATGCTGCAGGGACAGCTCTAAAGAAAAAAGACAAAAAAAAAAAAACAGACCAACGGAAGACAACTTCATCACTGATGTCTTGAAAATTATTATTTCGTTTTGTTTTGGTGTCTACATGCAGGATATATTGAATAATCACAAGACTGTCATCAGGAGAAAATTTTTTTCCTCTTGAACTCCTTCCCTTTGAGGAGTTTGATTTTTTTTTTAATTTTTTCCACTGTGCAGTTTCAGCGATCAATTTTACATCGTATTAAACACATTCCTTATTTCTCAAATTAATGAGTAAAAGGCATGTTTAAGAGCAATTTCTAAGTGCTATTTCAAGGAAAGATTAATTTTAAATAAGAGAACCTGCCTTAGGTTACTGTTTCCTTTATAAGATGATGATTGTTAGTATAAATCTGACTTTTTTTTTCTACGTGCATACAACCAGGTGGAATGTGGACTTAATAAGGAGACTGAAAATTATATGAGAACTGTTCTTAATCATCCTTCTACAATTATTAAAATGATATTCACCCAAAAAAGTCTGTTTACGAGTTTCAGGTGATACAGAATTCTCCCTAGACTTTTTTCATTCATTTCTCAATTGACTAGACAAATACTTCTGCACAGGATGTACTCTAGTCTTCCACGACAATCCGGGGCATTTTGTGGAAAGACAATAATATAAGGTCCTTTAGAAGCTCAAAGACGGGAATTCCCTTCGTGGCTCAGTGGTTAACGAATCCGACTAAGAACCACTGAGGTTGCGGGTTCGATCCCTGGCTTTGCTCAGTGGGTTAAGGATCCGGCGTTGCCGTGAGCTGTGGTGTAGGTTGCAGACGCGGCTCGGATCCCGCGTGGCTGTGGCTGTGGCGAAGGCCGGAGGCTACAGCTCCTGTTAGACCCCTAGCCTGGGAACCTCCATATGCTGCGGGTGCGGCCCTACATAAAAAGGCAAAAAGATAAAAAAGAAAAAACCTACGTAGAATTTCAAATTCACTTTGCTTTTCTACAACTGAGGATGAAGCAGACAACGAGTAGAACAAACGGAAGAGAGCAGGAAGAGTGATGAAAGAGTCACAGAACGGATTTTATGAAAAGCTAAAGAAATTCGTATCACTGAGCCATGAGAAAATAATCTAATGAGTTTGGGTCATTCAACAGGGATCGCCTGACTATCACTTCCATAGAAAGAAGGATACTAGTGATCAGCTGTAAAGTACATGCAGAATCATTTAAGTTAGAGATCAGAAACATGGAAAGAACTGCAGTGTAGTGTTACCCAAGCAGTGGTCTGTGGGCAGACAGCATCTGCACGGCCTGGGAGCTCTTAGCATTGAGGATCTTGGAGTTCCCATCATGGTTCAGTGGAAACAAATCTGACTAGCATCCATGAGGATGCAGGTTCGATCCCTGGTCTTGCTCAGTGGGTTAAGGATCTGGTGTTGCCATGAGCTGTAGTGTAGGTCGCAGATGCGGCTCCAATTTGACCCCTAGTCTGGGGACCTCCATATACCTCGGGTGCAGCCCTAAAAAGATGAAAAAAAAATTGAGTATCTTCAATCCCTGCCCCAGACCTACAGAATCAGGATGGGGGTGGACCGTGGGCAGGGCTGGTCATCTGTTTAAGGAGCTACCAGGTGACTCTGATTCGTATGGAAGCTCAAACCTTTACCAGGAAGGCTGTGTACTTGAAACACTCATCTGAGAAGGTGGGCTTTTATTCATTCCCCTCGAGATAGGAAGCAAGATTCTAAAGTCAGAGTTGAATTCAGCGACGGAAAGAAGAAGGCGGCGGGAGGTGATTTGTCAGGGAGTCACCGCAGGGGGAACAGCAGTCAGGAGGTGAAAAAAGCCGCAGTGGTGCTTGGGAAACGGTGGACACTGTACAAGGGCTAGTCATGACCGTGACTGCAAGGAAGAGAAACAAAGCGGAAAAGCAAGAGCTAGGAAACCACAGGTGCTAATCACGTCCCAGGGGAATGGGGGAGCAAGCCAGGTGTGAAGTGCAGGTGATTAACCACGTGACCCCTGCAGAATTTCATCATTAATGGTCATTGCATGACTGGTATGTTATACACCGTGTACACACACACACACACAAATATGTGTGTATATAATTAGTAGCTGGAAATACCTGAAATATTTATTATTTTTTTCAGGGAAACTGAATAGGTGCTTTTATTGGCCCATTTGTTTCAAAGAGTTGTCTTGAAGTTACATGAAGGATCACTTTAAAAATAAATATTTATAGAGTAGCATTGCTCCTAACAAGTTCTTTTAAGTTCTCGTCTCAAAATGTAGCATACGTTAAATTTGACAAATGCCCATAAAAATAGAAAAATCTTCAGTTTTGGCTGATCTAGCATACCTAAACACAATGGGGTGCCTTCTTAATTACTTTCTTTAACGTGCTGAGTTTGGTTTCAGTGTTCATTAGAGATCAGACCTACACGACAATTTCCTGTTAGTTTTGGCTCCATTGTTATTGGAATTTTATGGGAAAACAGAACATATCAATCGATTGCTGATAGTTTCTGGAAAGTCTTACATGAAAACATAAGAAAGAAAATGTCTCTGCATAGAATTAATCACAGCAGAGACAGAGGATCAGGCTAAATCTCAGAACATGGCTAGCGAAATTCTGCTCTCTCGTTGACCAGTGTGGGTAACCTGGCGCCATATGGCTCTGCTCAAAGCATCTAGAAACAATTTACCTCTTCCCTCTCAGTGAAGTTACCGGGTGGCCCCAAGGAAGATCTGTGACTTTTCTCCAATGGTATTTACCGCCAGAAAGAGAATTTTTAAATGTCTTGCAACCTTCACAATTTTATCGTGATTGAAACCTAGGAAATGAGGTTACGTAAAGAAAACGCCAATCTGTTAGAAATCAATCCAAACGTATTCTGATACGTTCAAAGAGATGTCTCGCGTGGAGTTCTCCGGCACCATTACGTCCAAATTACTATGATGAGTTTAGTAGGAAGAGTGCGAAACCAGGTCGATTGTTCTCAGGAACATTTCAGCACTGCCTGTGCACGTGCTTTCGTGTGTGAGGGTGGGGTGGGGGGTGGCTTGCGGTTTGCCCACCAGAAGCTAAGCCATGTGGTGGCCACATGCTTGTAGCGTTAACAAAAGCAGAAACTGCTTTTCTAGGTCTGCGCCTTTCCTAGGATTTCATTCTTTAAATAGATTCCAAGATTATCCAAACCCCGATGATGGTCATCGTATTCTGGAGTCATATCTAAATTCATCACCCCACGCTGCTGGTGCCATTTCACTTAACTGCCCCACCTGATTAGGGAGATCTGTTAGTGAGCATGAAGTTGGAACTACACAGGCTCATTCGTTTTTCAGTCCCTAGTTGCAAACGGCTCTAATCTCAGGACGTCCGACAAATAATAAAACAGGTGGGGGTGAACAGGTAGAAACCTTATCAAAATCCTTAAAGATCAGGAGTTTCCGTTGTGGCTCAGGGGTTAACGAATCCAACTAGGAACCATGAGGTTGCGGGTTCGATCTCTGGCCTCGCTCAGTGGGTTAAGGATCCGGCGTTGCCGTGAGCTGTGGTGTAGGTTGCAGATGCGGCTCGGATCCCGCATGGCTGTGGCTGTGGTGTAGGCCGGCGGCTATAGCTCCTGTTAGACCCCTATCCTGGGAACCTCCATATGCCGCAGGTGGGGCCCTAGAAAAGGCAAAAAGACAAAAAAAAAAATCCTTAGAGATCAATGAATAACACTACATCTGCTTAAATACTTATGGTAAACTGTGGGTGGGTTTAGTGTCTCCCTTGGAAACCCATATGTGTTCAAAAATCTATGCACACACGATTAAACTTGATTTCATGCTCAATATGTCAGAACCTATTACATTCTTAGAACATTCTTACAACATCGACTAGTCACTGAACCAGAAACTGAAGCATAATAGAATATACGAGGCTTGCTTTTTCTGACAATATACCTCCCTTATGATGCAAGTTCATTTCCTTGGAGACAGAAGTGTTTTTCTTTAAAGGCAGAAAACTAAAAAATTTTGACACATGAAAAACATAGTTTCCTAAAATGTCTTCATTTAATTACATATCTCTTCATAGGTGACATTCCCTTTTTTTTTCAAGTGGTAGAGCCAAGGCATGAACCCAGGTGGTTTAACTGCAGAGAATTTGGCCCTCATTACTTCACTATATATACATACTTTTTATTATAGTTGATTTTCAAGGTTCTGTCAATTTCTGCTTATACAGCAAAGTGATCCAAGAATATATATATTCTTTTTTTCCACATTATCCTCCATCATGTTCCATCACAAGTGATGAGATATAGTTCCCTGTGCTACACAACAGGATCGCAATGCTTATCCACTCCAAATGCAATAGTTTGCATCTACTAACCCCACACTCCCATTCCATCCCACTCACCTCCCCTCCCCCTTGGCAACCACAAGTCTGTTCTCCACGTCCATGCGTGTGTTTCTTTTCTGTAGATAGGTTCATTTGTGCCCTATATTAGATTCTAGATATAAGTGATATCATACGGTATTTGTCTTTCTCTTTCTGACTTACTTCTCTTGGTAGGAGGGTCTCTAATTCCATCCATGTTGCTGCAAATGGCATTATTTTGTTCTTTTTTATGGCTGAGTAGTATTCCATTTGTATATATACCATCTTCTTAATCCATGCTTCTGTTGATGGATATTTAGGTTGTTTCCATGTCTTGATCATTGTGAATAGTGCTACAATGAATACACAGGTCCATGTATCTTTTTCAGTGAAAGTTTTGTCTGGATATATGCCTAGGAATGGGATTGCTGGGTCATATGGTAGTTCAACATATATAGTTTTCTGAGGTACCTCCTTACTGTTTTCCATAGTGGTTGAACCCGTATGTATTCCCACCAACAGTGAAGGAGGGTACCTTTTTCTCTACACTCCCTCCAGCATTTGTTATCTGTAGACTTACTAATGATGGCCATTCTGACCAGTATGAAATGGTACATTATAGTTTTGATTTGCATTTCTCTAATAATCAGTGATACTGAGCATTTTTTTATGTGCCTGTTGGCCATCTGCATGTCTTCTTTGGAGATATATCTATTCAGGTCTTCTGCCCATTTTTCAGTTGGGTTTTTTTGTTTGTTTGTTTTTGCTGTTGAATTGTACATGATGTTTGTATATTTTGGAGATTAGGCCCTTACTGGTTGCATCATTTGAAACTGTTTTCTCCCATTCCATAGGTTGCCTTTTGGGTTTTTTTTTTCTTTTTTATGGTTTCCCTTGCTGTGCAAAAACTTGTAGGTTTGATTAGTTTCCACTGGTTTATTTTTGTTTTTATTTCTATTGTTTTGAGAGACTGACCTAAGAAAACATTTGTACAGTTGATGTCAAAGAATGTTTTGCCTACGTTCTCTTCTAGGAGTTTTATGGTGTCTTGTCTTATGTTTAAGTGTTGATTTAATTACCTATCTGTTCACAAATGACATTTGCAGTGGATGTGGCAAACAACTGAATGAATCTACATAAAAATGAAACCTAAAAAGTAAACTTTTAAGAACTAAGACATCTTAACATAATCCTTAGAATTCCTTCCCACAAATTAAATGTTTCTAACCTTTCCTCCAATATCTTTATTTTCCATTAAAAAAATCATTTCCCAAATTATATAGTTTAATAATTCAAAGAATTTAAATGCCTGCTCAAAAAAGAAGTAAATGCATTCAATGATTTCCTTCACTAAAGATATTTTCTTCTTGCAGTTCATGCTGTGGCTCAGCGGAAATGAATCCGACTAGTATCCATGAGGATGCAGATTTCATCCCTGGCCTCACTCAGTGGGATGGGGATCTGGGGTTGCCACGAGCTGTGGTTTAGGCTGTCAACTGTAGCTCCAATTCAACCCCTAACCTGGGAACTTCCATATGCAACACCTGTGGCCCTGAAAACCAAAAAATAAAAATAAAAAAAAAGGAAAAAAGCTATTTCCCTCTTGAAAAAGATATTCTCTTTATTACTACATACTAGCTCACAAACTAATACTAAAAACTACCTAAAAGTGATCACAAATATTTGTGCAGCATCTGCTATGTGCATGGAGCCCAGAAGGAAAGACTGTTAGGACAGGACAGAAGAAGGACAGAACACACTCCCAATTCTTTAAGAAGGTGATGGTGCCGGAAAGTAGATCAACCCCTTGACCACAAGATGGACAGGTGAGCCAAAGCAAAGCGGAAGCGAATAAACCACAAGAAATACAGCTTGCTTCTGCCTGGGAGAAGACAAGACAGTTCACAGGAGAAGGATTCTTGGCACTAGGGTTTGTAAGCTGATAGGAGTAGGTGGTTGTGACAAGATAGCTGAAAAATGGCAGGTTATTAGAAATAGTGAGATCCGGAATTCCCATCGTGGCTCAGTGGTTAACAAATCCAACTAGGAACCATGAGGTTGCGGGTTCAATCCCTGGCCTCGCTCAGTGGGTTAAGGATCCGGCGTTGCCATGAGCTGTGGTGTAGGTTGCAGACGCGGCTCAGATCCCGCGTGGCTGTGGCTGTGGCGAAGGCCGGCGGCTACAGCTCCTGTTAGACCCCTAGCCTGGGAACCTCCATATGCCGCGGGTGCAGCCCTTAAAAAAAAAAGGAAAAATTGGGGGGTTTGCTTTATTTGCTATTTGAGATAGGGAAACTCAAGCCCTTTTTCTAAGGGGAAGAAGGGACTGGCAAAGCATTGAAGATGCAAGAGACAGAGCTGCGAGTGGGGCGGGAGTGGGGCGGGATGGGACCCACGCCTTAGGTGCAGCCTTGTCATCCTTGGACAGGTATCTTTCTCCGAGGGGGTGGAAGGGGAACAGGGTGGGCACAGACGGCGAACAGTAACGGGAAAGAGGGAGGGAATGTCGCTACGTTTTAGCTGAATGAGAGGAAGAGTCCGAGGAAAGAAGACAGCGAAGTGACAGCAGGGGACGGAGCGGTTCTGAGAACCGAAAATGTTGGGGACAGTTAGGGTGGAAATGCAGCCGGGAGTCAACTAGAGAACACTGCAGGTATTGTCCGCCCCGGGTGTGCTGTGGGAATTTCATGCCAGGTAACTCCTGGTTTTGCAGGGCTGTCTCCCGTGTTCCAGGAAGTTCGGCGTCACTGGCTCCCGTGCACTCAAGGCGAAGGTTGTTTCCCCCGTCCCCGCCACCACCCAGGCCCACTCCCATTCATTTGTAAACACTCTGAGAAGCACTACGTGACATTAGATGGCCTGTCACTAGAGCAGAGTCAAATCACACTGCCGATAGCCTTCCCCCAAATCACTCCAAAACCTGAGATCACAGAGTTCAGGAGTTTTAAAAGCTTTGATAAGGAGGCAGTAACAGAAATATGCTTAGATCCCCCCCCACCCCTCAATGAATGAGAATATTTCCACCATGCCCAACCCCCACAGATCTGTTTCCAGTTAAAGCAATGGTTGAGCACCCGCATGGCATTTTAGCAGAAAATACGGTTGCATGGGGAGATTAATTATTGCCGATTGAGAGACATTTTTATAGGCAGTGTATGTCTAAGCCCGGTTTTATAAGCCTGGCCCTTGGCCCAGGATGTGGGGGTGGGAGAGACCAGAGGAAAAGTCCCCACAGAGGAGGCGAAGAGGAAATCGGAGGAAGCCTGGAACCAGTGCCCCGCCAAGGCCTGGGGCAGAGCGCTGCCCTCCCTCACCAATAGGGCTCAGGGCGCGGGAGCGAAAAATACAGCTGCTGCTTTGCCCCAGCAAACACAGTCCTAGAACTACCGACAGAGTAGCGGAGCCGGGAAGATGTGTATTTGCCCAGATGAGAAAAGATCTAATTTAAAAGAGCTTTAGGGGAGTTCCCGTTATGGTGCAGTGTAAACGAATCCGAATAGCATCGATGAGGGCACCGGTTCGATCCCTGGCCTCGCTCAGTGGGTCAAGGATCTGGCATTG
The DNA here is from genome assembly GCA_004024745.2 of Catagonus wagneri. Lineage (NCBI taxonomy): Eukaryota > Metazoa > Chordata > Mammalia > Artiodactyla > Tayassuidae > Catagonus > Catagonus wagneri. The sequence continues at coordinate 21,162,820 of PVHT020000257.1, read as the reverse complement.
CTGTGGCTGTGGTGGAGGCTGGCAGCTGAAACTCTGATTTGACCCCTAGCCTGGGAACCTCCATATGCCGTGGGTACGGCCCTAAGGGAAAAAAAAAAAAAAAAAAAAAAAGAGCTTACAGAAACAGCTTACAAGAACTAATACTTAATTCCGGCTCAGGGCTAGGCCTCTGCCTCTGCGTATCTGGCTGTCGTATGTTCCTTCAGAAATTCCTGGTATGGCTCGTAAGTCATCTGATCGTGACCTCCGTCTTCGCTGAGCCGGTCCCGTTCAGTTCAGCTACAACAATAAGTTTCAACCTGCCAACAGCTCCACCCTGCTTTGACCTGGTTTTCTGGGTCAAGGTCCTCTAGGGACGCCTTGACCCTGTGGTCCTCTAACTGCAGTCCCAGCCATTTGCAAACTCTCCTCCCACCCAAAACACCGACGGTGACCTGGTCTTGTTTGGGTCCCTGCCTGTCTTTCCTAAAACTCTTGCATAAACTGCGAAGCCCTGCCTTCTAGTGTTTTTTCTCAAACTGGCCCAATAGCTACTGACCTGACATTTCCAAACATCTCATAGAAGCCAGAGCACTTCATCAAACCCACCTAGAATGTGAGGGCGTGCCAACTGGTTTTATTTGGGGGCGAAGCCGTGCCAAAAATAACGTAGAACCTCACTGCTGCTTTCAGTCAGGCACAAAACTTTCAGCTGGACCAGATTCCAAAATCGAACACTACAGAAAAGATTATTCATATAGAAGGAATAGCATCTATTATAGTACTTTTAGCTTAACATGTTCTGATGGTTGGCTTGGAGCAGTACATAAATTCATCTAATTATGGATTTCAATCCTCTAGTCTTAGACTAAACTAAGATAGATGAATTTCTGAAGGTTGGCTGTCAGAAAGTGAAAAACGTTAAAAGAAAAACTGTGTAGTTTGTTTTTCATTGGAAATGTTAATCATCTTTAGAGAAAACAACATGATCGTGTCAAACAGTACATATATGGAGTTTTATTTAAAATGTATATACTATCTCTGGAGTTCCCATCGTGGCGCAGCGGAAACGAATCTGACTAGGAACGATGAGATTGCAGGTTCGGTCCCTGGCACTGCTCAGTGGGTTAAGGATCCGGCGTTGCCGTGAGCTGTGGTGTAGGTTGCAGACGCGGCTCGGATCCCGCATTGCTGTGGCTGTGGTGTAGGCCGGCGGCTACAGCTCCTGTTAGACCCCTAGCCTGGGAACCTCCATATGCCGTGGGTGTGGCCCTAAAAAGACAAAATAAAAAAAAAAATACAATTAAAAAAATGTATATACTATCTCAATGTTTTTTTCTTTTTCGGGAAGCACCCGAGACATATGGAGGTTCCCAGGCTAGGGGTTGAATCGGAGCTGCAGCTGCCTGCCTACACCACAGCCACAGCAACGCCGGATCCTTAACCCACTGAGCGAGGCCAGGGATTGAACCTGAGTCCTCATGGATACTAGTCATGTTCTTAACCTGCTGAGCCACAAGGGGAACTCCCAATCCCAAATTTTGAATACATCTTATATTTTAAAAAATTCTCTAATTGAAAAAAGGGTAAAACTATTGACATTTCATTGAGACTGAGCAAACAAAAGACATTTAAATTTCATTAATAAATATTCTCTGGCATATGATTCAACTGTATTACGATTCTCAAACTGAGGCAACACTTAAAGGGCCAGTATCCTATTTCCATCAAGTATCTCCCCTAGCCCGTGTAACACAGCTCTCTCTCCTCTCCTAGGTTTAGCGTTTGGACCACCAATTTAACTCGTATCAAAGGGTCCTCGCATTGTCCTCTAGATGTTCCAAATCTCGTCAGTTAAACAGAGGCACAAAAGATGCCAATTTAGCAAGAGGACCAATTCATTTTGAAGGATAAAGATCATGTGTTCCCGTTTTTTCTTTCTCCCATAATGTGGGCAAAAGGGGTCGGGGGAATAAAAACAAAAGCCATTGATCTCCTAATTTAAAGTCAACGCCCTCACTAAGTTCCAAATCTAGGCCTGGCAATTCAATCACCGTATCTTATTACTGAATACCCTTTAGGCTGTTATTTATGCAGAAGATGCTGAAAGTAACCTTCTACGACTTGAGTAATTAGAAACTTTTTTTTTTTTTTTTCCACTTTATGGCACCCGCGGTACGGGAAAGCTCTCAGGCCAGGGAATGAACTACAGCCACAGCTTGGCGAACCCTCATCTTTTGACCCACTGCGCTGGGCCAGGGATGGAACCCAGTCTCAGCAGTGACCTGAGCTGCTGCAGTTGGATTCTTAACCCACTGTGCCACGATGGGAACTCTGGAAATTTTTTAAAGTATGGATAGTAGAGAGGGTACTGTGCCACGATGCTTACTGTATACAAAACACTATATTAAGAAGTGCGTATGCTTGGGAGTTCCCTTCGTGGCTCAGTGGTTAACGAATCCGACTAGAATCATGAGGTTGCGGGTTCAATTCCTGGCCTCGCTCAGTGGGTTAAGGATCCGGCGTTGCCGTGAGCGGTGGTGTAGGTCGCAGACGCGGCTCAGATCCCACGTGGCTGTGGCTGTGGCGAAGGCCGGTGGCTACAGCTCCTGTTAGACCCCTAGCCTGGGAACCTCCACATGCCGTGGGTGCAGCTCTACATAAAGGCAAAAAGACAAAAAAAAAAAAAAAGTGCAGATGCTAAAGATCAATCAAGATGACTTAAAGCATCGCACTCTGATTCCGTGAGGGGGTGGGAGAGGTGGCGGGAGAAGACACCAGATAAACTGCTGCCATCAGAGTGACTCTGCCAGTGGCGAATGTCATTCTCCCTGCTGTGGAATGTCTGGTTTCTCTAGTTTAGAGTCACCAGGTTTAGATTTGTCGAATTTAGGGCATACCTAAATAAGGATGCACGGGGCATCCTCACTCTAAGAATTACTCATTGCTTATCTAAAATTCAGATTTAATAAGTTCATTTGTTAACTCAATCTCAAGGGGTATTACGAACTTCTAAGAAACTCTTTTCATTCCTTTACTTTTTTTTCTTTTTTGTCTTTTTAGGGCCGAGCCCGAGGCATATGCAGGTTCCCAGGGTAGAAGTCAAATTGGAACCGCAGCTGCCAGCCTCCACCACAGCCACAGCAACTTGGGATCTGAGCCATGTCTGCGACCTACACCACAGCTCACCACACACTGGATCCTTAACCCACTAAGAGAGGCCAGGGATCGAACCCACATCCTCATGGCTATTAGCTGGGTTCGTTAACCACTGAGCCATGATGGGAACTCCTCATTCCTTTACTTTTTGAAACAAAGAACATGCTATATAATTGTAACTTGCCAAGAAGGGCTGGAAGGCAAAACTTAAATGAAGAATGTTAGGATATTAACTTCAAAAATGCTAAACTATATTTATAGGTCAAGAAACGTGACAGGGAGTTCCCGTCGTGGCTCGGCAGTTAACGAATCCGACTAGGAACCATGAGGTTGCGGGTTCAATCTCTGGCCTTGCTCAGTGGGTTAAGGATCCGGCGTTGCCGTGAGCTGTGGTGTAGGTCGCAGACGCGGCTCGGATCCCGCGTGGCTGTGGCTGTGGCGAAGGCCGGCGGCTACAGCTCCTGTTAGACCCCTAGCCTGGGAACCTCCATATGCCGCGGGTGCGGCCCTAAGAAACGACAAAAGGCAAAAAAAAAGAAAAGAAAAAGAAAAAAAGGAACATGACGATGATCACACTGCCGACCCAGTGCAATGTTCTTGGGAATAATAGGAACCACATTTTTGGGGGGAGTTAAAATTAGCAGATAAATGTCGCAATTACTTACAAATGCAAATGCTTCTTTTTTACCATCAGAAATGAAAAGGTAGGCTACTCCATTCCTCTTAGTCACCTCAGCTCAAACAGCTTAAATAAACACAGCAGGTGCTGCTGAAGCTGACACACACACACACACACTAACTCACTGTGGCTATAACCCAGATTGCCTGCTAGGTATAGATGGAACATCAATGCAGTCATTGTTTATAAGGCTGCTGACGCAGGCACCTTTACAAAGAATCTGTATACTTGCATTCTTTTCAGCTTACAAATTTATTAGACGATAGAAATTTTGGTCTACTCCAATTTTTACATATTATTTTTACCAAAGGACAATTATTTACCAAAGGACTGCAGTCCACCTAAAGGCATTTATTGAAAAACAGTCTGGTTCCTCTTGGGACTTCAGCAAAGACATGAGTGAAAGGTCTTCTATGAGACTAAAAAGGAGAAAGAACTACGGAAATTATTCTAGGGAGAAAAGGAAAGGATCTAGCAATTTCTGGAGAGAAAAAGAAGAAGAAAAACATTCCAAGAGTGGAAAAAGTAGTCTTGGAGTTCCCGTCGTGGCTCAGTGGTTAGCGCAGCCGACTAGGAACCATGAGGTTGCAGGTTCGATCCCTGGCCTCGCTCAGTGGGTTAAGGATCCGGCGTTGCCGTGAGCTGTGGTGTAGGTTGCAGACGCGGCTCGGATCCCACGTGGCTGTGGCTGTGTCGAAGGCCGGCGGCTACAGCTCCTGTTAGACCCCTAGCCTGGGAACCTCCATATGCCATGGGTGCAGCTCTAGATAAGGCAAAAAGACAAAAAAAAAATAGTCTTTAAAATCTATAAATAAAGGAAAAATATAAGAACAAGAGAAATACACTAATAATAATGAGCACTGTACTATTTAAAGAACATGAAGGGACATTTAAAGGGGGCTCTTGGCCAAAGGCCAATCATAGAAGGTGTGCATTAAAACACTATGAAATAGGGAGTTCCCGTCGTGGCTCAGCAGAAACGAATTTGCCTAGTAACCATGAGGATGCGAGTTCAATCCCTGGCCTTGCTCAGTGGGTTAAGGATCCTGTGTTGCCGTGAGCTGTGGTGTAGGTCGCAGAGGTGGCTTGGATCTGATGTAGATTTGCTGTGGCTGTG
>PVHT020000257.1:21078591-21157786 GCA_004024745.2 Catagonus wagneri | reverse complement strand
AGGCCAGGGATCGAACCCGCAACCTCATGGTTCCTAGTTGGATTCGTTTTCACTGCGCCACGACGGAATCTCCACGCCCACTTCTTACATAGGCCAGATCTTCTAGGCAATACATCAGTGAGCCACTGGGTAGATCCACCAATGGGAAAAAAATTGGAGAGATATAAAAAATTAGGAGAAGGTCATATGGGGTGTGGTCGTTCTTTGTAGTTATACAGAGAAGCTTATTTGAGCAAAATTAGATCACTCTTTTTAGAGGAATCTTCTCTCAGTACTGGGATTGGTTATACGTTCTTTTAGACTTCTAAGAATATTTAACTTTTATGAAGCACACGTACCTGCTTTGCCTGAAAAAAAAATGCAATTTTTGGAGTTCCCACTGTGGCTCTGCTGGTTAAGGACCCAATGTTGTCTCTAGGGATTTAGGTTGGATCCCCGGCCTGGTTCGGTGGGTTAAGCTTCTGGCATTGCCACAACTGGCAGCACAGGTCACAGATAAGGCTTGGATCTGGTGTTGCTGTGGCTGTGGTATAGCCTGCGGCTGCAGCTCCAGTTTGACTCCTGCCTTGGGAACTAATTCATTTGAAGGAGGTCTTACTAGTTTTGCACATTTTTACCTTTATCTTGGTGAAGTGGTATTTATCCAAGTTTTACGGAAAACCAATAAGAAAATGAAAGCTGGCCATGGGGTTAATGGAGATAATACAACATCCGAAATGAGCATGCCAGCATAACGGCAGAAAGGTCTACAGTGTCATTTACCACACGCGGAGCAGAGAAATGTCAGATTATTTTTTCTTTTTATGATGCCAAATAAAAATGACCACTTGCCATCTGCCTCTACCGGTGTAAGCGAGGCCATGGACAGAAAAACGAGACACCAAGGCCTTTTACCAGGAAGCAGCGTTTATTCCTGCCGGCACTGGCTCAGTGGATTAGCATCCAGAGGCTGAGCCCTGAACACAGCAGGGCACCTCCTTATAAAGCCCACTTCTTTTTTTTTTTTGGTCTTTTTGCCTTATCTAGAGCCGCACCTGCTGAATATGGAGGTTCCCAGGCTAGGGGTCTAACAGGAGCTGTAGCCACCGGCCTTCGCCACAGCCACAGCCACGCAGGATCCGAGCCGCGTCTGCGACCTACACCACAGCTCACGGCAACGCCGGATCCTTAACCCACTGAGCGAGGCCAGGGATCAAACCTGCATCCTCATGGTTCCTAATCGGATTCGTTAACCACTGAGCCACAACGGGAACTCCAAAGCCCACTTCTTTTTCCCCTTACATCTAAGTTGCTTTGCTTCCCTTATCACGTATACCATAAATTTTAAGCAGACAGCTATAGATGCACCTGCGCTCGAGGCTATAGACTACGCTCATGACGACAGAACGGCGCATGCGCGTCCAGATGTTGGCTGTGCTGCGCATCTTCTTCCCTTTGATCAGGGAGGGCACGGCCTCCTTCCACTGCACAGGGAGGAGCCACTGCAGTCACTGCCCTTCACCGTACTTTAAAAGGGGTTCCAGGTGCCCATCAGGAGGGAGGCACTGGCAGAACGGGACTTCAGACAGTGAGATATTTGCGGGAGATGATTGTGTGAGCCCAGTTTCTTGCATCTTCTCATATCTAGTAAAAAGCTCTAAAGTAATTAATGGAGACTCTGTTCCTCGGGACTAACAGCAAGCCTCTGCCAAAATGTGTGACTGAGCGCATGTGTCCCGTCACTAAAATCACCTACATACGACTTTCCCCTTTCTCTTCAGATAGTGGCTCCTCAGTGCCATCTGAGAGGCTGTCTCCTGGGCCATAGTCCTCACTTTGCCCCAAATAAAACAACTCACAGCTCTCTCTCTCTATCTTTTTTTTTTTCAGTCGAGAGTGATGCTTTTGTGGGGATAATAACACTTTGGTTAGACTTTAAATTCGTATCTCATCTTCATGGGAGACCCAAATTTTATAGATACTCTCTAAGGTTGAATAGCATTTTTTTTTTTGGTCTTTTTAAGGGAGGTTCCCAGGCTAAGGATCGAATCAGAGCTACAGCTGCTGGCCTACACCACAGCCCCAGCAATGCCAGATTCGAGCCGCGTCTGCAGCCTACACCACAGCTCACAGCAATGCCGGATCCTTAACCCACTGAGCGAGGCCAAGGATCGAATCTGGGTCCTCATGGATCTCAGTCAGATTCGTTTCCGCTGTGCCACAATGGGAACTCCTTGAATAGCCTAGAGGGAACTATGCAATAAATAGTTCACCAAGATAAAGGTAAAAAATGTGCAAAACTAGTAAGACCTCCTTAAAATGGATTAGTGAGAAAACCATTCTAAGAAGTGGGGGGGGGAATACCAAGTCGTAAAATACATTTAAATCAAATTTCCTAAGCATACACAAATTCAATTTATGCACTATTACAGTGTAAACCCTTTGAACGGAAAGGCAGTCCTACCTTTGCAAAGTTCCAATATGCACACCTTTCAGTTACCAGATTTAGCTGATTAACCCCAGTCCCCCCAATTTCAGCTATCACGCTCAACGCACTGGCCGTAATTGCAAGCTGACATCATTCAGTTCACGCACAACCTGCAAAGCGTACAGCTGCGTTGCCTCCCTGTCTCTCGGTGACAAACCCACACGGCGGTTTACAAAATGGATCGCTGAAAGAGAGGGCTGGTTAAGAAGGATGAAACGTGTAGCAAAGACGGGGTGAGCGATAACAGATGCAGTAAAACTCGGATCGGCTGCGAGGGATTACAGAAGAGAGGCCCCACTCTCTCGGAACGACGGCTGTCGACCTCTGAAAGACCAGTGATGCGGCCAGAGGAAACAAGGGAAGGCAAACTTCACAACAAAAATGAAGAAAGCGATGGTGATGAGAAGGATGAAGAGGTCCCAGGGGAAACGGCGCCTGCGGAAAGAAAACCTTCACCTTAAAGGAATTCTTGGAGCTATTTCAGAATATGGAGAATGCGGGGACAAAAAGTTGGAAGCTGAGCCAAAGGTAGGAAGAAACAGGACAAGTCAGAGTAGGCTTGGATCAATTTTAGTTTCCTGAAGCTGAATCTCTAAAAGGCTGAGGGCCCTCCCAAGCTCGCTCGCTCTCTCTCTCCCTCCTATTTATTTATTTTTTGTCTTTTTAGGGCCACACCTGAGGCAGATGGAAGTTCCCAGGCTAGGGGTCGATTCGGAGCTATAGCTGCCGGGCTCCACCACAGCCACAGCAACTCGGGATCCTTAACCCACTGAGCGAGGCCAGGGGTCGAACCTCATCTTCATGGATACTGGTCGGGCTCATTGCCACTGAGCCACACCGGGAACTCCTCTCCCTCTTTTTTTCCATTCGAATGTTCCCTTTCATGCCCGTTTCCCATAACAAGGATTTGACTTGTGTGGATCCTTCCTACCTTGACCACAGCGGTAGCTCTCCCTTCTCGCTAGGAGAGGATCATTTTTCTGAAATTTTACTTTTTTTTTTTTGGTCTTTTTGCCTTATCTAGGGCCGCACCCGCAGCATATGGAGGTTCCCAAGCTAGGGGTCTAACAGGAGCTGTAGCCGCCGGCCTACACCACAGCCACAGCAACGCGGGATCCGAGCCGCGTCTGCGACCTACACCACAGCCCACGGCAACGCCGGATCCTTAACCCACTGTGCAAGGCCAGGGATCGAACCCGCAACCTCATGATTCTTAGTCGGATTCGTTAACCACTGAGCCACCAAGGGAACTCCCTGAAAGTTTACCTTTTGGAATCCAGGCTGAAAGCTAGTCTTCCGTTTGTGCAGACCAGCTGTTGATTTATGCAACAGCACCTTTTACATTTGCTCGGATCCCTTCATCCAGAGAGAAAGGAGAGGTCAGTTTGCAGTCTTCTCCTTGAAAATGGAGCCGCGTCAGCCTCTTTCATGAACCAACCCCCAGCTCTGTTCTGAATGCCACGCCCGGGCTCTGAGCTCAGAGAAACCACGTTAGTTCTTCCTGCCACAGTGCCCGACACACCTGCCATATAATCTTTCTTTTTTTTTGTATCCTGAGAAATGAATAATAGTGATGGGGAAAGAAATTTTTTTCTTTTCCATTACTTAATGAGTTTTATTACAATTACAGGTATACAAAGGTCATCACAACCAAATTTTAAAGCAGTTCCATCCCAAACCCTCAGTGCATCCCCCACCCCCCAACTTGTCTCATTTGGAAACTATTAAGTTTTCCAAAGTCTGTGAGTCAGTACCTGTTCTGCAAAGAAGTACATGGTGTCGTTTTTTTTAGTTTCCACATGTAAGTGGTAGCATTTGATGTTGGTGACTCATTGTCTGACTGGTTTCACTTCGCATGATGATTTCTAGGCCCATCCATGTTGCTATAAATGTTGGTATTTCGTTCCTTTTAATGGCTGAGTAATATTCCATTGTGTGTATGTACCATATCTTCCCTATCCACTCCTCTGTCGATGGGCATTTAGGTTGTTTCCATGACCTGGCTATTGCATAGAGTGCTGCCATGAACACTGGAGTACATGTGTCTTTTCAAGTCATGGATAGATGCCCAGGAGTGGGATTGCTGGATCAAATGGTAATTCTATTTTGAGTTTTCTGAGCAATCTCCCTACTATTTTCCACAGTGGCTGCACCAATTTGCATTCCCACCAACAGTGTAATAGGGATCCTTTTTCCCCACACCCTCTCCAGCACTTATTGTTTGTAGACTTTTTGAGGATGGCCATTCTGCCTGCCATATAATTTTTACAGACACCAAAAAATTCACTGGAAGAAAGGGTAAGTGATAGAAAATGGAGAGAATAACTGTTTTGGCGGAAAATACCAAATAGAAAAGATGAACATACCTTTTAGTCATCATGGATCGTGGGGAAGTTTGGTGGAGCCCGCGTGTCTAAGGAAAGGTAAGGTCTTCCTGAAAAGCTTCAACATCTTTTCCCTTGATCTGAACAGCGGCCTGAAAAGAAATATTACGGAAGGAAATGGGGCAAAAAGATTTTATGAGTAAGAAGGTCTGTGCTGGAGTTCCCGTCGTGGCTCAGTGGTAATGAACCCGACTTGGATCCATGAGGTTGCGGGTTCGATTCCTGGCCTTGCTCAGTGGGTTAAGGATCCGGCGTTGCCATGAGCTGTGGTGTAGGTTGCAGACACGGCTCAGATCCCGCGTGGCTGTGGCTGTGGCGAAGGCCGGTGGCTACAGCTCCTGTTAGACCCCTAGCTTGGGAACCTCCATGTGCCGCAGGTGCGGCCCTAAAAAAGTCAAAAAAAAAAACAGAAAGAAAGCCTGTACTTCCCCTCTAGTTTGACTGGAATACAAATTGGGCATTTCTTTCCTCCCACCTTAGAAGTTTTGTTCAGGAAGCTTTTACAAAGCTCCGTGGGACATACTGCTATGGCTTCTCTCTTAATGCGAAAGCGTAAGGCCTAACCTGCTGGCACCCTCTCTTTCCTTCTGCTTCTGGGCAAGCATTCCTTTCCCAGGCGTGCCTGCCTCTGCCTGCTGGTGCTGAGGAGAGAGTGACAATGAACTTCCACCCCCTCACCCCCCCCCCCGGAAGTCTGGGGCAAATTAAGTTGAAGCAGCGCCGACAAGCATGGACCTGCGGCAGGCCCTGGAACCAGACTGTGTCTTGAGAATTGATGACAAGCACTGTCTCACCAGTCCAGCTCCCTGCGAAGGCATTTCCAGCTTCCTTACCTGGTCCCTCGAGAACTGAATCAGGCCTGAGCCATCGTGCCGGGGCCTCACGATGGAGAGCTTTCTGTGTCAAAAGCAATGTTAGTTAGCTTCATCTTTTTAACACTGTGAGGGGAGCTCGCTCGTGTCAGGGGGCGTCTAGGATAGCATGTCTCTTATATGGGTTTATATGGCTTTTATGTGATTATATGAGGGCGGTGCCATAGCTGCTGCTTCTTTGTATTCTAATGCCTGGCATGTACCAGCTCTGAGTAATTGCCATACTCGATTTCACAGTTGTGTTTATTTGTTTCTCAAGGCTGCCCTTGCCATTACTTTTTTGGGGGGGTCTTCTGTCTTTTGGGGGCCACACCCGTAGCATATGGAAGTTCCCAGGCCAGGGGTTGAATCGGAGCTGTAGCTGCCGGCCTACACCACAGCCACAGCCACAGCAATCAGGGATCCAAGCCTTGACTGAGACCTACACCACAGCTCACAGTAACGCAGGATCAGATTCGACCCCTAGCCTGGGAACCTCCATATGACGCGGCTGCGGCCCTAAAAAGCAAAAACAAAAAAAAAAATTTCCCTATTGTTTATGACTTCACAGTGGCCAACGAGGAGCCAGTTAGGGGTCCTGTGTTTTCATTAACAGGCGAAGAGGAAGCTTTTAAAAAATCAAATAATAAGAGTGAGTTGTCAATACCTCTTTAAAAATTAACGTTAGATTCATGTCAAATATTAGCAGTCCTAGAAACTCTTTGTCAATTTGTTATGATCCAAATTTCTTTTTTTTTTTTTGGTCTTTTTGCCTTTTATCCAAAGCCACACCCGCGGCATATGGAGGTTCCCAGGCTAGGGGTCTAACAGGAGCTGTAGCCGCCGGCCTTCGCCACAGCCACAGCCACGCGGGATCCAAGCCGCGTCTACAATCTACACCACAGCTCACGGCAACGCCAGATCCTTAACCTACTGAGCGAGGCCAGGGATCGAACCCGCAACCTCATGGTTCTTAGTCGGATTCGTTAACCACTGAGCCACGAAGGGAACTCCATGATCCAAATTTCAGTAACTACATTACTACATAAAAATTTGCAGGTGCATTGATTGGTGATGTTGCCCAGTCCTTCTCCATCCTGGTACATTTCCATCATTTTCTATGATCAAGGAGATGGTATCATTTTTCTCTTTGTTTCTTTAGGGCCGCACCCATGGCATATGGAAGTTCCCAGGCTAGGGGCTGAATCGGAGTGGCAGCTGCCGGCCTACACCACAGCCACAGCAACTTGGGATCCGAGCCGCGTCTGCGACCTACACCACAGCCCATGGCAACGCCAGATCCTTAACCCACTGACTGAGGCCAGGGATCAAACTCGCATCCTCATGGATCGTAGTTGGATTCGTTAACTACTGAGCCATGAAGGGAACTCCAAGACCGTTGTCGTCTTGATGATGATCTAGTTTCAATGATATTACAGATAATTGAAATCTTGGCACCTGTATTACCAAAAAACAAGTCGTCACGAATCCTACCGAAGAATTAATCAATGTAAAACACTGTACTGTGTTCTTGTACTTTCTGAAACTCTAAGCAATTCGCTTTTCACAACAGAGGACAATTCAGGAAGATCCTGCTTTAGCTGGATCACAAAGACAAGTCCAAAGAGTCCTGCACAGAATGTATTTTCTAAGGCCTTTGTTAAAGTTGAAGTCATTCTAAGAGGCCGATTTTTGAGAAGAATGAAAGTTGCACATACTCACCTTTGGAGGTGAAGGAGAAAACAGAAGGGGAAAAGAAATTCTTTCGATGGGGGGTGGGGGGAATGCACTGTGGGTTTGGGATACAAAATCTATAAAATTGACTTGTGATGATTTATGTACATCTATAATTGAAATAAAATCCATTAAGAATTAAAATAAATAAATACAGAAAAAAAGAAAGAAAGAAAGCGAGCAGGGACACACTGATTGCCTGAAAAACAAAAAAAAAAGAAATTCTTTCGAGAGACAGAGGCTTCCAAATTTCCAGTATGAATGAAAGCACAAATTCACTGAATCCCGAACAAGGTAAGATGGAATGGGCAGCTAGACACAACACGGTGACCACGCAGCACAGCAAGGGTGAAAAGAAGCCAGGAAGAAGATGCCTTGTCACCAAGGACCACCAACCTGACAGCTGGCTTCTCCACAGCAATCATGGAACAACCAAGAGCTCCAAAGTCCAGCCTACAAATAAATACCCCTAGTAAAACTCTCTCTCAAACGTAGAGGATGAATAAACTCATTTTTTAAGACTTTAGTTTTTAGTTTTAGGTTCATGGTGCAATTGAGTAAAGCACTTAGTTTTAGGTTCACGGTGCAATTGAGTAAAGCACTTAGTTTTAGGTTCATGGTGCAATTGAGTAAAGCACACAGAGTTTTCTTATAGCCTTGATTCCTGCGCATGCACAGCCTCCCCCCACTGTCAATGTCATTCACCAGGTGGCGTATTTATTACCAAGTGTGAACCTGTATTGAAATCATTATCACTCACAGACCAGAGTTTACTTTAGGGTCCCCGCTCGGTATTGTATATCCTATTAGTTTGGACAAATATATGATGACATGTATCTATCATTATGGTATCACACAGACTATTCTCATGGCCCTAAAAATCCTGTGTTGTCACCTACCTTTCTTCTCTCTTCCCTAAGCCTGGCAACCACCCATTCTTTTACTGCCTCCATAGTTTTGCCTTTTCCAGAATGCCTTATAGTTGGAATCACACAGTATGCAGCCTGTACAGATGGGCTCGTTTCATTTAGTGGTATACATTTAAGGTCCTTCCTTGTCTCTTCACGGCTTGATTAGCAATAATATCCCCTTGTGTGGTATACCACGGCTGATTTATTCACCTCCTGATGGATATCTTGGTTGCTTCCAAGTCTTGGCAATTATGAACGAAGTGCCATAAACATCGGGGTGCGGGATATTGCATGGACATAAGTTTTCAACTCATCTGGGTAAATATCAAGGAACACGATCGTTGGATCACATGGTAAGAGTAGGTGTGGTTTTGTAAGAAACTGTCAAATTGTCTTTCAAAGTAGCTGTACCGTCTTACATTCTCAACAGCAATGAATGAGAGCTCCTCTTGCTCCACGTCTTCGCCAGAATTCAGTGCGCTCGGTGTCCTGGATTTTGACCTTTCTAATAGGTGCAAAGTGGTATCTCCTTGTTTCACTTTGCATTTCCTGAACGACCTATGATGTTGAGTACCTTTCACAGGCTTTTTTGCTATTTATCTTCCTTGGTGAGGTATCTGTTAAGGTCTTTTGATCATATTTTAAGTGGGTTGTTGGTTTCCTTACTGTTGAGTTTTAATAGTTTTTTGTATATTTTGGTTAACAGTCTTTTAGCAGGTTTGTCTTTTGCAAGTATTTTCTCTCAGACTGTAGCTTATCTTTTTACTCTCTCCGCAATATCCTCAACAAAGCAGAAATGTTCAATTGGGGGGGCACACCCACAGCATGCAGAAGTTTCTGGGCCAGAGAAAATTTTAATTTGAAGTCCAACTTATTGATTATTTCATGGACTGAGCCTTTGGTATTATACCTAAAAAAATCATAACCATACCCAAGGTAACTGGGAATTTTATAATTTTGCAATTTATATTTAGGTCTTTGATCCATTTTGCATTTTGGGGAAGAGTGTAAAGTCTACATCTGGGTTCATTTTTTTTGCATGTAGATATCTAATTGTCCCAGCATTATTTGTTGGAAAAGCAGTATGTTCTCCATTGAATTGCCTTTTTTTTTTTTTACACCTTTGTCAAAGGTGAGTTGGCAGTGCTTGTGTGAGTCTATTTCTGGGCTCTCTGTTCTGTTCTGTTGGTCTGTCTGTTCTTTCACCAATACCACACTGTCTTGATTACTGTATTTGTTTTTGTTTTTTTTTTTTTGATTACTGTAGTTTTAGAGTAAGGCTTTAAGTCTCCAAATCCATTCTTCTCTTTTAGCATTGACCTTGGCTATTCTGGGATTTTGATTGGGACTGGGTTAGATCTATAGATCAAGTCGGGAAGATGACATCTTGCTAAGATTGAGTTTTCCTATCCGTGAATATGAGTTATCCATTTATTGAGTTTTTTGTTAATTTTGTTCATCAGAGTTTTGTAGTTTTCCTCATATAGAGCTTGAACATATTCTGTGAGATTTTTACGTAAATATTTGTTTTTTTCTGCACGCTAATAGAAATAGTAATGTAGTTTCTATTTCAAATTCCATTTTTTAATTTCTGGTATATAAGACAGCTTTTGCCAATATCCTGCAATCTTGCTGTAACTGCTTATTAGTTCCAGGAGGGGATTTTTTGGTTGATGCTTCTAGATTTTCTACATAGACAATTATCTCATCTGTGCACAAAGGCAATATGATTTCTTCCCAGGCTGTGTATCTTTTTTTTCTTTTCTTATTGCATTACCTAAGACTTTCAGTACAATATTGAAAAGGAGTGGTGAGAGAGGACAACCTTGCCTTGTTCTTGACCTTAGCAGTAAAACTTCTAGTTTCTCATAAGCACAACTTCTAAAAGACAAAAACTGAGATTGCCACCAAAAGATCTACACAAGGAAATTTCCTTAAGTTTCTTTTTTTTTTCCTAAATGGAAGGATGGATTAACTTTGCTTTGCTTTATACAAATTCGTCTTGTCTATCTCACTCTCTTACTGAACTTGATGCAAATTCGTCTTGTCTATCTCACTCTCTTACTGAACTTGATGCAAATTTGTCTTGTCTATCTCACTCTCTTACTGAACTTGATACAAATTTGTCTTGTCTGTCTCACTCTCTTACTGAACTTGATGGTAGTAGCTGAAACAGTTCATGCATTTTCAGTTGCTTGTTGTGTTTTTTTAATTGCTCTTTATTGAAGTGTATTTTACATATAGCAAAACGCATAAATATTAAGTGTAAAGCTTAATGACTATATAGATGTGTGTTTGTGTGTGTGTATGCTTACACCTATGTGACCACCACCTGGATCAAGATATTTCCACTACCTCAGAAATTCCCTTTCTTTCTAGGCAACAGCAACTCCCCACACTCCTGCTGTGGAGCTGATCACTATCGTGACTTCTCTCACCACAAACGTTTTTGTCGGGTGCAGAGGAAACGGATAGGACTAGTATCCACAAGGATGAGGGTTTGATTCCCGGCCTCACTCAGTGGGTCAGGGATCTGGCGTTGCTGTGAGCTGTGGTGTAGATCCCATTAGACCCCTAGGTTGGGAATTTACATATGCTGTGGGTGCGGCCCTAAGATAGAAAAAAAAATCGTAAGAAAAATAGAAAGGGGTGAGAGTTCCAAGCTAGTAGTGAGAATATATGAAAAGGCATAAACTTATCAAGCTAAACAAAACCAATGCGAACATTCAGTTAACCCAAAAGAAGACAGGAAAGAAGATAAAGATAAATAGAAAGAGTACAACAAACAGCCAAAATAAGGTGGAAATACAGCAGAATATATTGACTACTGCAATTAAAAGACAAATGCTATCACCTAGAATCAAACAAGTACACATATTCAATTGTTCACAATAATGACATCTAAAGCATTATGACAAAGTAAAAGTATTTTAAAAATCTACTAACTAGTAATAAAAAGTTTGAAAATGTAGGTGTATTAACTTTGACAAAATACACTTAATGGAAAAAAGCATTAACAGATATAAAAATAGAATTTCTGTGATATGAGAAGGTTAATTCACAAGTTTGAAACTTGTATTTCATAACTCCAAAATATATAAAGTGAAACTGAAATAACTACAGTGAGAAACTGAAAAATCTACTGTAGAATATTATAATACAGTCCCAATATACAATGCAATATAATGCAACAGCTCAAATAGTCAAAGAAATGTCAAAACACAGATGATCTAGACAATACATCCACAAGCATACTTATGGGTATATATAAATCACAATTACATGTACCCATATTATCATATATATGATTTTGTATCTACCAATTAGAGAATATATATTGTTTTTAAGTACAAGAAATATATAGGAAGCTAAACACAAACTAAGCTGTAAAACAAATCTAAACAAACTTCAAAAAAAATTAGTATCTATTCTATTATACTTTTACCATAACCTAGGCGAGAAATCAATTAAAAAATAATAATAATTAGAAAAACCACATACATTTGGAAACTTAAAAAATATACATCTAAATAGCTAATGAATAAAAAGGGAACCTAACAGAATTTAGAAAACAAAAATGAAAAAATAAAATTTCAAAATATGTAGAAAACAGGTACTTTATGGCACTTAGAGACATATTTATACCCTAAACTCCCTATATGAGAAAAGGAAAAAGATTAAAGAATAGTGAGCTAACCATTCAACATAAGTTAGGAAAAAATCAGCAAAACAGACACAATTAAGTGGAATAATAAAGGCAAGAGCAGAGATTAATGAAATAAAAAGTAAATACACAATAGATTGGATAAAAAAATAAAAACATTGGCCTTTAAATGAATAATAAAAACGAGAAAACTTTAGCAAGGTTTGATCAGTACCAAAGGCAGAAAGGACAAGTAAATTCATAATGAAAATGGATATTATCTGATAGAAAGGATTAAAATACAGAATTATTGTGTTATGATTCACTTATGGTAGTAAATTTGAAAAAATAAAATAACAAATATTTAGAAATATACATAGCTACGAAAACAAATTTAAGAAGAAATTATTACAACATTGTAAATCAACTATACTTCAATAAAACTTTAAAAAATGAAAAAACAAATTTAAGAAAAAAACTGTAAAATTGAATAATAGTCCTCATTATCATTCATAAAATAAATTGAATGAGTAAAGATTTTTTTCCCACATAGAAAACATCAGGTACAAATAATTTTATAAGGCAAGGTCTATAATAAGAAAACATGATTTCAATTTCTTTCCAGATGATAGAAAAAAAAACTCCACAATCAATTTGGTGAACTGAAATAATGTGATACCAAAACCAAGGAAAAATTTAGATAAATCTTCATACGAACAGATACAAAAATCTTAAAGAAAATATTCACAAACTAAATCAAGCAATGTACATTACGATCAATCTGGATTTACTCCAGGAACACAAAGTTCATTTAATGTTATGCAATTATTGCTCTAATACTACCTTAAGAGACTACAAAGAAAGAAAACACAATTATCTCAACATATAAGACAATTGTGTAGATAATAATAAAACTTTGTTAGAACTATATTAAAGACATGCAATTTGGACTAAGAACTTAAATATGGAAGGCAAAACTTTAAAACTTTTAGAAGGAAATATAGGAAAATAAATGACCTCAAAATTTGTACGAATTTCTTTAAAAAGAACTCTAGGGCAAATCATAAAGAAAAAAAATTGATTAAATGAACTACATTAAAGTGAATAATTCTGTTCATCAATAAATCCTATAAAGTCATAACCTAGGAAGAAATCATATTTAATGTACATACCTAGGAAAGGATTAGTTTCCAGAATACAAGGAATTTGAAAGAGAACTTGAAGAACTTAAAATCATTAAGAAAAAGACAGACGACCCAATAGAAAACAAAGGGTGAAAGATGCAAATTGTTACTTTTCAGAAGGGCAATAAGACCAGTAATAAACAATGAGGAAGTGTGAATTAAAACTACATGAACTACTACTTTGTACCAATCACCCTGGTGATAATTAAAAACTTGGATAATGCCAAATGTTGGAGCATCTGTCACTCACATACTGCAGGGGCAAGTGTAATTTAATTCTATGGAGACCAAGTTGGTGTCATCCAGTAAGTCAAGTCCACAGACGCAATGACTCAACCAGTCTACCTCTAAGAACAGAAATCGTGCTCACTGGTACCAGGAAATAGGCAAGGGCGTTTCCCTTTTTTTTTTTCTTTTTAGGGCCACATCCAGGGCATATGGAAGTTCTCAGGCTAGGGGTTGAATCGGAGCTGCAGCTGCCAGCCTACACCACAGCCACAGCAACACCAGATCTGGGCCATATCTGCAACCTGCACGATAGCTCACAGCAATGCCAGATACTTAACCCACTGATTGAGGCCAGGGGTTGAACCCATATCCTCATGGATCCTAGTAGGGTTTGTTAACCACTGAGCCACAAAGGGAACACCCTCTTTTTTTTTTTCTTTTTAGAATGCAAGGGTGTTTCAAGGCAGCCTCTTTTGTTAAGAGCAACGCGGCCAAACAAGTAAACAAAAAACCTGGAAGAAATTCAGTGTTCTTCTAAAACAAAATAAGTTTTTTACATTATAGCATAGTCCTAAAATAGAGCATTCTATAGCTAAGAAAAATGAAGGAATAATTGCTATGTGCCTCAACACTGATAAATCTCAGAAGATAATTCTGAGTGAGAAAAACAAGTCATAGAAGAAAACAAACAGGAGTTCCCACTGTGGCTCAGCGGGTTAAGGACCCACTGTTGTCTCTGTGAGGATGCGGATCTGATCCCTGGCCTCGCTCAGTGGGTGAAGGATCTGGCATTGCTGCAAGCTGCAGCACAGTCTGAAGATGTGGCTGGGATCTGGTGCTACCATAGCTGCGGTGCAGGCTGCAGCTGCAGCTCCAATTCACGTGAAAAGAAAAAGAAAAGAAGGAGAAGAAGAAAACCAACAGCTCGAGTCCACATGTATAAAATTCAAAATTATGTAAAAACTAAGCAATAGACCATTTAGGAATATGCATCTAAGTGGTAAAGTAATTTAGACAAGCAAGGGAATAACAAACATAAAATTCAAGTATATGATTAGCAATTTGAGAGGAGAGATGGCACTTTAGACTTATTTGTGCCAGCCCCTCCCAACCAGCCCTGCCAAACAGACAGAATGTAGCAGGGAACTCAGAGCCTGGCAAACTGGACACTGAAAAAGCATCAGATAAACTGGTTTGTGTTGAATTTCGCTGCCTTTTCTTCTGCTTTGCTTTCTGACTTCACAAAGTAAGGAGTCCAGGGGTTGTACAAGTAAACTATAATCTTTGCCAACAATCCTGCAATTTCTCTTCTCTCGCCTTGTGCAGAAGAACTGTTTGGTCTATAAATCTTCCAGTTATTTCCACTGCACTAAGAATAGCTACCTTGAAGAGCCAATGGCACCTTTTCAAAAGCTACCTCTCAGAGTGGCTGTCCTGCCGCAGCGGAAACGAAACTGACTAGCATCCATGAGGTTGCAGGTTCGATCCCTGGCCTCACTCAGTGGGTTAAGGATCCGGCATTGCCGTGAGCTGTGGTGCAGGTTGCAGATGCGGCTCGGATCCTGCATTGCTGTGGCTGTGGTGTAGGCCGGCGGCTGCAGCTCCAATTCAGTCCTTAGCCTGGGATCCTCCGTGTGTTATGGGTACAGCCCTAAAAAGACAAACAAAACTGCCTCTCTGAATCTTTGAGATGAAAAAAAAAAAAAATCCTTTGGTGTTTTAAATTCCGTGATGGAGGCTCTTCATCCAGCAGATCCACTCTGAGCTTGGATTAAACTGCCCATGACCACACCCGTGATTAGTATCAAGTTTTTGCACTAAGCTTCGTTGCAGTAGATGCATTTCCAAATAAAGCCAGTCGCATTTTGAAAGAAACTGTCTTGTACGTACCAGAGTTTTTCAATGTTACAATGAGAGGCAGAGTTCCAGTTATGAGTTCATGATGCAGCCTGTAATTACCTCATCAATTTCCTTTTATAAAAATCCATATTTTCCTCAAGTCTGCGCTTCCCAGAGCCACAGTTTTCCTAAAGAGAAATAGCTTCGTAACACAAGGGAGCGGGTTTCTCAGCACTTTACAGCATCAATATTGGATGTAAAGTCTCTTTGGGCCTCAATGCGCAGAAAACAAATAGAACCTAACGTGATCCAAATAAAATCGGCTTCTCCTTTGGATTATAATGCTTCCTTACATTCTTGGGCTCTTGACTTTCAAGGTATTGTCTGGTAGATAACAACAATAAAGAAGAAAAAGAAGGAAAATTCCTTCGAACAGTCACGAACCCCAAATAAACTGGTCTGCCATAAAGCTTAGTAATACCGGGGTGGGGGGGGGACAGAACTATATAGTTTTCAAGATTGCACATTTTAGTTTCTTTTCTGCCATTCTTAGAACGTGCGTTAGTTCTCTGAAAACGCAAATTAATTTCTTTATGTCATGGAGTCCTTACAGTTAATCATTAATGGAAGCATTTATTTTAGAAGCCAACCCTACCCACTTCTAAAAACGCCGTTTACATATTAACACACAGTTTGAAGGCCCATTATTATGTTGAAGGTCTAAATAAAACAGACTCCAGAAAACAGAAAGGAGTAGATGCCATCAAGGACCAGTCAGGTTCTGCCTTTTTGAATAGCTCCCCACCCCAGGCAGGACTTCCTCCCTGCACTCTGACTGGGGGTTCTTTGTTCCTGAACTTTCCACTCAACCCCAGGGGCTGGTCGGGCTTGCCCAGCAGAATCAGCAGGTCATGTCATGGGTTAAGTGCATAGACTTTGTTCTCACTGCCCGGCCGGGAGTCATGGGTGGGTACCTCGAGTAAGTTACTCAGTGTCTCCGAACCTCAGTTTCCTCATTTGTGAAATGCGGGACAATAATGACTGCTTTTATGTCACAGGTGAGAACTGAGTGGGTTCCACAAAGTGCTTGGAACAGTGCTCAATAACTCTTAGCCCTTGGAGTTCCCGTTGTGGCGCAGTGGTTAACGAATCCGAGGTTGCGGGTTCGATCCCTGGCCTTGCTCAGTGGGTTAAGGATCCGGCGTTGCCATGAGCTGTGGTGTAGGTTGGAGATGCGGCTCGGATCCCGCGTGGCTGTGGCGAAGGCCGGCGGCTACAGCTCCTGTTAGACCCCTAGCCTGGGAACCTCCACATGCCATGGGTGCGGCCCTAGATAAAGCAAAAAGACAAAAAAAAAAAAAAGACTTTGCTCACTTGCTGCCTGTGTGTTCCTGGAGTTCATTCTTCGACTGCCATGAACAAGAACCCACATTCCGGTATCATCTCTGCGGTATCATTATTACTGTCTGGAGCTACTCCACCTGTAAAATCGTGAGCCACTTGCTTGGTTTAAGTGTCTCTCCACAGGCCCCTACTATCCTCACTGCTCCAGAGGTGCTTGCAAACCCAGGAGAACTGGGACTGAAGTCCCGTTCTTGGCTCCACGCATTAGACTTGCTTTTGCGTCCTTCTTCCTTCTCGCAGGTTCAGCCCTTGAACCTGGCCCTTGAAACAACTCCTTCAACTCGCTCTTCTCTCTCCTTCTTTCTTTCTGCAATACTTAACACCGAATGTGGATCAAGCCAATCTCCTCTGCTCCTAGAACCACACGAATACATCACTCAAGCCCGGGCACTGGAGCCATCAACTCTGTAGAGCCCGGCGTCTCCCCCGCACCCTCTCGAGCCCTGCTTTTCTCTGCAGACTTTCCAGCGCCAAACTGCCCTCTCGGCTCTCACATCTGGTCCTCCGGTTCCATCTAAACCGTGGCCTAAATATCTAATGACTCTAAAGCCTCACTTCATGTTCTACGCACGCTCCACATCCTTCAGTAACTCCCTACTGTCTGGCGGAGCTGGATCCCAAACCGTCCCTATCACTGGGCTCCTTCCCCAGTTCTTTTGACCTAAAAACCTCACCCGCTCGATTCCTTGTGCTTGCTCAGTTGTGCCCTATTCTCTCAGACCCCCATGCATGCCATATACCACCTCCGCTGCAGAAAATGCCCTTCTTTCCCTTTTTCTACCAGGATAACTCCGCCTGGGTCCTTTTAGGGTTCCAGTCAAATGTCCCTTTTTATCAGCTCTGGGGCAGAAACTTCCCTGACTCTTCCTCCCTGCCCCCTCCCTCCTGGTCCTTCGCCTCTGAGCTTTCCTCTGCTTGAGCAAGCTAGCAGAGCGTCCTTCTTTGTTCTTCTTTGGCATGTGGAGGTTCCCAGGCGAGGGGTCCAATGGGAGCTACAGCCGCGGCCTACACCACAGCCACAGCAACACAGGATCTGAGCCGCGTCTGTGACCTACACCACAGCTCACAGCAACGCCGGGTCCTTGACCCAGTGAGCGAGGCCAGGGATCGAACCTGCGTCCTCAGGAATGCTAGTCAGATTCCTTTCCGCTGCGCCAGGACGGGGACTCTGAGCGTTTCCTTTTCTATGCCCATCTGGAGGACAGAGTCTTAGTTGGTGGTGGACTTAGCTTGGACAGAGTCAGCCCCACACAGTGACTGCCACTCCAGTTAGCTGGTTGGCAGCCCACACTCTCAAGTAATTAGCTGATCCAAGCCAAGGACTTGACTTAGAATTACCACCTGCTGAGCAACTCCAGACACCTGAAAGCATACGGGCTTCGAAGCTTGTCTTCGGCTCCCCTCCTGGCAGCAAGGTGGCTTCAGCACTCTGCCATCACATCCCACACTCAGCACTCGGAGGTCTGTTTCTCACTTATATTTCTTTGTTAAAGAGGCAGCCAAAATGGCCTTTTCTAGACTGCTGCCCCTGCTCGCACCATCAGAAGAGTCCCTTCCAGGCTCCCTGGACAAAGATCACAGCCCAAATCCCTAAACTCGTCCCAGGCACGGGGAATGGGGGCATTATTTTGGCTTAGACCAATCAGGATTTAGCTGAGTCACCGAGGGGACAGGACACTAAAACAAATTAGGTTCTGGGAGTTCCTGTTGTGGCACAGCGGCGACGAATCTCACTAGTATCCATGAGGTTGCGGATTCGATCCCTGGCCTTGCTCAGTGGGTTAAGGATCCGGCGTTGCCGTGAGCCGTGGTGTAGGTCGCAAACATGGCTCCAGATCTGGAGTTGCTGTGGCTGTGGTGTAGGCCGGCAGCTGTAGCTCCAGTTCAACCCCTAGCCTGGGAATTTCCATATGCCACATGTGCAGCCCTAAAAAGCAAAAAAAAAAAAAAAAAAAAAAGGATCAACTTTTATGAAAGTAATTCCCTTGCTTTTCTTTGTAGTTCTACCACCTAAGCATGCATCTCCAAACACTAGTTTATTTTTGCCTGCTTTTTGAACTTTATATAAATGGAATTACAGTGCATATCCTTTGGTTCCTGACTTGCTTCATTCAACATGTGTTTATGAGATTGTCACGTTATTTAATACAGCTATAATTTGTTCAGCTATATAACATAAACACTATACATTTTCATTACTGTATAGTTATTCATTGATGTTATGTACCACAACTTACCTGTCTTGTTCTTGGATGTTTTTAGAAGCCACAGAAGTCTTAATACTTCTTTCTCGCTAAGTAAACTTTCATTACAGTGAAGATATGGACTATCTTTTTAATTTATGAAGTTGATTCATTTAAGGGATAGAGGCAAAAAAAAAAAAGGTTTCTTGAAGTTTTAAGAGCCACTTACTCTACAATTAAAAAGGGACCTAAGGAGTTCCCGTTGTGGCGTATCATAAACAAATCCAACTAGAAACCACGAGGATGTGGGTTCGATTCCTGGCCTCGCTCAGTGGATTAAAGATCCGGTACTGCCGTAAGCTGCAGTGTAGGCTCAGATCCTGCAATTGCTGTGGCTGTAGTGTAGGCCAGCACCTGTAGCTCTGACTGTACCCCTAGCCTGTTAACCTCCGTATGTCTCAGGTGTGGCCCTAAAAAGACCAAAAAAAAAAAAGTTTCTTAAATTCAGTGTGCTTCAGAAAAGCAGTAACTGGAGCATGTTGATTCTAACCGAGCTGGCAGAGAGGGAATATAGATTTCTTGTCCTGCTTTTTTTTTTTCTGTTGAAGAAACGGAACAAACTGCATGCTCTGCGCCCTGCCGCTGGAGGAGTCAGGCAGCCAGGCTCTGTGGCAGAGAGGGTGTGCCTGTGTGACACGGAGCAGGTGCGTGCACGCGTGCATCACAGGGCTGCAGTTCTGGTTGTTGTTCCATTAATTTCTTTTTTTTTTGTCTTTTTGCCTTATCTAGGGCTGCACGCGCGGCATATGGAGGTTCCCAGGCTAGGGGTCTAGCAGGAGCTGTAGCCGCCGGCCTTCGCCACAGCCATGCGGGATCCGAGCCGCGTCTGCGACCTACACCACAGCTCACGGCAACACCGGATCCTTAACCCACTGAGCGAGGCCAGGGATCGAACCCGCAACCTCATGGTTCCCAGTCGGATTCGTTAACCACTGAGCCACGAAGGGAACTCCTGTTCCATTAATTTCTGATCTTCGTTTTGATGTATTCGCTGTGCTTCATTCATAAAACCGAAAATGCTCTATTAATCGCAGGCTGTATTTTTACAAAAAGGGCTGCCGCTTGGGTTGGACTGGGTTATCTTTCAGCGAACGCTCAGCCCCTCCACCTCGCCCTTGGAATGAAGGCTACTTCCCTGTCTTTGGGCTTGGGCATGCGACATGCTTTGGCCACTGAGCAATCAGCAGGTGCAACACAAACAGCAGCTCTAAATATGTTTTTGCGTGATGGCTTTGGGTTCCTGCCAGGAGAAGACTAAGCCCTGGGTGGCTTCTGTCCCTGGGTTCCAGAATGAAAAGTGTAGGGCAGACCTGAACCCAGGCTAAAGCCCAACTAACCCACAGCTTGAACTAGAGCTACCCACCGCAGCCGAGCCCATGTTGGCCCAGCTGAGGTTGACCTTGAGCTCTAGAATAAGTGCTTCTACCGTGAGCCACTGAGTATGGACCATTCTGCTGTCACGCCGGTAAAGACTGTTTTACAGCTACAGTCAGAGGTATAAAGGTCAGGTCTTTATCAGTCCTTAATAATGAACTTGGTTCCATTTACCTCACTCTGTATCTGCTTTGTGAAAACAGAGGTTCAGATTTCAAGATTTTTTTTTAGTGTAAATTCTAAACTTGCAGGGAACGCCTATCAAATCCCTATGGAATTGGGGGGGGGAAGGCTGATAGGATACAGAAATAAATAATCCTTGGGGTCAGACAGAGAGGAGCTAGGACTAATAAGGAACTTCTTGCTGTAGTTACACTTAGAAAAATGGCAGAAGAGACTACACCTGCTCTCAGGTCAGCAGGGATGCTGTTTTGGGTTTACTGAGAAAGGCGGGAGGGGTCCTCCCTTTGGTGGGAGGTATACAGGAATTAGAGCATAGCCAAGTTATGTTTTCCAGCAGGTTACTGTTGAGGTCAACAAAACTCTATCCTGGGAAAAGTGCAAAACTTTTTTTAAAGATAAAAACTGCATATATGTAGAGAAATGGTAAATTTCTCTCTTTTTTTTAGGGCCACACCCTGAGCATATGGAAGTTCCCAGGCTAGGGGTCGAATCGGAGCTACAGTTGCCGGCCTACACCACAGCCACAGCAACATGGGATCCGAGCCGAGTCTGTGACCTACACCACAGCTCACGGCAACGCCAGATCCTTAACCCACTGAGTGAGGCCGGGGATCGAACCCCCATCCTCATGGATACTAATTGGGTTTACTTCCACAGAGCCACAGTGGGACCTCTGAGAGACGGTGAATTTCATATCCTGCTTGTGAGAGTGTAAGTTGATCTAAACACTTTGGAGACCTTGGAGGAACTAGAAGTTACTTGGGAGAAAAGGCGTATATTAAAGTTGAAGAAGCTCCTGTCTCAAGACCCAGGAACTTTGTGCTTGTTATGTTCCAGCAGGACTGGAACCACCACTGGAAGACATTTCTGTAACACAAATTTTTTTTTAATTATGTATCTATTTATTTCTATGGGCGCACCTGTGGCACATGGAAATTCCCAAGCTGGGGGACAAATTGCAGCTGCAGCCACGGCAACACCAGATGCTTAACCCACTGAGCAAGGCCAGGGATTGAACCCACATCCTCATGGACACAAACATCCTCATGGGTCCTTAACCCGCTGAGCCACAACGAGAACTCTGTAATATTGGTAACGAACTTTTTAAAAACGTGTTCATTTGACAAATATCCATTAAAAGCCTACGCTATGTCGGGCACTTAAGTGTACAACAGCGACATAAACAAAATCCCCAGCCCTCAAAGGGCTTATATTTGAGTTGTGTACGGTGGCGGGGCCGGGGCAGAAGAGTATCGATAATAAAAACAAAATAAAACAGAGTCGGTCAGATGGGGCTTGCGCCCTCAAGATAAATGAATGAGAGAAGAGGGCAGAAAACAGTAGAAGATGTTAGGCAAAGTTAAACACGGTGGCCAGGTTGTCTGGCCTCTTTAACGAAGTGACCTTCGAGGAATCCCCGTCGTGGCTCAGCGGAAACCAATTTGACTAGTATCCATAAGGATGCAGGTTCGATCCCTGGCCTCGCTCAGTGGGTTAAGGATCTGGCTCCGATTCGACCCCTAGCCCAGGAACTTCCATATGCTGCAGGTGCAGCCCTTAAAAAAAAAAAAGTATTTAAAAGGGGAGAGTGACCCACAGCATCAAATGATGCTCAGGGTCCTGGATGATGATATAATAGCAGACAAAATAAAGGCTGTGGAAGACCTTGAAGGGGGTGGCCCCGGGGAGAATGGTGGCAGATGAAGCCCTTCTGGTAGCGGGTTCAGGAGAGGATGGAGAGAAAGGAATAGCTCTTCCAAGGTTCTTTTTCTGCATTATGTGACTTGTAGACAGAAACAGTATCCCTATATTCTTGGGGGGTCTTGGGGCTATGCCAGTGGCATGTGAAAGTCCCCAGGCCAGGGGATCAAACCCACACACAGAACCCACACCATGACACCTCCAGATCCTTAACCAGCTGCATCACGTGGGAACTCCAGATTCCACGTATTCTTGGTGAAACTGACACTGATACACACTTGAAAGCAGTAATCTAATCACGCCATGCCTTATCTCATCCCGAAGGAACAGAACTCAAAGCAGCTGGCAAATTCCACCAAAGTACAAGAATTTGCTTCCCTTCCTACAAACAGAAGGAATGCTTTCTGTACCGAGAGGAACCGAACCGGGGATCCTGGGAGAAGAAGGACTAGCCTAAACAAGGGGACACCTTCCCCTAACTGGGTATGCAAAGCCAGAGAATTCCCCTTTATGTGTCAACAAATCAAATTACCCTCACTGTAAGTTACAGTTGGAAGAATAGATTAGCTGGGCCTCATGCGATTCCCTAGAAAAGCCATTAATCTCCGGAGAACTTTAACCCCTGGGACCAACTCCCCTGTCTGATTCATCCAGGATCAACACAGGTGACTCTCAGATAAGGCCAGCTTACTGCTGAGGAACCCCGGGACGGCCGCCGTGACAGTCACAACAGACAAGCTGTGCCAGGAGCACAGGCTCCCGATCCCCGAGTTGCCCAGCTCTCACCCCCTCCTGAAAACTGCACTGAGGGGCACCACAGATAAAGGACTGGATAAGCCTCCAACCACTGCCATCAGAGCAGGTGCTGAAGAGAAAAAGCAATTAAAACGATTTCCTCCTGGGAGTTCCCGTCGTGGCTCAGCGCTAACGAATCCGACTAGGAACCATGAGGTTGCGGGTTCGATCCCTGGCCTCGCTCAGTGGGTTAAGGATCCGGCGTTGCCATGAGCTGTGGTGTAGGTTGCAAAAGTGGCTCGGACCCTGTGTTCCAGTGGCTGTGGTGTAGGCTGGCAGCTGCAGTTCCAATTCGACCTCTAGCAGCCTGGGAACTTCCATATGCCTCGGGGGCAACCCTAAAAAAACAAAAAAAGTTCTTCCTTATAATACAAGGATTTGATAAATTACTATAAGCTCAGTGTGGTCCATTATAAAAAAGGATTAATCTTCTAATACTGTAGGGTGCTATTAGCTCTTCAGACAAAACAATGTCTGGGACTTGTAAAGAGGAATCAGTGAGTGGAGAAATTCAACAACGTCCAGAATTTGTAAGTAGGAATCAGTGAGGAACAACCTGACAATTAAAAATTCTCATGCGAGTTCCTGTTGTGGCTCAGCAGTTTAAGGACTCAGTGTCGTTTCCATGAGGATGCAGGTTTGATCCCTGGCTTTGCTCGGTGGGTTAAGGATCAGGTGTGGCCATGAGCTGTGCTGCAGGTCGCAGATTTGGCTCGGATCTGGGGTTGCTGTGGCTGTGGGGTAGGCTGGCAGCTGCAGCTCCGATTTGACTCCTAGCCTGGGAACTCCCATATGCTGCAGTTGTGGCCCTAAAAAGCAAAAAAAAAAAAAAAAAATTCTCATGGAATGAGTCAAGTTATTATTACAACTGAGAAAGCTGAAAGAGATGAGAAAACAATTTTCATCATATTTATTGAATCTAATTGTATTTACTGGATAGAGTCTTCTCACTTAAATATTCAATTTGTAGAACTTACTATTTCAACAGCCAATAGAAACCTTAACATTTATTGCAGAAAATAATTTTTTGGTAGTGTTTTTTTTGATGGCGACACCTTACCCCTGCTCTAAAATAAAAAACGTAATCCAAAATTTTTAGCCTTCTCCTCAAATAGAACCATTTAACTTCAGCTATAGAGTAGAAAAAATGAAATAGCTTTTCTTTCTGTCTGCCCATACACACTATCTAGTGGCTTTATAATTCAATTAAAAAAAATAGGAATGAGAAAAGACCTATATGACCTAATAACGCAAGTTACAGATGCTGGTTAAAAAAATATTGCCTTATGAAAACCTGGCAAGGAGAGGGTTATAAGAAACAAATTAAGAGTTCCTGTTGTGGCTCACTGGTAATGAACCCCACTAGTATCCATGAGGGTGTGAGTTTGATCCCCGGCCTCACTCAGTGGGTTAAGAATCTGGCGTTGCCGTGAGCTGTGGTGTATGCTGCAGACATGGCTTGGATCCTGTTGTTGCTGTGGCTGTGCTGTAGGCTAGCAGCTGCAGCTCCAGTTCAACCCTTAGCCTGGGAACTCCCGTATGCCGAAGGTATGGCCTTGAAAAGAAAAAAAGAAAAAAGGAAACCTATCAGCACTTGGCATATTAAACAGAATATCTCCTCTCTATGCTAAGTATGTCTTTGAACATTAGCTGGATATTTAGGTATTTGACACTGCTGTCAAAGGCAAGGAAGGGATCAAACAACTCTTCTGCACTGAATAATTACAAAGTTACTCTGAAGAAGGAAGTCAACTAAACTTTCATTCATGAGAGACTGCCTGGATTGGTTGGATCAAGATGGTACAAGAGAAGGACTGAAGCTCAACTTCTCTCATAAAACAACAAAATTACAACCAAATGCCGAGCAACCTTCTACCAAATGGACTGGAAACTCCCAAAAAAGATATTCTACTCCAGAAGACAAAGAAGAGACCACATCAAGAGGTAGGAGGGGCGATTATGCGATAGAAGCACCCCCATACCTCTCAGGTGGGAAGCCCCACAGACTGGAAAGTAACTGCATCACAGAGACTCAGCTTCAGGACTGAGAGTTCTGAGACCCACATCAAATCCCCACACCTGGGGATCGGGCACAGGGAGAAAGAGCCCCCGAAGCATCTGGCACTGAAGGCCAGAGGGGCTGGTGTGCAGGAGCTACACAGGACCAGGGGAAACAGAGAATCCGTTGTTGAAAGGAGAACACAGACTTTCACGTGCACTGGGTCTCAGGGCAAAGCAAAGTCTCCAAAGGAATCCGGTCGAACATGACTGCGATTCTTGGAGGATCTCCTGGGAAAACAGGGGTGACTGTGGCTTGTTGTGCGGGAAGGGCATTGGAGGCAAAGCTCTCGGGAATATTCATCAGCCTGAATTTCTCTGGAGGTGGCCATTTTTGGGAAAATCTGGCCCCTCGCAACAGTGCTGAGAAGCCCCAGGCCAAACAATAATCCAGGTGGGATCGCAGCCCCACCCATCAGGAAACAGGCTGCCTAAAGACCCCTCAGGCACACAGCCAGCCTCTAATCTCATCCAGAGACAAAGCCCCACCCATCAGAGGGAGAGGAATCAACCCCACCTACCAGGGGGCAGGCATCAGTCCCTCCCATCAGGAAGCCTACAGCGAGCCCCCCCATACCAACTTCAGCCACAAGGGAGGCAAACGCCAGAACTAAGAGAGGCTACAACTCTGTGGTCTGCAAAAAAGGTCACCACACCAAAAACCTATAAAAATGAAAAGACAGAGAACTATAACTCAAATAAGGGAGAAAGAAAAAAAAAAAAAACAGAAAAACAGCTCAGTGAAGAGTTATCAGCCTCCCAGAAAGAGACTTTACACTGTTGATGCTGAAGATGATCCAAGACATTGGAAATAAACTGGAGGCAAAGACTGACAATTTACAGGAAACACCGAGCAAAGAAATACAAGATGTAAAAATTAAACAAGAAGAGATGCAAAATAAAATAACTGAAATAAAAAATTCATTAGAAGCAGCCAACAGTAGAATACAGGAGGCAGAAGAATGAATAAGTGGGGTGGGGGACAGATTAATGGAAATCACTAATGAGGAACAGAAAAGAGATAAAAGATTGAAAGGAAATGAGGAGAGTCTCAGAGAACTCTGGGATAACGTTAAAAGCACCAACATCTGTATTATAGGGGTGCCAGAGGGAAAAGACAGAGAGAAGGGGACAGAAAAAATATTTGAAGAGATAATAGCCGAAAACTTCCCTAACATGGGAAAGGAGTCATTCACTCAAATCCAGGATGCACAACCACCATATTAAATAAACCCAAGGAGGAACATGCCGAGACACATATTAATCAAAATGACTGCAATTAAAGACAAAGAGAAAATACTGAAAAGCAGCTATGGAAAAGAAACAAATAACGTACAAGGAAACCCCAATAAGGTTATTAGCAGATTTTTCAGCTGAAACTCTACAGGCCAAAAGGGAGTGGCATGATATACTTAACGTGATGAAAGGAAAAATCCTTCAACCAAGATTACTTTACCCAGCAAGGCTCTCATTCAGATTTGAAGGAGAGATCAAAACCCTTACAGATAAGCAGAAGCTAAGAGATTTCTGCAACACTAAACCAGCTTTACAACAAATACTAAACGAACTTCTTTAGGTGGAAAAGAAAAGGCCACAACCAGAAATAAAAACACCACAAATGACAAGGCTCATCAGTAAAGGCATATATACAGTAAAGATATGAAATCAGGGAGTTCACTTCATGGCTCAGCGGTTAACGAATCCGATGAAGAACCATGAGGTTTCGGGCTTGATCCCTGGCCTTGCTCAGTGGGTTAAGGATCCGGCATTGCCGTGAGCTGTGGTGTAGGTTGCAGACGCGGCTCGGATCCCACGTTGCTGTGGCTCTGGTGAAGGCCGGCAGCTACAGCTCCTGTTAGACCCCTAGCCTGGGAACCTCCATATGCCACAGGTGCTGCTCTAGATAAAAGGCAAAAAGACAAAAAAAAAAAAAAAAAGATACGAAATCATCCATGCACAATTGTGCTACCAAAATCAGAAATCAGGAGAAGAGAGCACAAATGCAGGACACTGGAGATGCACATGCAATTAAGAAACCAACATCTTAAAACAATCTCATTTACATATAAACTCCTATATCAAAAATTCAGGGTAACTGCAAACCAAAAATCTACAATTGATACACAAAAAAGAAAAATCAACTCAAATACAACATTAAAGATAGTCATCAAACCACAAGAGGGGACAACAAGAGAAGGGAAGAAAAAAGGGCAACAAAAATCCAAACAGTTAATAAAATGGCAATGAGAACATACACATCAATAATTACCTTAAATTTTAATGGACTAAATGCCCCAAAGAAAAGACATAGACTAGTTGAATGGATACAAAAACAAGACCCCCTATATATGCTGTCTTCAGGAGACCCACTTCACTTCTAGGGACACATACAAACTGAAAGTGAGAGGATGGAAGAAAATATTCCATGCAAACGGGAATCAAAAGAAAGCCGGAGTAGCAACACTCATATCAGACAAAATAGACCTTAAAATGAAGAACGTTTTAAGAGACAAGGAAGGGCACTACATCATGATCAAAGGATCAATCCAAGAAGAAGATATAACAATTTTAAATTTAAATCTATGCACCCAACAGAGTACCACCACA
This sequence comes from Catagonus wagneri, assembly GCA_004024745.2. Taxonomy (NCBI): domain Eukaryota; kingdom Metazoa; phylum Chordata; class Mammalia; order Artiodactyla; family Tayassuidae; genus Catagonus; species Catagonus wagneri. The sequence continues at coordinate 21,130,180 of PVHT020000257.1, read as the reverse complement.
ATATATAAGGCAACTGCTAACAACCTTAAAAGGAGAAATTGACAATAACATAGTCATAGTGAGGGATTTTAACACCCCACTTACAGCAATGTATAGATCATCCAGATAGAAAATCAATAAGGAAACACAAGCCCTGAATGAAGCATTACACCAGATGGACTTAATAGATATTTATAGGACATTTCATCCAAAAGCCACAGAATACACACATGGAACACTCTCTAAGATTGATCACATCCTGGGCTACAAATCAAGTCTTCAACTAAGAGAACTGAAATCATATCAAGCATCTTTTCTGACCACAATGCTATACGACTGGAAATCAACAAGAAAAAAAGGGCAAAAAACACAAACACGTGGAGACTAAACAACATGCTACTAAACAACCAATGGATCACTTAAGAAATCAAAGAGGAAATTAAAAAATATCTAGAAGCAAATGACCACAAAGATATGACACTCCCAAACCTATGGGATAGAGCAAAAGCAGTTCTAAGAGGAAATTTTATAGCAATATGAGCCTACCTCAGGAAACAAGGAAAAGCTCAAATAAGCAACCTAACTTTACATCTAGAGCAGCCAGAGAGGGAAGAACAGACAAGACCTAAAGGTAGTAGAAGAAAAGAAATCATAAAGATCAGAGCAGAAATCAATGAAATAGAAATGAAGAAAACCAATGAAACCAAAAGCTGATTCTTTGAAAAAATCAACAAAACTGATAAACCCTTAGCCAGACTTATCAAGAAAAATAGATAGGACACAAATCAGTAAAATTAGAAATGAAAAAGGAGAAGTAACAACAGACATCGCAGAAATACAAAGGATCATAAGAGACTACTATATGCAACTACACAGCAATAAAATGGAAAACCTAGAAGAAACGGACAAATTCTTAGAAAAGTACAATCTTCCAAGGCTAAACCAAGATGAAATAGAAAATATGCAGACTAATCACAAGTTCTGAAATTGAAACTGTGATTAAAAAACTTCCAACAAACAAAAGTCCAGGACCAGATGGCTTCACAGACAAATTCTATCAAACATTTAGAGCAGAGCTAACACCTATCCTTCTGAAACTCTTCCAAAAAATTGCAGAGGAAGGGACACTCCCAAACTCATTCTATGAGGCAACCATCACCCTGATACCAAAACCAGACAAAGATGCCACAAAAAAAGAAAACTACAGGCCAATCTCCCTGATAAACATAGATGCAAAAATCCTCAACAAAATACTAGCTAACCGAATCCAACAATCCATTAAAAGGATTGTACACCACGATCAAGTGGGATTTATCACAGGGATGCAAGGATTCTTCAATATCCGCAAACCAGTCAGTGTTAAACACCATGTTAACAAGCTGAAGAATAAAAAACCATATGATCCTCTCAATAGATGCAGAAAAAGCCTTTGACAAAATCCAACACCCATTTCTGATAAAAACCCTTCAGAAAGTGGGCATAGAGGGAACCTATCTCAACACAATAAAGGCCATCTATGACAAACCCAGAGCTGACATCATTCTCAACAGTGAAAAGCTGAAAGAATTCCTGCTAAGATCAGGAACAAGGCAGGGATGTCCACTCTCGCCACTACTATTCAACATAGTTTTGGAAGTCCTAGCCACAGCAAACAGAGAAGTAAAAGAAATGAAAGGAATCCAAATTGGAAAGGAAGAAGTAAAACTATCACCATTTGCAGATGACATGATACTATACCTTAAGAATCCTAAACTCTATCAGAAAACTGTTAGAGATTATCAATGAACTTGGCAAAGTTGCAGGATACAAAATTAATACACAGAAATCAACCGCGTTTCTATATACTAACAATGAAAGATCAGAAAGAGAAATTAGGGAAGCAATCCCGTGTACTATCGCATCAAAAAGAATCAAATACTTAGGAATAAACCTACTTAAAGAGACAAAAGACCTGTACTCTGAAAACTATAAGATGCCGATGAAAGAAATCAAGGATGACATGAACAGATGGAAAGACATACCATGCCCTTGGATTGGAAGAGTCAATATCAAAATGACTGTACTACCCAAGGCAATCTACACATTCAGTGCAATCCCTATCAAATTACCAAGGACATTTTTCACAGAACTAGAACAAAATATTGTAAAAATTTGTTTGGAAGCACAAAAGACTCGGAATAGCCAAAGACATCCTGAAAAAGAAAAATGGAGCCGGAAGAATCAGGCTCCCTAACTTCAGACTATATGACAAAGCTACAGTCATCAAAACCGTGTGGTATTGGCACAAAGACAGAAATATAGATCAGTGGAACAGGATAGAAAGCCCAGAATTAAACCCACAAATCTATAGTCAACTAATCTATGACAAAGGAGGCAAGTATATACAATGGAGAAAAGACAGCCTCTTCGATAAGTGGTGCTGGGAAAACTGGACAGCCACATGTAAAAAATGAAATTAGAACACTTCCTAACACCATACACAAAAATAAACTCAAAATGGATTAAAGATCTAGATATAAGACCAGATACTATAAAACTCTTAGAGGAAAATATAGGCCAAACACTCTCTGACATAAATGACAGCAACATCTTCTCAGATCTACCTGTTAGAGTAATGATGATAAAAAGAAAAATAAACAAATGGGACTTAATTAAACTTCAAAGTTTCTGCACAGCAAAGGAAACCCTAAACAAAACGAAAAGACAACCCACAGAATGGGAGAAAATATTTGCAAATGAATCTACTGACAAGGGATTAATCTCCCAAATTTACAAACGCCTCCCACAGCTCAGTACCAAAAAAACAAACAATCCCATCAAAAAATGGGCAGAAGATCTGAACAGACAATCCTCCAAAGAAGACATACAGATGGCTAAAAAACACATGAAAAGATGTTCAATATCACTTGTTATTAGAGACATGCAAATCAAAACCACTATGAGAGGTACCAACTTATACCAGCCAGAATGGCCATCATCAAAATGTCTACAAACAGTAAGTGCTGGACAGGGTGTGGAGAAAAAGGAACCCTATCACACTGTTGGTGGGAATATAAATTGGTACAACCATTGCAGAAAACAATAGGGAGATTGCTCAGAAAACTCAAAATAGAATTACCATTTGATCCAGCAATCCCACTCCTGGGCATCTATCCAGAGAAATCCACTACTCGAAAAGACACATGTACTCCAGTGTTCATTGCAGCACTCTATGCAACAGCCAGATCATGGAAACAACCTAAATGCCCATCCGCAGAGGAGTGGATAGGGAAGATATGGTACATATACACAATGGCATACTACTCGGCTATTAAAAGAAACGAAATAACAGCATTTATAGCAACATGGATGGACCTAGAAATTATCATGCGAAGTGAAACCAGTCAGACAATGAGACACCAACGTCAAATGCTACCACTTACATGTGGAATCTAAAAAAAGGACACAATGAACTTCTTTGCAGAACAGATAACTGACTCACAGACTTCGGAAAACTTATAGTTTCCAAATGAGACAAGTTGGGGGGTGGGAGATGCACTGAGGGTTTCGGATGGAACTGCTATAAAATTCGGTTGTGATGATTTTTGTACACCTAAAATTGTAATAAAATTCATTAAGTAATAAAAAAAATAAAGTCAGAGACTGTGGCTGGTATGCTGCTAATGCTGTGAAATGTATTAAAACTTGCTTTGGGGCCCAGAAAATGATCACTTTTTGGAACTTTTCTCTGAGTGATTAAGAAGAATGGGTGGTTTCCAATTCTTTTTCTGTCATTAGTTCTATTTGTATCTATTAAATCAAGCTTGTTAATTGGGTCATTTTTATCTTTACTAATTGTTTTTTGTTGCCTGATCCATCAATAAGTTGCAAGTTTTTACTTACTTATACTTTACTGAATCTTACTTAGCTAGAATTAAATAAGTTTTAACATAAGTTAATAATTATTTTAAGGTTTTTTTTTCGACAATTATGGATACATACATACAAGCCCTAAACATTCATCTTTGAAAAGATGGCTAATTGTCCTCACAAACCTGGACTTCCTCTCATTGTATCACTTGGTCGCTGGGAATCAGTTGGCAACAAGGGACTAGATCCCCAGTCTCCGCTGAAGTTGTACTAATAGAGCTCACTGGTGGAATGTGGGCAGAAATAATTTCTCTCTTCCTGCCCGAGCTGGTAAGAAGCCATGTGCCGCGTCCTCCTGCTCCTTGCCCTTCAACCAGCCTGGTGGAGCCAGGCACGGGGATCCTGGAAGACGCACAATGAAGAAATTAGAGCCACAGGCTGTAAGGAGTCTAGATCCCTGAATCATCTTTGGAGGAGGGTCGTCCACCACTCCAGAACACCCAGTCTGAACTACACACAAGTAAGAAATAAACATATTATGACAGTGCCCTTGCACATTTTTGCAGTTCGTTTGTCCTGACAGCTAGCATTTATCCTTTCTAAAACATTATTCCTATTTTAAGCCAAAAGATATTACTGTCCCTAATGGTAAGAGCTTGATTTGCGATCTTGAAAGTGAGTTATTTCAAAACACATAAACAACAAAGCTATCTGTTAATTGCAAAAGCAGTCATACATAAATATACACATACGAGAATATTAATTTTTTACATAATAACCACTCTGTCCTTCCTGTCTAGTCATCTCTGAGCCTCCAGAATGTTCTATTGTTCCCTCAAATTATTTTATCATGACTTAATCTCACTATTCATTCAGTCCTCTGCCATCATCTTTTCCTCAATTAAATGCTCATGCTAAGGATATTGCTAATACGTAGATCTCACAATTCCTCAATTTCCTCTTTAATAGTTTTCATCTCCATTTCATTTTAGATATTGAGAAAGACAGGCGATCCGTTATCACCAAGGGGAGCAAGGGGTGAGAGTGGGATGGTTTGAGAGTTTAAGATTATAGTAAATGCAAACTATTATATACAGAGTGGACAAACAACAAGATCCTACTGTGTAGCACAGGGAACTATATTCAATATCCTATGATAAACCATAATGAAAAAGAGTATGAAAAGGAATATACATGTGTGTATATACATACATGTATATATATATCTGAATCACTTTGCTATACAGTAGAAATGAACACAACATTGTAGATTAACTATACTTTAATAAAAAAATTTAAAAAATAAAATTTCATTACGCAAAATTATTTTATACAGTATGCGATGTTTAGGTGTATTTCACGTTATATAAACAGTCCACCAGCATTCAATATTTATTCTGTTTCACTCTGCCCTCTATACTCACAACATTCAGGCACCATCAATTCTAGGGCTTTAGAAATCAACTACTCTAGTTCTCTCATTTGACAGAGAAGAGAATTGGAACCCAGAGAAATCATTTGCCAAAGACCACAGTGATGCAGGGCTAGGATCATAACTCGGATTTTCTGAATCCCAACAGAAAACACTGGCCAGATAAAGCAGGAAGTGGTACACAGGACAGGCACCAAAATCCAGTCAAATAAATACATAATAATCTCATCCTTCTGTAAGAGAGACTAGTAAATGAACCTAATTTATCATTTTTAAATTATTATTATTATTATTTTGCCTTTTTAGGTCACACCCGCGGCCTGTGGAAGTTCCCAGGCTAGGGGTCGAATCAGAGCTACAGCTGCCAACCTACACCACAGCCACAGCAACACCGGATCCCAGCTGTGTCTGCGACCTACACCACAGCTCACGGCAATGCCAGATCCTTAACCCACTGAGCAAGGCCAAGGATTGAACCCGCAACCTCACGGATACTAATCAGGTCCACTGACCACTGAGCCACGAAGAGAACTCCCTACGTGAACCTAACTTAGATTAAAGAAGTTTTCTCTGTGGAAAAAGGGAATAAGCAAAGGAAAGAAGCATTTCAGGTGGCGGGAAGAAAATAAACAAAGGTGCATGCACTTTCTTCTTTTTTTTTTTCTTTGTCTTTTTGCCTTTTTATGTAGAGCCGCACCCGTGGCATATGGAGGTTCCCAGGCTAGGGGTCTAACAGGAGCTGTAGCCGCCGGCCTACACCACAGCCACAGCAACGCAGGATCCGAGCCGCGTCTGCAACCTACACCACAGCTCACGGCAATGCCGGATCCTTAACCGACTGAGCGAGGCCAGGGATCGAACCCGCAACCTCATGGTTCTTAGTCAGATTCGTTAACCACTGAGCCACGAGGGGAACTGCCCACTTTCTTCTTGAGATTAAAAAAGACAAGGCATGTCAGAGGAACTGAGAGTAAGGCTAGAGCGTGGGAGCCAGAGAGGTCCTCAAAACGCTCACTATGGAGACAGACAGAGGCTGGTCCCCAGGGAGCTGAAGTCCTGCACTGAGCTGTATCCTAAATGCAAAGGATCAAAGATTCCCTCTTTAAAAGAAATGATATTGCCCCTTGAAGGTGTAAACTATATGCAATATCAAGTTCCAAAAGAGTATTCGTTAAAAATCAGGGAGTTCCCATGTGGCTCAGTGGGTTAAGAGCCCCACTAGTATCCATGAGGACGTGGATTTGATCCCTGGCCTCACTCAGGGGGTTAAGAATTTGGTATCATTGGGACATAGGTCGCAGCTGCAGCTTCAATTTGACCCCTTACCCAGGAACTTCTGTATGCCACGGGTGCTGCCCTAAAAAAAAAAGTCATCTCCAGGAGTTCCCTGGTGGCTCAGTGGGTTAAGGATTGGGCATTGTCACTGCCCTGGCACCAGTTGCTGCTGTGGCATAGGGTTCGATGCCTGGGAACTGCCATGTGCTGCGGGCATGGCCAAAAAAATTAAAAAGTAAACAGAAAACAATTATTCGGCTTAGCCTGTGCCGTCCACACCGCTCCCATCTCCATCACGCACTGCCCGCTGGAGAGCAGCGCAACGCCCTCTCAGCCCCCCAGGTCTGCGCCCCCACCCTGATCCCACGGCCCCTGTCCGACTCCACTTTTCTGCATCGATTCTTCACTAACAGATGCTGATGGCTTTCAGAAATGTCACAAGCTTCATGGGAAAGCTTCTGCCTGAACTCTGCACTGCTGACAATCTCAGTCTCTTCTAGCAAATGACATCATTCTGACCTTTGTTTTATCACCCTGGATTCCTCTTTCCCTCAAGGAATATCCCAAGTGTTCCTTGTTGGCAGAAAACGACACGGAAGACCCTCCTCCCCTCCAAGGAGCTAGCATGTAACATTTAGAATAAACAGTAGCTTGAGGGGTTCCCGTCGTGGTTCAGGGGTTAACGAATCCGAGTAGGAACCATGAGGTTGCAGGTTCGATTCCTGGCCTCGCTCAGTGGGTTAAGCATCCAGCGTTACCGTGAGCTGTGGTGAAGGTCGCAGACGCAGCTCGGATCCCGCGTTGCTGTGGCTGTGGTGGAAGCCAGCAGCTGTGCTCCGATTTGACCTTTACTTAGCCTGGGAGCTTCCATATGCTGCAGGTGCAGCTCTAAAAAAGCAAAATACAAAAACAAACAACAGAGGTAGCCTGAATGAGGTTTTTTTAAAAGTGGAGAAAACTTTAAGGAGGAGCGGTTTGATAGCAGGGGTGCCCTCTGGAATACTATGAGACCAGAGTCCAGCCATCGGCTGTCCGTGACCCCACCTGGGCCCTGAGAGTTCTCCTGGTTCTGTGGCAGAAAAGGAAGTGGCTAAAAGAATAAGTGGCTAAAATCGGTGATGAATTTCCTGCATACGATTGCTATGGAGTTAATCCAGAGCAGAATCCGTTCTCTCACGGGATTTGTTCACAAAGTACTAATTTACATTCAGAGCTTTAACCTCCAGTCTTGGTTCTTGTTCAGTTCAACTCCGTGTTTCTAATTATTCTATTTCCTCTAAATCCAGAAGATAAAAAGTTTTGGAGGAGAGTGATAATTCCTTCCAAACAAAAGGGGAGAATGCAGCCAATGGTTAAACCCAGGACCTTTCTGAAATTGTTTTCCAACACACTTAGGAGATCAGTCATAATATTTATATATACTCAAGCACTTTGAAATCTCAAGCTGTTTTAATCAGCTGTCATTTTGGTGTCAAACTCCGGTCATTTTAATGTGAAGCAAAGGGCAACAGAGGGTTTGCCTTATCCTCTTATTAGCGAAATATTCTATAGTTATTGAACTCTGCTTCAACTCCCAAAAGTCCCCACTGCACACTCCTTTATCCAGGTCACGTGGGGCTTTATGACAAATAAAATACACAGAAATGGAGAAAAGTAAAAATGTCAAAATTCAAAGTTTAGGATTATCGACAACCAAAAATACAGACAACCCAGTATGGTCTATATAACTTTGACACTGATTATCAGGAAACGTTTGTATCTAAGAATGGTATCCAGGAGTTCCAGTCATGGCTCAGTGGAAACAAATCCGACTAGGAACCAAGAGGTTGCGGGTTCGATCCCTGGCCTCGCTCAGTGGGTTAAGGATCCGGCGTTGCCGTGAGCTGTGGTGTAGGTTGCAGACGCGGCTCGGATCCGGCGTGGCTGTGGCTGTGGCGAAGGCCAGCGGCTGCAGCTCCTGTTAGACCCCTAGCCTGGGAACCTCCATATGCCGCGGGTGTGGCCCTAAACACGACAAAAGACAAAAAAAAGAAAAGAAAAGAAAGAAAGACAGAGAGACAGACAGACACAACCCTCCCCTGAGTGGAAGGTACATTCTGACGGCGGGAGAGAGGTAATACAAAGCAATTCATCTGTAATTCATGATTAACTTGTCAGGCAGTGCCACGGGGAAGAATAAAGCATGGAAAAAAGTGAAGAAGGTGGAGGAGCGATCTCTGCTTTACGTCTAAGAGAAAAAGCCAGTCAGAACAGGAGCCGTCCACGCGTCCACGAGGCCTGGAGTTAAGCACCATTTTTTTTTAATTACTCCGTGCATTTTGTTACATTGAGAGTTGTACAATGATCACCACAACCCAGTTTTATAACATTTCCATCCCAAACCCCCAGCCCATCCCCGACCTGGGAAGCAGCTTTGATACAAGGGAGGGGTGACAAGAAGTGGCTGGAACTCAAAGACGGGTGGGGGTGGGACCTGGTCCCAGAGTTAGGCCAGGGCCCGTCATGGGCCCTTGCGGAGACTCTGGGTCTACAGGAAGGAACTAGAATGTTCCAGAGAGGGAAGCAGCACGGTGGGATTAAAACAGGTTTTGACAGGTCATTCTGGCGCTGTTTTGATAACGTGAGTGTGTGTGTACGTGTGAACTCACCTGGGCTGACGGTGGGCTCGGAGGTGGTGAAGCAGTGAATGCTGTGAGTGGCGCTACTGCAAAGACCTAGGCAAAAGGCTGTAAACAGAAAAAAAAAAAGGTAGTATTTAAAGCTGTGAGATTAGAGACGACTGAGGGTATGGACTCTTAAAGGTTTTTGTGCCAAGAACCCCATTTGAAAGTCTGTTAAAATTCTCAGGCTCTGATTTCCTGTCGTGGCTCAGCAGAAAGGAATCTGACTCACATCCATGAGGACGCAGGTTCGAACCCTGACCTCAGCCAGTGGGTTAAGGATCCAGTGTTGCCGTGAGCTGTGGTGCAGGTCACAGACATGGCTCAGATCTGGTGTGGCTGTGGCTGTGGTGTAGGCCGGCGTCTACAGCTCCGATTGGACCCCTAGCCTAGGAACTTCCATATGCCTCAGGTTTGCCCCTAAAAAGACAAAAAAAAAAACAAAAAAAAAACCTCTCAGACGCCTTCCCTGAATGCTTTAAATGCATAAAATAAATTTTAAATATATTTTGGTATATATAACTGGTATAAAAAAGGAAAACCAATTATAATAAAATTTGTCATCAAAATATTTTAAAAGTTACAGTGTGGTAAAATAATAATTTTTACAAATACACTAAGTAATAGGGAGTTCCCGTCGTGGCTCAGTGGTTAACGAATCCGACTAGGAACCAGGAGGTTGCGGGTTCGATCCCTGGCCTCGCTCAGTGGGTTAAGGACCCCGCGTTGCCGTGAGCTGTGGTGTAGGCTGCAGACGCGGCTCGGATCCCGCGTGGCTGTGGCTGTGGCAAAGGCCGGCGGCTACAGCTCCTGTTAGACCCCTAGCCTGGGAACCTCCATATGCCGCGGGTGTGGCCCTAAAAAAATGACAGAAAAGGCAAAAAAAGAGAGAGAGAAAGAAAAGGACAGTACACATATGTATGACTGGGTCACTTTGCTGTACAGCAGAAATTGGCCCAACACTGTACATCAGCTATACTTTAAACGACAAAAAAAAGAAAAAAAATCCCTCGCTCAGGGGTAAAAGCAGTTAAAGAGGAGAGGGCCAGGGGGTGTAACCTGGGCCTTAACAGCAGTAAGAGGCAGGGAGAAAGGAGAAATAGCAAAGAAAATGGAGAAAACAAGAGAAAGTATGAGATTTACAAGGAATTATAAGAAAGAAATTAAGGAGCTTGTTCCTGTTTAAATATCCTCAATCCTGTTCTTACATTTGGCAGACAGCCTCCCCATACGGGCTCCATTTCTTTATCAATTCTTTTATTTACACATGCGTTTCCATGTTGTTTTAGAATTCCAATTCCTTGATAAGGACTTATGTTTGTATTATATTTAGAGAGATTCTGTGTTTTCTACCGTAGCCTTCATCCAGGGGACATCGATCACTGGTATTTTCAATGTGACATGATGTAAATCGGTGTTCTCTATGAGCTCCTTTTTTTCTCAATCCCTGTGTTAGATTTTCCTAATTAACAGTTCCAATACACCCATAAAATACTACTTTATCTGCTTGGGCCACAGTATTAAATTACACTTTCCATCTAAACAATGAAAGTAGAAGTTCATAATATCTACTCAAACAGGAACTTTAGGAGTTCCTGTCATGGCTCAGCAGTTAGTGAACCTGACTAGCATCCACGAGGATGCAGGTTCAAGCCCTGGCCTCGCTCAGTGGGTTAAGGATCTGGCGTTGCCGTGAGCTGTGGTGTAGGTCGCAGATGTGGTTCGGATCCCGCATTGCTGGGGCTCTAGTGTAGCCCGGCAGCTGTAGCTCTGATTCGACCCCTGCCCTGAGAACCTCCATATGCTGTGGGTAGAACCCTAAAAGCAAAAATATAAAATAAAATAAAATAAAATGAAAAGACAAGACATCCGTGTAAGCAGTGACATCCTGCTGTATAGCACAGAGAACTATATCCAGTCACTTGTGATGAAACATGAGGAGGATAATGGGTGACTGGGTCGCTTTGCCATACAATAGAAATTGACAGAACACTGTAAATCAACTATAATGGAAAAAATAAAAATCATAAAATTAAAAATAAATAAATAAATAAAATGACTGTGGGAAAGCCCTGCCAAACTGGGACAAAAAATTTCAACATTAAGCCTACTGCTAGAGGGCACTTCAAAATCTGTTAAAGGAATCGAAAAGTAAATAGGGTTTTCAAATATCTTCCCTTAGACTGGTTGGGTTGGAAGACACTTTTGGGGGGAGAATTTTATATTTTTTTTGGCTTTTTTTTTTAGGGCCACACCCATGGAATAATGAGGTTCCCAGGCTAGGGGTCGAACCAGAGCTATAGCTGCCAGTCTACACCACAGTCACAGCAACGCCAGATCCGAGCCGCCTCTGCAACCTACACCATAGCTCATGGCAACGCCGGATCCTTAACCCACTGAGCCAGGCCAGGGATCGAACCCGCAACGTCGTGGTTCCTAGTCGGATTTGTTTCCTCAGAGTCAAGATGGGAACTCCTAACTGTACATTTTTCTATAGATATGAAAACTATCAAAATGAAAAGCTGTGGAAAATAATTCCACATAAATGTAAATATTATTACTCTCCTACAACATCAGTATGTTGTTTTTTTGTTGTTGTTGTTTTGTTTTCTGTCGTTTCTAGGGCCACACCCACGGCATGTGGAGGTTCCCAGGCTAGGGGTCCAATCCGAGCTACAGGTGCCAGCCTATACCACAGCCACAGCAACGCAGGATCCGAGCCGCTTCTGCGACCTACACCACAGCTCACGGCAACGCCGGACCCTTAATCTACCGAGCAAGGCCAGGGATCGAACCTGCAACCTCATGGTTCCTAGTCGGATTCATTTCCACTGAGCCACGAAGGGAGTCCCCAACATCAGTATGTAACAGACATACTTAAAACAGGGAGGTAATGACTCACATGGCATATAATTTAAAGATTTAAAACTAGTAATATGAATTTCACATCAACAAAATTCAAAATAAAAACGATTAAATAGGGTCAACATTTTCTATGCATCAGAAATGTGACACACAGGGAAGCATCACATTCCTGCTGTCCCGAGTCACCCACTGAGAAGTCACCCGGGTGTGGCCCAGGATCCCAGGGACTCTAATCTCAACCGAAGCTCACTGTCCCTCAGAAGTCATTGGTCCCCAGTTTCTCCAACTCTCCAAAGAGGGCACTCCCCAGTGTCACAACTCTCAAATGTTCCATCGCTCTCTCAGCAGGTGATCTCATGTCCGAGTCCAAAAAAAAAAAAAAGAAATATCATGGAGTTCCTGCCATGGCTCAGTGGTAACGAATCTGACTAGTTAGTAACCAGGAGGACGCAGGGTCGATCCCTGGCCTCGATTAGTGGATTAAGTGTCCGGCATTGCCCTGAGCTTTGGTGTAGGCAGCAGCTGTAGCTCAGACTGAACCCCTAGCCTGGGAACCTCCATATGCCACAGGTGCGCCCCCCTCAAAAAAAAAAAAAAAAAAAAAAACAGAAATATCAGCTGGCAAGCCCTTCCCAGGCGTGCTCCCAAGCTGACAAAATCTGCACTCACTCTGTGGAAAACACTACCATTTGCTGATCCACCTGCAACTCCAGGCGCCGCCTCCCAGGACTCCTTGCACTGAGGACAGGAAGCCTCCCCAGCACCCCTGGCAGTGAGACGTGGTCATGTGGCCCAGTGCTGGCCAATGAGGTGTAAGCAGAGGGCTCTAGGAAGCACTTTCCCGGTAAAGGGACCCAGTGCGACAAACCCCATCTCTTCTCCCCATTCCCTGCTTTGAGCTCGGCCTGAGAGGAAGAGGCCAAGACAAATGCAGTGATGTCAACAGCAAACGGCACGCTTACCTGAGAAAAATGCTGTCACGGGAGAAAAATAAATCTCTGTTGGAGTTAGGCACTGCTAGTAGCAAGTAGCGGGGATTCTGTTTTTTGCAATTGAAAGCATTCCTGACTCCGATGCCTTTCTTTTCTGCCTTTCACACTTAAAAACCCTCTCCAACGCTGCAGATCCCATTTCCTCCTTCTCAGAGGGTGCTGACTGCACCCTGGTTGACGTTTTTCTCCACTAATCATTCCCCGTCATCAGTATCAAATAAGAAGTTAAGCCGTTCCTCAGCTCCCATCTTCCTCGAGCTTTTGCCTTATCTTCATCCTTCCTTTCGCTAACATGCCTCTTAAAAAAGCTGTCTACACCCACACTATCTCCAGTTCCTTCTTTCCTACTCATTCTCTGCTGCATCTGGATTCATCCATTTTCCTGAAAGCGCTTTTATCAAGGTTACCAGCCGCTTTCTTATTGCAAAATCCAACGGGAATTGTTCCGTCTTTATCTTCACTGACCTCTTTGTAGCATTTGATACTGTGACCGTTCTGTATTTTCTGAAATACTTTCTCTCTTTAAATTTTTAAAGGCCTTCTGTCCTTTTTCTTCCTTTCTGTGGCAGATCTTTCTAAGCCTCTTTTGAAGGATCCTTTTTTTTTTTCCGCAGCAAATCCTTGGCTCGTTGGCGTGAAATGAGGATCTAGTCACTGCTGTTTCCTTAAGCTGTTTCCCTTCAGCAGCTCCCTACTAGAGATCCTGAAACAGCCCACAGACCCCCACCCCACCCCCATTCTCTTTCGCTGAGAGTGGTACTACCACCCACCCAATGCTCCAAGCCAGATTCCAGAATGATCCTCGATGCCTGGCTCGCCCCTCCTCAAATCCAGTTAATCAGGAAGCCCTGTAAATCCGGCCCCCTAAATGCCTGCAACCTGCCCATTTCTCCCCGTCCTGCTCATTTTCTCCTAGGTTTCTCCCCGTCTGCTGACCCCATCTCTGTGCTGCTGTTCAGGGTAACTTCTTTTAGTTTCTCTCAAACTGCAACCCTCTCTTTTACTTCTGGGCTTTCAAGCATTTCCTCTGACTAGTATTCTTTGCAAAAGGCTCAGTGTCACTCCTATTAATCCCCCCCCCCCCTTTTTTTAGGGCCGCAAGTGAGGCATAGGGAAGTTCCCAGGCTAGGGGCAGAAACAGAGCTGCAGCTCCTGGCCTCCACCACAGACATGGCAACGCCAGATCCGAGCCACTTCTGCGACCTACACCACAGCTCACGGCAACACCGGATCCCTGACGCACTGAGCGAGGCCAGGGATCGAACCTGCAACCTCATGGACACTAGTCGGCTCGTTACTGCTGAACCACAATGGGAACTTCAGGTTTTTGTTTTCTTTTGCCCCATATGGGGGGACATGTTTTATCTCTTATAAGCCACCTCTCCAAATAGATTTTTCAATTAGATTATAATGCCAAGATATTAATTTTCTTGGCACGAAGACAATAATTTCTCTATACGGTACTGACATTCATTAACAGCGGTGGATCGAATCCCTGGAATATTAAAGAATCCTATTTAGTTTTAACTGCCATTTACTCTAAGTTCAAAAAGGGGCATAAAATCTGGGATAAAGAGTCATTAAAAGGACTTTGGTAGTCATTAAAAGTTGTATTCCACTTATTAGGACAGATATGTCCTACTTTTTGAAAACAAGGAATGATCCTCTGTCATCCCTGAAGTGTATAAACTGGTTATTGCTGGGGCTCCCTGGTGGCCTAGTGGTTAAGGATCCAGGCTGTCACTGCTGTGGCTGGGGTTCAATCCCCGGCCCAGGTACTTCTGCATGCCATGGGTGTGGTCAAAAATAAATAAATAGGTCACTGTCTATTGCAACAGAAATTCAAAGAAAAAAATAATTAAACAAAATATGTATAAACCACTAACTATAAACAAAATATGTATAAACCGCTAACTATAAACAAAATATGTATAAACCACTAACTATAAACAAAATATGTACAAACCGCTAACTATAAACAAAATATGTATAAACCGCTAACTATAAACAAAATATGTATAAACCGCTAACTATATCTATAATGGGTTGTCCACAAGGAAAAGGGTATGGAATGCATTCAGAAGTTTTGACATGACATTGAAGTACGCAATTGAATTAAATAAAACCTAATTAAGTCAATCTAATCATCAGAGAAGCAGAGACCAAGAAGACCAAAATAATTCTAAAATGAGACCCTTATGTAACGGTGTTACACGAAAATTCAGAAATAACAATGTGACATTATTGAAACATTGGATTATTACCAGGATTTATTGCAATTAGTTTTCTGTACTTAATATGCATGTGCTTCAGATTACAAAACCAAAAAGTTCTTTTGTATGATGAACCAAAGACCTGTAACACACGGATCGGCCAAAACTTTTTACGCAATTCCAACAATCTGATTGCCTCACAACATACCTTAATATACAAACCGCTGTCTGCATTCCAGATAAATCTGAGGGCGGGCCTCCTCCTCCTTGATGCCAAGAAGAAAACGGACTTTTTTTTCAGGTTATACAAGCTATGTTCATAGAGTGCAAGATCAAAGGACCACGCTGTCCTATTTACCGCTAAAGGAAAATGCTTTTCAGCACAACAGCAACGTAACTTCACAAAGGAAAATGCTGCCTATGTAACAACGCAGTAGACATCCAAGAAAAAAGATCATGGCCAAAAATTCATGAAAAGACAATTTTACGTGTTAACCAATGACGCTCCAAGCCAAACCTGATTTGGCTTGAGAATATGATTTGGGGCAAAATGCTTGTCAAAAACTGTTCCATCAGCACATCCCTCAAGTTCCACATTCATCATCTTTAGGACTTCCCCGAAAACTATTACATTGTTTGTTTACAGTTAGGACTTCTACACCTCTGTTTGCTTTGACTTCTATAATTAAACCGTTAAGTTCCCTGAATGCAGGTGCTCTGTCACCTATGGTATTTGTATCTCTTATTTAACCCTACACAACTTACTGTGATTCACGTAAATAAAAGCCTGAAGACAAATGAATAAAGCCCACATCACATACTGTGGAAACCGGATCTTAGCGTCTGTGCTGGTCACAGATGGGGGTGGCTGACAGCTTGAAAACAGCTCATGGAGTTCCTATCATGGCTCAGTGGAAACGAATCTGACTAGTTTCCATGAGGACGCAGGTTCGATCCCTGGCCTTGCTCAGTGGGTTAAGGATCCGGCGTTGCCACGAGTTGTGGTATAGGTCGCTGATGCTGCTCAGATCTGGCGTGGCTGTAGCTGTGGTGTAGGCTGGCAGCTACAGCTCCAAGTCGACCCCTAGCCTGGGAACCTCCATATGCCACAGGTGCAGTGCTATAAAGACAAAAAAAAAAAAAATTGTCAGGGAACATGCCTGTGTGACACCCCCTCTCTGGTTGCAGCCCCTCTCCTCCAGCCCCAAGAGCGGGCACACCAACCAAGTTTGGCTGATGAAAGTCTTTCTGGACCTTGGAAATGCATCCTGGGAAAGTCTCAGAGATGCGGGGATGTGAGGCTCGGTGGTTTCAGGGGCTGCTTCTCTGGTTTCACAGTTTTTACCGCCAACACACAGCAAGCAGAGCGGGGAGACAGGGAGAGGTCGGATGAAGCCCGAAACGCCTGAAGTCAGCCTCACTCGAGCCCTTCCTCCCCGCAATGAAGGCTCACAAAGAACTTGCGTCCCCAGAAGCCAGAATTCCAACAGCACAGACACAGATTTGTATCACCGCAGGGCTCTCGGAATTCACGGAGTCCCAAATCCTCACGCTAGGTATTAGGGGAATGGATTAATCAGAGAGGCTAAGCACCTTGCCCAAGAAATCTCACAATGAAGTCACAAGGAAGCAGGAAACTCTGGAAGACTCTGCAGGCTGGCTCTTGCTCACTGGTGCGAACTCCAGCATTTTTCAGCGTCCTTGCAGCTGGGGCGCAGGCATGCGGGTCTAAGCGCCCAGCAAGCAGAGGTCTCTAACCAGGACTTGAATGAGAAATAAGCAGTGAGGAGTTCCCTCGGGGGCACAGTGAGAACAGCGGCATCTCTGCAGCCCAGGACACAACTTCAGTCCCTGGCCTGCCCCAGCGGAGGGCGGGATCTGGCATTGCTGCCGCTGTGGCATAGGCGACAACTGCCGCTTGGATCCGATCGCTGGCTTGGGAATTCCAGATGCTGTGGGACAGACAGTCCCCCAAAAATAAAGAAAGAAAAAAAAGGGGAGAGGTGATCGCTGTGTGCAGGGCGTCTGTATCTTCTAGGGACCGTGGTGGTGGAGCCCCCGTGTTCTTCCCAGACTGCTAAAGTGGACGCTAGCAAACAGCTCCACTTGCCTGATGCAGTGTCGGCTCCCAAGCCCCACCGCGGTGTGCGTGCAAACGTGCGTGCGTGCGTGTGTGTGTGTGTGTCGACCGAGTGGTACTCGGCGTTGGGGCTCCCGAGATTCTGGGAGCCACTAAGTAACAATAAATCTCTTTCTGCTTAAACTGACAAGGTTTGCTTCAGACCCAGAACCCTGACCTAGATAGAATTTGGCATCTGGAAATGGGCTGCTGCACCTAAGACGTGGAACTGGATTACTGAAGGAACTAGAGCTTTGCGCTGCAAACACACAGATAACTGGAAGCAGAACGCTGGTCACTCTCATTACAGCAGTGATGTAAACTTCGGTCAGCCTGTCCGCTGCTGTACCTCAGAAAGCAGACAGAGGTGCAGTGAATGTTCCCTTAGAGAAATAACAAGAAAAATCTGGCATAACATTAGGAGTACCCAGAATTCCTAAACTCCTTCCCAAATTCAGTATCACTTAAGAGGTTGTCTTTAATTGCATCAGAAACTGAAAAAAACAAAAAAACAAAACAAAAAAAAAGGTACTTAATCAAATTGGGGACTTTATTTTTCTCCAACCTGAAGATAAATGGACATTATAAAGGGAGAGTCAGTCTGTTGAAAATGGCGATCCCAAATCATCAATCCCCAAAAAATAAAATTATAAGCAATATACTAAGAAGAGAGAGGCCATGTGTTATATAACAAGATTTCACTGAGATCACTCTGTATTCTGCTCATGTAGAATACAGCCTAGATCATGTTTTGCAGCCTAGAACATACTGTCCCATATTCCCCGCCTCCCCTTTTCCTCCTCCTTCGTCCTCTTTTTCTCCTCCCTTTTTTCTCTCTCACAATCTCCTTCATTTCCCCTGTACCTTTCTCCTTTTGTCTTTTTTTTTTTTAGGGATTTTTTTTTAGGGTTTTTTTTTTTTTTTAGGGTTGTACCTGTAGCATATGGAAGTTCCCAGGCTAGGGGTCAAATCAGAGCTGTAGCTGCCGGCCTGCACCACAGCCACAGCAACATAAGACCCAAGCAGCATCTTCAACCTACACCACAGCCACAGCAACACGGGATCCCTAACGCACTGAGCAAGGCCAGGGATCAAACCTGCGTCCTCATGGATGCTTGTCAGTTTCATTTCCACTGCGCCACATGGGAGCTCCTGTCTTTGAGAACCCTATAACCTATATGGTATCTGAGCAAGCATTATAACCCTACAGGGTATCTGAGCAGGCATTATTCATTATTCACTATTGTTCTCAAAGAAAAGAAGGAACTGGGCTTTAAAAAGTTTTATAATTTTGGGAGTTCCCGCCGTGGCTCAGTGGTTAATGAATCTGACTAGGAACCATGAGGTTGTGGGTTCGATCCCTGGCCTTGCTCAGTGGGTTAAGGATCCGGCGTTGCTGTGAGCTGTGGTGTAGGTCGCAGACGCGGCTCGGATCCTGCGTTGCTGTGGCTGTGGCAAAGGCCGGCAGCTACAGCTCCTGTTAGACCCCTAGCCTGGGAACCTCCATATGCCGCAGGTGCGGCCCTAAATAAGGCAAAAACACACACACACACACACAAAAATAAAAAATAAAAAGTTTTATAACTTTTTGTTTAAACATTAAAAACCAAGTAGCAGAATCATTAATTAGAAGTAGAGCAGATCCAGGTTTTGCAAGGCCTGAAGCTTGTAACACAACTTGCAGAAACTTCACGAAAAATAATACAAAATTAAAAGTAGTAAGTCATGGAGCTTCCGCTGTGGCTCAGTGGTAATGAACCCGACTAGTATCCATGAGGATGTGGGTTCAATCCCTGGCCCTACTCAGTGGGTTAAGGATCCAGCGTTGACCCCTGTCCTGGGAACTTCCCTATGCTTGGATGTGGCCTTAAAGAGACAACAACAACAACAACAAAAGTATGAAATCAGATATGAAAGTAAATGAGAAAACAAATCACAACAAATTATAAACTTCTGTAAAGCTGACAAATACCACTGATATCACAGAATATAGAAAAAAGCATGATTTTATTAACATATTGCCTAGTATCTTCTCCAGTATCTCTTCTGACATTTATATGCAGAATTCTCTAATCATCTCTTCAAATGCAAATAATTTTTTTTGTTTTGCTCTTTTGCACCCACGATATTTGGAGATTCCCAGGCTAGGGGTCGAATCAGAGCTGTAGCTGCCAGCCCACACCACAGCCACAGCAATGCCAGATCTGAGCCACATCTGCAACCTACAGCACAGCTCACGGCAACACCTGATCCTGAGCCCACTGAGCAAGGCCAGGGATTCAACCCGCATCCTCGTGGATACTCGTTGGATTTGTTTCTGCTGAGCCACAACAGGAACTCTCAAATGCCAGTAATTTTTAAATACAAATTTCTATGAAGACAAAAAGGTTTTCAGTCATTTCTTCCACAGCAGATTGAAATGTATTATTATCAATAGTTTTGAAAAAATATTCAGCTTCCTAACTCATTTATGTTCCTTAAGTTTAAGTTTGGGAGAGAAGTTTGACGCCTGAGTTACAAGATCTCAGGGCATTTCAAATATCTTGTGTAAGCTAAATCTTTTTTTTTTTTTGTCTTTTTGCCTTATCTAGAGCCGCACCCATGGTATATGGAGGTTCCCAGGCTAGGGTCTAACAGGAGCTGTAGCCGCTGGCCTTCGCCACAGCCACAGCCACGCGGGATCCGAGCCACATCTGCGACCTACACCACAGCTCACGGCAACGCCTTCTCCTGAGCCCATTGAACGAGGCCAGGGATCGAACCCATGGTTCCTAGTTGGATTCGTTAACCACTGAGCCACGAAGGGAACTCCGATTTTTGCTTTAATTTTAAAAGGTGTCTTGCATTGCCAAAATTCCATTTTCTGCTCTGCTTTAACCCCCGGTAGAGGAAGAGGAAGAAGGCAGCAATAGAACAGAACCTCTTCCCACGACGCTAATATCACGAGAAACTTTTAATTCTTGGGAGTGAAAGGAACCCCTGCCCTCTCTCATTTCACCCGCTTCACTTGCTCTAAGCCTCAACCGCTCCGTATGTAAAATGTGGGAATTCAAAGCCTTTCAAAAGTTAGGTCCCAACGAACTAATGAGTTCACTGGATTAGAACACGCTTCAGAGGCTTGGTCCTGAGATGGTGGTAGGGCCAGTTCGGGGGTGAGGGAAAAGCTAGAACACTAGAAGGCAGGGTCTGGTGTGCCTGGCGGTGGTGAAGCTCACGCCATCCTGAGACCCAGGCACAGGGCACAAGGAAAGAAGATACGTACCATTCTGATAAAATGGATCTGAGGACGGGGGGACTAGAAGCCTGAATGGCGGTGGTGGCATGGGCTCAGCAAAGGAAAAACAAACGTCACTAGGTTGCTTTGTCTAAAATCCATCATCTGGCGTACACACACAATGGAAAAATATATACTTAATGTTGGGAGTTCCCACTGTGGCTCAGCGGTTAAGAACCTGATGAGTACCCCTGAGGTTGTGGGTTCCTTCCCTGGCCTCGCTCAGTGGGTTAGGGATCCAGTGTTGCTGCAAGCTGCAACACATGGCTCAGATCGGGGGTTGCCGTGGCTGTGGTGTAGGCTGGCGGCTGGAGCTCCAGTTCGACCCCTAGCCTGGGACCTTCCATACGCTGCAAGTGTGGTCCTAAAAAGACAGGAAAAAAGAAGAAAAACATATACTTAATGTCAGGAACTTTCTAAAAAAAAAATTTTTTTTTTTCTTGTTCAGCCACATCTGGGGCATATGGACGTTCCCGGGCCAGGCATCGAATTCCAGCTGCAGCTACGACCTGTGCCACAGCTGTGGCAATGTTGGATAATTAACCCACTGCGCCACAGCAGAAACTCCCAGCTTTCTAAAGTTTTAAAACTTGAAAAATATATTTGAAAAAAATATAAAACTTGAAAAAATATAAACTTGAAATAAATATTAAAACAAGGGGGTAAATACTCGATGAGTATTTAAAGGCGTTAAAATGCTCAAAGCCAAGAGAGTAAAGCATGGTATACCCCATACAGCTTAGCACACGTTGCCAAATTCAGAAGGAATAACTAATGATTACTAGAAGTCCAATGCGCTATGCATTGCGTAACAGAGCCTGACAACTAATGATTATTATAATTGAGTGGCTGATAATAAAGGGAGGGATTCCTGGAACTGTTAACTGTAAAAATATGTATATTTACCCATTCCGGTCTCTGCTGGTAGTTTCTCTTTGAGAACTTTCCACTGCCTTCTACTGTTCATGATGTGCTCAGAGCCAAAGGACCCCTTCTCAGGAACCCTATTAACAAAGAGTAGAAATGAGCAAAAGCCTAGCTCAAAAGAAGGCATAAATCTGTGTTTCATAGCATGAAGGATTTTTTTTTTTCTGCACCATATAAACAGCTCCAGTTTGCCCGATTCCTTGAAGAAATTTGGTCTTCTGTCTTCCTGATTATATTATACATGTCCACAAAAATAAAACCTCTCATTAAAAATAAGTGATAACATTCTGAGTTCCCCATCAATTAATAATGATTCATTTTATCTGAAGAATACAACTTGACACATGGGAATGATAGCTTGGAAAAATTGCTGAAATCACATTTGTCATATTCCGTTTTTTTTCTCTCTTTTCATTTTTTCTTGTTTATTTCATTGATACAGATTGCTCTCTTCATATGACACGTGATTCTAAATGACATGGGTCCATCTGCCCTGGCTCAGTTTCTCCTGAGAATATCTACAGCACAGATGACCTATAGTCACTGGATCGTTTATCGCAGAATGAATCAATTATTCTGCTTCGAAACTGGATTATAGTTTGTAAGTATGTAAAGAAAAATGCCTTGGAGTTCCCGTCGTGGCTCAGTGGTTAACGAATCCGACTAAGAACCATGAGGTTGCGGGTTCGATCCCTGGCCTCGCTCAGTGGGTTAAGGATCCGGCGTTGCCATGAGCTGTGGTGTAGGTCACAGACGCGGCTCGGATCCCGCGTGGCTGTGGCTGTGGTGAAGGTCGGCAGCTACAGCTCCTGTTAGACCCCTAGCCTGGGAACCTCCATATGCCGCGGGTGCGGCTCTAGATAAGGCAAAAAGACAAAAAAAAAAAAAAAAAGCCTCATCTTTGGGCATTTAAAGCATTCGGCAATCACCTTCTTTGGCAGGTGAGGTTACCTGGAAGGTCACTAGAAGGGAATGGAGTCCGAAGACCAGTTCTGCCTCTTCTTCTAAAGACCAGCTTGTCTTTAATTAAGTCAGTTCGTGTCTCTATAACCTCATTTTCCTTGTTAGTAAAACACATGACGAAGCTAAGCGGCTTCAGATGTGAAATATCTCTTCAAGTACAGATATGAGATATAATTATTTCGAAAAGGCCAATAATTAAAGTAAACGTCTACTTTTCTCACAATGTTTCCTGTCAACCTCTCTGACTGAAACCAACCTAATGAATCTATTTGACAACGAAAGTGTGTGATGAAATTGAGGCTCATGGGCAAGTCCAGAAAACGGGACAAAGGTGCCGCTTCCCAGCATCTTTCAAGAAACAGCACCTTGCAAGCAACAAATTAAAAGCTGGCTTTCCCAACAACCTACCTTTCCTTTTAAGTTCTGTGGCCATTAGCTCTAATTCGGTGAATTAAATATGGTAACTAAGCCACCTGGCAACTGGTAGAGCACATATTTCTACAAATAGTGAAATACTCATACTTTGACACCTGGTTCCTGTTTCTGGGTTTTATCAAGCAGCTAAAGTTTCCTATATACTTCTAAATGGCCTCTAGTTTATATAACACTCTAGACATCAAAAGTAAAACACAGAGGTCTTGGCCTTGCGGTGGCCTTAGAAAATGAAATGAATAACCAACTGCAAAAAATGATGAAACCAAGAATCCCTATTCTAAAAGTGTTCGCAAAATAAAATGTGTAGTCACTATACTATCTTGTTGAGCTTACGTCCTATTCTACATAGAAGAGAAAATTCCTAAATAGAAAGGAATCCTGGAGTTCCCGTTGTGGCTCAGCGGAAACATATCTGACTAGTATCCAGGAGGACGCAGGTTTGATCCCTGGCCTTGCTCCGTGGGTTAAGGATCTGGCATTGCCATGAGTTGTGGTGTAGGTTGCAGACGCGGCTCGGATCCACGTTGCTGTGTCTATGGTGTAAGCCGGCAGCTACAGCTCTGACTGGACCCCTAGCCTGGGAACCTCCATATGCCAACAGGTAAGGCCCCCCCCCAAAAAAAAGAATCTCAACAAAGTTTTGAACAGATATTTGAGTTATTTGCTTTAATATATCTAGGACTATGAACAGCACTTGTATTTTTCTCTTCTTAAATTTAATAGATTATCTTTTCGTGTTATTCAAGGCTTAGTGATTCAGTCGCAAAGGTCTCAGATCTTTTTAGCCCTCCAAACCAAGACAACCTCTTGCCCAGAAACTGAACTTTTAACCTAGTGGTTAAACGTGCAGATGCCAGAACCACACTGCAGCGGGTGCAGAATCTGGTCCTGGTCCCTCAGGTGCTGTTTGACCCCAGACAAATTACTCAACCACCCTCTGCGTGTTGCCTCATTTATAAAATGGAAATCCTAACAGACCGACCTGAAAAGGTTGTCCTGAGACAAAGGAGAACACAGGAAAAGCACTTAGAACATCGGCCCTTCAATCAGTGTGAACTGTTATTGTCATTGTTATTTCCTATGCATTTTCCCATCCCTGGTTAACTTTTTTTTTTGTCTTTTTGCCTTATCTAGGGCCACACCCGCAGCATATGGAGGTTCCCAGGCTAGGGGTCTAACAGGAGCTGTAGCCGCCGGCCTTCGCCACAGCCACAGTCACGCGGGATCCGAACCACGTCTGCAACCTACACCACAGCTCACGGCAACGCCGGATCCTTAACCCACAGAGCGAGGCCAGGGATCGAACCCGCAACCTCATGGTCGCTAGTCAGATTCGTTAACCACTGAGCCACGACGGGAACTCGTTATCCATAATTTAATGGGACACTGATAATTTCATTTCCTTGAGCTATTTTACAAAGATAAATCTCAACATGCCTCTGGATTAAACCAGAATAATTGATTGATTGGTTTCTAATGGGTGGTTGCGATAGATTTTGACATGCTTTACATATTGAATTTTTTTAAATGTAAAAAAAAAAAATTCTGAATAATGGATCCCTCGTCTAGTCAGTACTGAGAAAATTTTTAAGATTTTTATTTTTTCTATCATAGTTGATTTACAATGTTCTGTCAATTTCTGCTGTACAGCAAAGTGACTCAGTCATACACACACACACACACACTACACACACACACATTCTTTTTCTTTCATTATCCTCCATCATGTTCCGTCACAAGTCACTAGAATTTCCTGTGCTCTACAGCAGAATCTCATCGCTTACCCACTCCAAATGCAATAGTTTGCATCTACTAACCCCAAACTCCCAGTCCATCCCACTCCCCACCCCCACAACCACAAGTCTGTTCTCTAAGTCCATGAGTTTGTTTCTTTTCTGCAGAGAGGTTCATTTGTGCCGTGTATTAGATTCCAGATATGTGATATCATATGGTATTTGTCTTTCTCTTTCTGACTTACTTCACTTAGTAGGAGGGTCTGTATAGCAAGAATAGAATGGAGTTTCTGTCGTGGCTCAGCGGATTCAGAACCAACTAGAATCTGTGAGGATGCAGTTTCGATCCCTGGCCTTGCCCAGAGGGTTAAGAATCCAGCGTTGCTGTGAGCTGTGGTGTAGGTCCCAGAAGCAGCTCTGATCCTGATCCTGTGTTGCTGTGGCTGTGATGTAGGCTGGTAGCTGTGCTTCCGCAGATTCGACACTTAGCCTGGGAACTTCCATATGCCCTAGGTGTGGCCCTAAAAACAAACAAACAAACAAACAAAAACCTTGTTTTTACTGCTAAAGAACAAATGACATATATTAAGAGCAAGTTACAAATTAACATTTTAAATTCATAGCGCTCTAAAAACTACTGAGGAAAACTACACGGAACACCCAAGAGCCTAAACATAAGTCAAATATTAAAGGTGAAACGAGAAAGAAGGGAGTGTAATCTGGGTGAGTTCTGCCATAGGCAAATAGAAAATTCAAATAGAATAAGCTTGTTAGAGAACTACAGATTTGAAAAAAAGAATACACACTGTAGAACAGAAGTAACGCCAAATTCATTACCCATTAAAACTTAGCTTGGCTGGTCTTTACAATAAATACTTTCATGCATAATTGATTAAGAACATTTCAACCCACTCTTTTACACTGGAATGAAAAATCTAAGTTTTACTTAATCCCCCACCCCTTTTTTTTTTTTTTTTTTGCTTTTTAGGGCTGCACCCACAGCATATGGAGGCTCCCAGGCTAGAGGTCCAATCGGAGCTGTAGCCGCCAGCCTACGCCAGAGCCACAGCAATGCAGGATCCAAGCAGGGTCTGCGACCTACATGGCAACGCCAGATCCTTGACCTACTGAGCGAGTCCAGGGATCGAACCCGCAACCTCATGGTTCCTAGTCGGATTCGCTTCTGCTGCACCATGACGGGAACTTAACGTACTCCGTTTAAATTTGCTTTAGCTTGTGGTCCATGTTTCTTCATAGCCTGACACCTGCACGTGAACCTCACTGTAATCTTCCAAGCCAGCTTCTTCAAACCTGAGTCGACTTCTGCAGCAAAGTAAATGTTCACGAATTTATTTCCAACAATCCCTTAGTTCTGGTTCCTAACTAGAGGTCACCCATTTTGGGTGTCAAGGACAATGACAGTGAAAGGAGGGCAATCTAGAGCATTTAAGCCATCAGGTTCTTCCTGCGGACAGCTTTAGCTTCAAACCACAGCATCTGATACGTTACAGCTTCAATGTCCTTATCTTCTAAACAGTCCAAAATTGAAGATTTCCTCTCTGACCCAATAATTATATGTACAAGCAAATATGTACAGCATATAAGTACAGAGGTACATTTCTAAGGCACCAGAGTTTGGGTGGTTTTGTTGTTTTTTAAATTTTAATTTTCAGTCTGCTGAAAATTCCTGCTTTCTGGAGTTCCCTTCGTTGCTCAGTGGTTAGCAAACCCGTCTAACCCACGAGGACGAGGGTTCGACCCCTGGCCTCGCTCAGTGGGTTAAGGATCCAGCGTTGCCTTGAGCTGTGGTGTAGGTCGCAGACGTGGCTCGGATCCCGCGTTGCTGTGGCTGTGGTGTAGGCCGGCAGCTGTAGCTCCTGTTCGACCCCTGCCTGGGAACCTCCATATGCCATGGGTGTGGCCCTAAAAAAAAGCAAAAAAAAAGAAAGGAAAAAAAGAGAGAATGAATTAGTTAAATAATAATAGCCTTAAATCTTGAAACTGTAGCTGTCTTTGAAAATACTTTGATTCTATACTGAGTGCAAGGGTTGTACGCTACCTTCATTCATTTTCCTGTTTGTAATTTTGGTACTTTCAAACCTTTGTGACTTTTACAATGTTGTGATAGGAGTCCCTCCTCACAAAAGAAGAAATTAGCACTAATTTATCTATCCCTATCTCTCACCAGAACTTACTTATTTTTATTTATTTATTGGTCGCATCCTCCGCTTGCAGAAGCTCTTGGGCCAGGGATCAAACTTGTGTCACAGCAGTGAAAACTCCGGATCTTTAACCACTAAGCCTCCGGTTAACTCCTTACCTATTTTCATGGACCCTGAGAACCTGTTAGGAGGTTCTAGCAGAGGCGCACAGCTACCTGTATGCCCTTGACCGAGGTACGGTCCTCCTCTCTCGGCGATGGTCGTCCTCTCCGACCGTGCACACAGCTTCCAGAAGGAAGTACATGAAGCGGTGAGGGAGGAAGGTGACACCGGCTCAGCCAGATCAACCCTGGCGATCGGGTAGGGTGACAGATGTCGAAGCCAGATCGCCATCCATCCTTTCCCTGTTTTTATGAAGCGAGGCTTGAGCCTTCAACCCAGACTCTCTTGATTAACTCAGTCACGTGATTTAAATGCGGGAGCATTACGACTGCAGATGGGAAGCAAACGATGTGATTCAAGCATCAGAAATTTTATAAAAGTTGTTTGTTGATTTTGGTTACAAAAATCCTATGAACATGTTTACCTGGACTTTTTTTTTTGTCTTTTTTTTGCCTTTCATCTAGAGCCACACCCGCGGCATATGGAGGTTCCCAGGCTAGGGGTCTAACAGGAGCTGCAGCTGCCGGCCTTCGCCACAGCCACAGCCACGCGGGATCCGAGCCGCGTCTGCGACCTACACCACAGTTTACAGCAATGCCGGATCCTTAACTCACTGAGCGAGGCCAGGGGTCGAACCCACAACCTCATGGTTCCTAGTCAGATTCGTTAATCACTGAGCCACGATGGGAATTCCAAGGCATCACTTATTTTAATACAATGCTGTTCATCACTTTTAATGAAAGTGTGGGAAAAAATAAACTAAAAAGTTAAAGAATGGAAAATATTAGAAGTGCTCTTAAAAGGAGCAACACACTTCTTTTAACCTGCTAGCCATTTAAACTGCATTACTGAGTAGACCCCAAAAGGCCTTTTGAGCTTCCAAACACATCTTTGCGAACCGCAAAGATCTTGATGTGGGATTCCTGTTGTGGCTCAGCGGAAACGAATCCGACTAGGAATCATGAGGTTGAGGGTTCGATCCCTGGCCTCGCTCAGTAGGTTAAGGATCTGGCGTTGCTGTGAGCTGTGGTGTAGGCCACAGACTCGGCTCAGATCCCGCGTTGCTGTGACTGTGGTGCAGGCCAGCAGCTGTAGCTCTGATTGGACCCCTAGCCTGGGAACCTCCATATGCCGCGGGTGTGGTCCTAAGATGCCAAACAAACACACACACACACACACACACACACACACACACACACACACACACAAACACAAAAGATTGTGATCTGCCTTGCCAATGATACTGTCATTACTAAGTAAGGTGTCAGGAAAGTTGAGCTAATTACCCCTCAAACCAGTTCACATTCTGATCTTATAAATGCGGTTGTGTGTCATTTTACACCTCTCTGTCCATTAAGTATACTCTCCCTCTGAACTAAGTAACATCTAAAACACTCCACAGGGTGAATAAATTATGGTCCGAGAATAAAGTGGGTGTTAATACTAGTCTGATTGAAGTATGGATACTAGTCTGATTCTAAACAGGAGAGGCATATCAATGGATAAATAATAGGCATGCCTGTATTACGTGGTATATGTAATATGCATATGTAGTTTTTTGCAAAACATAGGAAATTTTCAAGGGAAGCAAAAATCTTAAATTACCATTTTCATGTCACTGAGAACATTCTCAGAGTTTTTCAATCTAAATTATTTGTGAATATTGTGTAATAAATACAAAGAAACTCTTTAAATTCTCAAAGCAACGATAATAAGAGTTTTTACAGCTTTATCACACTTTTATCTTTAGCATCTATTTAATCAAAGGAAACATTTTGCTTCTGGGAGCCTGAATTTGTTTTTTTTTTTTAATTTTTTATTATGATTGATTTACAATGTTCTGTCAATTTCTGTTGTATAGCAAAGTGACCCCGTCTTCTCTCTCTTTCTCTCTCTCTCTCTCACACACACACACACACACACACACACACACACACGTTCTGAAATTGCTGAAGGAGCAAGGATTTGAAAGTCTGGGAGACCTGGGTTTAATTCTCACTTTAACTGTCTCTTCTCAGTCAAGTTCCTTGGCCTCTCTGTCTCCCTTCCCTCTTGTAAAATGAGCAGGATAAGCACTTCGGAAGAGAATTATAAAGATGAAATACCTGTAAGGAGCCTGTCTCACAGGACAGCAGGAATAATACAATAGTTGGTGCTCAATTACTTTTCCTCTTCCTTTTCCAAGGGACCCTTCAGAAAGCCTGTGCATTTTCAGCTGAATTCCTAGCTGCAAACATTCAACGTGAAAAACAGTACAGCCAATTCATATTCTAATCTGAGATGGATCTTTAAAAACCCGTAGTACCTAAATGATTTGAAACAACACTCTTTCAAGAGGTCCGATAAAGTTCTCTTAGAATTTGTTATATTTTAGGACCCAATTAGCTTGGGCTTTAAATGCATATACAAGCGCTGGTATAAAATTGAGATGCTGGAGTTCCCATCGTGGCTCAGTGGTTAACGAATCCGACTAGGAACCATGAGGTTGCGGGTTTGATCCCTGGCCTCGCTCAGCGGGTTAAGGATCTGGCGTTGCTGTGAGCTGCGGTGTAGGTTGCAGACGCGGCTCGGATCCCGCATGGCTGTGGCTGTGGCTGTGGCTGTGGCGAAGGCCGGCAGCTGCAGCTCCTGTTAGACCCCTAGCCTGGGAACCTCCATATGCCGCGGGTGCGGCCCTAGATAAGGCAAAAAAATAAATAAAATAAAATAAAATAAAGATGCTGCTTGAACAAAAATATAACCGAACCTCTGAATATAGGCCATATAATGGAACTCAACAGCCCACAGTACCATGAAGTCAGCGAAGTAAACACTGGAAAGAGATAGTGGGCCCTGCTGGCTTCGTTAAACATGTCAGCGTACTGCATCTAAAAGTATTTGAAAAATCTGCCTATTTTCCATCTGTTGTATTTCTCAG
The DNA here is from genome assembly GCA_004024745.2 of Catagonus wagneri. NCBI lineage: Eukaryota > Metazoa > Chordata > Mammalia > Artiodactyla > Tayassuidae > Catagonus > Catagonus wagneri. The sequence continues at coordinate 21,100,223 of PVHT020000257.1, read as the reverse complement.
AGGATAACTGCAAGTTCATGTGAAAGTTCACTGTGAGTTCAAATATGTCATATCAGGTCCCTTCCAGGGTAAAAGTTCACTGGGAGTTTATTAAAGACTGAAGTAGAAAAAGAACAAATATACTAATTGCAGCTATGTTATCCTGGTGCTGGGGCCACCGCATTTCTAAGCTTCATAAATACAAATTACACATTTAAAAGGCCATGTGCACTGCATCATGGCATCAAGGAAGGTGCCTAAGACAGTAGCCTTTGGGGGCAGTTCTTATAGAAGAAGCTGCAGATGGATTTTGGTTGCTCGAGATACGAGCGTACAACAGTTGTCATATTTTACATTGCATTGAATAACCGGTTGAAACTACTTATTTAAAAACAGTCATGTAGAGATAGAGAAAAGAAACATCAGAAACGATAAACAAACATCATCTATTTAGCTGAACAGAGATTTTTTTTTTGTCTTTTTGCCTTATCTAGGGCCGCACCCGCGGCATATGGAGGTTCCCAGGCTAGGGGTCTAACAGGAGCTGTAGCCGCCGGCCTTCGCCATAGCCACAGCCACGTGGAATCCGAGCCGCGTCTGCGACCTTCACCACAGCTCACGGCAAGGCCGGATCCTTAACCCACTGAGCGAGGCCAGGGATCGAACCCACAACCTCATGGTTCCTAGTTGGATTCGTTTGCACTGAGGCAGGATGGGAACTCCCGATAAAGAGAATATCTTAAAAGCAGACAACGAAAGAAATACATATGACAAAGATAAGAATGACAGCAAATTTCTCTTCAGAGGCAACATTGAGAAGCAACAAAGCAACAGTTTTAAAGCAATGAAGGGACAAAAAATGTCAGCCTGCAGCTCTACACTCATGGAAAACATCTTACGTAAACACAGAAAGATTTTCTAGACACACAAGAGCTGCAGGAATTCCTCACCTGCACAGCTGCAACACTCTAAACAGCAAAGCCCTGCAGGCAGATAGAAGATGGAAATATTAATCCCCACAGAAGATGGAGATGCCTCAAAACTGTTAACTACACAGGTAAGTACCTAAGATTTATTACATATGCTCAGTATTTAAAACGCTTTATAAGAAATTTATTGCAATGTCAATCAAATATAAATAACACGAAATAAGAACACGATACTGTGGTCCTGTAATAAACCATAATGGAAACTAAGAGAAAAAGGGATATGTATTTATATGTGTAAGTTATCTGCTGTACACCGGAAACTAGCAGCATATTATAAATCAACTATACTTCGATTAAAAAGAAAACACCCCTCCCCCTGCCAAACCCATAATACTAAATAATAACACAGTATTGTTGGGTTTCTAAGATACTTACAAGTAAAATGCATGAAAACAAAAGGGCAAAAAGATGGGCGAGGAGAAATAGAAGACTATAAAGGACTCACATTACATGTGACATAGTATTAGTGTCACTTGGAAGCAAACTGCAAAAACAAACACTAAAGCCACCACTAAAATAACAAAACGAAGCGTTATGGCTAATAAACCAATGATCGAGATAAAACGTCATTAAAAAAAAAAAAAACCGTCTCGGGAGTTGCCTGTTGTAGCTCAGCAGGTTAAGGACCCAACATTGCCTCTGTGAGGATGTGGGTTTGATCCCTGGCCTCATTCATTCAGTAGTTTAAGGATCTGGTGTTGCCACAAGCTGCCACGTTCGGTCACAGCTGTGGCTCAGATCTGGTGTTGCCATGACTGTGGCGTAGGCCACAGCTGCAGCTCCAATTCAACCCCTGGCCCAGGGACATTCATAGGCCGCGGGTATGGCCGTTAAAGGAGGAAAAAAATCTCAATCTCAAGTGAGGTGGAAAAAAAGAAAACTAGGAATAAAGAATTAGATGAGACAAATGGAAAACAAATAGCAAAATGACAAAGTTAAACCTAATTATATCAATAGTACCGTTAAAGTAAATGGGCTCCATACTCTCATTAAAAGCCACAGATTGGGAGTTCCCATCGTGGCTCAGTGCTTAACGAATCCGACTAAGAACCATGAGGTTGCAGGTTCCATCCCTGGCCTCGCTCAGTGGGTTAAGGATCCGGCGTTGCCGTGAGCTGTGGTGTAGGTCACAGACGCGGCTTGGATCCCGCGTGGCTGTGGCTGTGGCAAAGGCCGGTGGCTACAGCTCCTGTTAGACCCCTAGCCTGGGAACCTCCATATGCCACGGGTGGGGCCCTAGATAAGGTAAAAAGACAGAAAAAAAAAAGCCACAGATTGCCAGATTACATAAAAAAAAAAAAAAACCTCAGAAAAGCTGGTGTGGCTACATTAGGCTCAGGCAGGATAGACTTCAGACCAAAGACCACTGCCAGGAATTTTAAAAAAAAACGTCATCTCACAGTGATAAAGAGATCACTCATGGGAAAGACACAATAATTAGTTAGGTAAACAGAATTGTCATCAACAGCTCGCTAGAGCAATAACTGCGAAGCAGCAGCAGGACGGCCCAGGTGCATCCAGAATGTTCCAAGCCGGGAAGAAGGAGAGTAAATCGCGAATGCCCTGCAAACGTTTCCTGTCCTCGAGATTTTGCTGGTGCAGGAGAGAAAGAAAAGGACCAGTGAACATCCCTAATTTAAGGAAATACGGAGTTCCCGTCATGGCTCAGTGGTAATGAACCTGACTAGGATCCATGAGGATGCAGGTTCGATCCCCGGCCTTGCTCAGTGGGTTACGGATCCGGTGTTGCTGTGAGCTGGGCTGTAGGTGGCAGACGCAGCTTGGATCCAGTGTTGCTGTGGCTGTGGCGAAGGCCGGCAGTTGCAGCTCCAATTCGATCCCTAGCCTGGGTACCTCCATATGCCACAGGCACGGCCCTAGCTAGACAAAAAAAAAAAAGAGAGAGAGAGACAAAGAAGAAGAAGGAAAAGGAAATATAAAAGCTGAAATTTCAGTTAGACACAGAGTCAGAACATAAACGCAAATCTATATGGTGGGTACTGCACCCTCTTATATCCAAAAATATATAGGTGCACGCGCGCACACACACAAATACACAGTATGTTCAGTAATATCATTTTGTATGATTTGGGGCTTTTTGGTTTGTTTCTGTCTTTTTAGAGCTGCACTCACAGCATATAGAAGTTCCCAGGCTAGGGGTTGAATTGGAGCTGTAGCCGCCGGCCTTCGCCACAGCCACAGCCACGCGGGATCTGAGCTGCATCTGCGACCTACACCACAGCTCACGGCAACGCCGGATCCTTAACCCGCCGAGCAAGGCCAGGGATCAAACCCGTGTCCTCATGGTTCCTAGTCAGCTTCGTTAACCGCTGCGCCACGACAGGAACTCCTGGGGCTAATTTCTTAAATGTCAAACGAAACCTAAAATTTTTTCACCAAAAAATAGGTCCGCAAAAATAAACAAAAAAAGCCCCCAAAACTGCTAAACACATAAAATAACTAAAAGTGTCTCGGTGCCACCTTGTGGTCAGACTTGCACCTTATAAATTTTTATACCAATGAAGATGCTGCATCTATTGGGTTTAGCTGTTTCTGTCCTTTTAAAAAAAAAAAATCACAGTTTTTAAACCTGCATATATTCTTCTGAATTCCTATTGCATCGAGATCTCTCTGAAAGCAAGCCTGATGTCTTTTATATCCAGCACATGGCAGGCGCTTCGTCAGTGATCACCCAAATGAGCTGAAGGCTCCTGAAAACACCTAAAACCAGAAGAATTGATCTCAAAGAAGTAATCAAAAAAAGACATCGAGATTGAGTTCTAAGGATATCCACTGCAGGTTACGTAAAATAGTAAAGAAGAGTTCCTGTCGAGGTGCGGCGGAAACGAATCCCGCTAAAATCCATGAGGACACAGGTTCGATCCCTTGCCTTGCTCAGTGGGTTAAGGATCCGGCGTTGCCGTGAGCTGTGGTGTAGGTCGCAGGCGCAGCTCGGATCCCGCGTAGCTGTGGCTGTGGCTGTGGCGAAGGCCGGCGGCTACAGCCCCTGTTAGACCCCTAGCCTGGGACCCTCCACATGCCGCGGGTGCGGCCCTAGATAAGGCAAAAAGACAAAATAAATAAATAAATAAACACTGCCTTCAATGAATCCACAACTTCTTACCGCACGTAAGTGGTTTATGAACAGAAATGGATAACCAATCTAGGCAGCTGACATACCAGATTTTATAGAGCAACAGATGAGAAAAGGGATTTCTAGAGCTGGGTCCTAAGACTTACACCCAAAAAGCAATAATTAGACCAAAATCAATGATAGCGATTGCTTATCACCTGATGGCAATTCTCACTTAGGAGGTGTCAGCTAAATGTCAGTAGCCTCTCCCATGATGTCACCTCTGGTGATAGATCGGATCGACGCCAGCCTCCCTGGCCATTTCGTCAAGGGGAGCCCGCCTCAGGGGGTCGGTACACCCAGCGTTGCTGATCATGTGGGGGGGGGGATCACCATGGCAACCCCTCTGGGCTGCTTTCAACCAATGAACTGCTTTCTCTTCCCATTGTTGTTCTGGTTTGTCTTTTTCCTTTTAGAGGCAAGCACATCCCAGGATACAACATTCCTGGGCAATATTTAAGCGACAGCAGCTGCTCCAGGTCTTGATGCTTCTCGGGGGCATGGCTAGTGACCGATGTGACACTTAAGGTTTTTGGGTTTTTTTTTTTTTATGGCAGTATCCGCAGCATAGGCAAGTTCCAGGAGCCCAGGACTGAATCCGAGCTGCAGCTGTAACCTCCACAGCGGATGGGGCAATGCTGGATCTTCTTTTTTTTTTTTCCCCCTTTTTATGGCTGCACCTGTGGCATGAGGAAGTTCCCAGGCCAGGGATCTAATCAGAGCTGCAGCTGCAGCCTACATCACAGTCACAGCAACGCCAGATCCAAGCCACATCTGTAACCTACACTACAGCCTGAAGCAACATCAGATCCTTAACCCACTGACTGAGGCTAGGGGTCAAGTCCGCATCCTCACAGAGACAATGTCAGGTCATTAATCCACTGAGCCACAACGGGAACTCCCCGTGCCTGATCCTTTAACCCACTATGGCAGACCAGGGATAGAATCCACCCCTCCTCAAAGACCTGAGCCACTACAGTCGCATACTTTTTTTTTTTTTGTCTTTTTGCCTTATCTGGGGCCGCACCCACGGCATATGGAGGTTCCCAGGCTAGGGGTCTAACGGGAGCTGTAGCCGCTGGCCTTTGTCACAGCCACAGCCACGCGGGATCCGAGCCGCGTCTGCGACCTACACCACAGCTCACAGAAATGCCGGATCCTTAACCCACTGAGCAAGGCCACGGATCGAACTCGCCACCTCATGGTTCCTAGTCGGATTCGTTAACCACTGAGCCACAAAGGGAACTCCTACAGTTGGATTCTTAACCCACTGGGCCATAGCAGGAACTCCAAGTCAGGTCTCCATAAAAATATCTGTGGGCTATTCAAGACATGATCGGTTTTCATCTTTAAGATTCTCTGGTTTTTCTTATTTTTTTTAGGAATATATACACATATATTTTTAAAAGATTTGATAATCCTTTGATAAGCAAAATCAAAGTTTGGCTACCGGAGGAGAGGAACTATCTCAGTTATAGTCAATATAAGTTGCTTACTTAAATGCTTCTATTCGTGTTTACCTACATAGCATATCACTGCATAAAAGCACACCCCATTTTATTCTCTTAAGGTACAGGTTAAATATACAGCCACTGAGGGGTACTGCCTGCAGGTGTATGTGTATCGGATATGAAAGCGGATTCAAAGTTTCCCCAGGGTCTCTCTCAAGGGCCCTCCTGCCTCTTCAGTATTTCTCTCCATTTCCATCTTTCTCCTACGGATACAGAACTGCCTTTCTTAAACACCCAACGGCCACCACTCGCTCATGTCACGTCTTGGAAATGATTTGTCTGCGAACCGTGACATGTACTTTTCATAACAAGAAGCAGAAACTAAAAGACACAGACACCATCCCATTTAATTCAATGATTCTTTAAAAAGTAGAAAACGGTTTGGGATCCAGTTGCCAGCTTAGTGGATTTTATACATTATTAAGTCTCTTTTAGGTCTGGGGCCTGAAATTCACTTCTCACTCAAGAAATGTTCGTTCCTAAACGTTTATTATATCTTTCACCAGGAGAAAGAGAAGAAAAGATTCTTTGACGAAACTGTCTCGGGGGACCAAAACAAATGCTTTCCCAACTCGAGCAAAAGTCTTCTTTTGTAGTGTCCGCGGATGATAAAGAAAATAGTGGCCGTTTTGAAATTTCCTAAAAGCCACTGTTAACAGCGGGGATTCGGGCCATTTTTGCACTTGGTGCATCTGTACTGGTCCTGTTATCAGCATTATTTTCACCTCCTGCATCAGCTTCATCATCACGGCCTGGTCCCACGTGGAGATGATTCAATCAGACAATCAGACCAACTGGAGACACCCTCTCAGATCCTCTCAGAGGCTCTAATATTTTTTTCCACCTCTGACAGTGATGTGGACCCCACAGCCAGACGCCAGAGAGGCAAAAAGGGAATTCCAGAATTCTAAAGAAAGACAGGACTCTAGCCATCAACTAATCCACTGATCCGTCTCTTTCCAAGGCCTATGTCATCCTCCGAAAAATCTGACAAAAAGCTAGGAATCCTCTTCTTTACAGGGGAAAAGCATTTTTGTTTATCATTTCAGGCGATTCTCAGATTCCTTGAAGCCCATCCTTGGGGAAACCAGATGAAGGACCCTGACCTCATCCAACCAACTCAGGGACAAGCGGAAGCAGTCAAGGTGCACAGAGACCAAGTGCCAGGTCCGGCCACACAGCCTGCTGGTGAGGACGGCTGGAAGAAACGCCGCTCTTATCACTGCTTGAACAGCTGCTGTTGTCTGGGGTCCGACCCTACGAGGGCTTGTGTGCGCCTTCTGGACAGCGATCCTCCGGCGGCACCTGCAAAGCCGAGTGCTCGGCTAACCACCCCCGGCCACTGCCCGAAGAATGACAAGTCCGCGCAATTAGAGCTGAAACACACTCGATCTCTCTCTTAACCCAGCACGACAGTCCCTTCTCCGTTTTCACTCCCTTCAACCTATATCCAGCTGCATCTGAACCCGTCCCATCCCCTCCCCAGCCCGGACTTGGGCTAAATCTCCCTCCTCCTCGGCTCGGGGTTCAGGGCCCGGCGCCCCCCGACTCTCCGCACAGCTTCTCTAAGGCTCAGCCCCACCGCCTTCCCACTCCTGCTCACCCTCGCGCAAAAACCTCCCCAACCACGGCTCCCACTGTCACTTCCATCGTGAGACGCCCCCTCCTCCGATCCCTCTTCTTCCACCTTCTAGAAAAAAAAAGAAAAAAGAAAAAAGCCGCTAGAGTCTTCGGGCTTATTTGTACCCGGACATCTCGCTCTCTGCCGTGCAGCAAGAGCAGCAAAACCCTCATGGATTACTGGACATCTTACGGTTCCAAAAGGAAAGACAAATATACAAGGAACAAATTTACCAACACTACCGCGGGGTTCGTGGGAGGGTTGGTAAGTCTTGACACTTTGCTTTTGCCTTATTTTTTCTGGGTAACTGATTTTTTTTTTTAAAGGGGATATGGCTCCCCTGGCGGAAAATAATGGTATTTTAAAAAATAGATCCTCCCAGCCGGTGCATTCTGAAATGCATCAACAATAAAACTAAAGGGTACACAATGACTATATCCAGACTATTAATTCAAATTACTTAACGCTCTCATCTTACGATTTTTTTTGTCTTTTTAGGGCCACACCTGTGGCATATGGAGGTTCCCAGGCTAGGGGTCGAATCAGAGCTGCAGCTGCGAGTTATACCACAGCAACGCAGGACCCTTAACCTACCAAGCGAGGCCAGGGATCGAACCCACATCCTCATAGGTACTAGTTGGCTTCATTTCCGCTGATCCACCATGGGAACTGCCTTCATCTTATGACCTTAAATAACAACATATTCTAAAGGATTTAACTGTCTTAAGCAGAGATGCATTTTCAGGACTTAAAAAAGAAACATTCAGTCTTTTGCCAACTGCAAAAGGCTTTCTTTGTTAGCCCAATAAATCAAAGCATTAAGATAATGAAACCAGAGCCCGGGATTTGTGCTTTCAAGTGTGGTGGGCAGCTTTTATGGATCCCAGACCTCCCGCCAAGTTCCAACATGACTCCAGCAAGTCACGTTGGTCAGATTTGCTGTGGGTCGAAGAAGACACAGGATGAGGGAAAGTAAATCAGCATGATTCTGCCCTCTGATTAGAAATCAACCCAAATATGCCCGTACATTAACAGAGGCTATATTTTTTTTAAGTCCCCTTTCACTTCAGGGTTCTTTCCTCCGAACCACGTCAATGTGGCTAATAAAGCCCTTTTAAACATTCGTGGAGTTATTTATTTACGTTCAGTGACTACCTCAGTCCACTTTATTTATATAGTTTTTAATACATCAATTGCCCCATTCTTAGAATTTGGCATGGCACTGAATACAGGAAATTAAGATGATTGAATGACAAACATTTTTCAGAGTACCTTTTTGGCGAATGTCCTTTACACACGGAGCCATGGCAGTCTGTACAAAATCAGGAACACAGCCCAGGTCCTAACATATAAAAATAAATGTATTGTGCACTGTAAAACGTATGTAGTCAACTCCAAGGTGACAGACTAATCAATCTTTTAATTACTTGGAAAGCTATGTTAAATATTAAGCAACTGTCATGTTTATGTTGCCTGCAAAGACCTAGTCCCAGGCGAATTTCAAAAATATAATCAATCCGTGGAAAGGTCTAATATTATGTTCAAAATAAGTGGAACTTTTATCAGCACCAAAGTGATGAAATAAGATTTAAAAAGTAATCACTTCTTGGAGTTCCTGTTGTGTCCCAGCGGTTTAAGGACGCTATGTTGTCTCTGAGGACGCAGGTTCGATCCCTGGTCTTGCTCGGTAGGTTAAGGATCTGGCGTTGCCTCAAGCTGCGGTGTAGGTCGCAGACGAGGCTCAGATCCAGTGTTGCTGTGACTGTAGCGTAGGCCAGCAGCTGCAGCTCCGATTCGATCCCTGGCCGGGGTATTTCCCTGTGCCACGGGTGCACCTCTAAAAAGAAAACAAAAAAAACAATCGCCGCTCTTTTGTGATCTGTGAGCAATTTTAATTCCAAAGTTTTATTAAAACCTAAGATTCCCAACACTACACTTGCCCTGAGCATTCACTATGAAAATCCAACACGAATTCCCAGGAGAAGTCAATGAGTTCAGATGCATGAGACTAAAAGGGGTAGATAGTTACCAGGAGCTAGCTGTTATTCAAAAGTACGTCATTTTCAGTCAAACTGTAGTTTAAAGCACAAATCAGATAATGAGCGATATTACTCTGGGTTCATTTTTTTGGCCACACCCCCAGCATGCAGAATTTCCTGGGCCAGGGATCAAACCCACACCACAGCAGCAACAATGCCCAATCCTTAACCTCTTCAGCCACCAGGGAACTCCACTAGGGGTTCTTTTTTTTTTCTTTTTTTGTCTTTTTCCCTTTATCTAGGGCCACACCCACGGCATATGGAGGTTCCCAGGCTAGGGGTCTAACAGGAGCTGTAGCCGCCGGCCTACACCACAGCCACAGCCACGCGGGATCCGAGCCGCGTCTGCGACCTACACCACAGCCCACGGCAACACCGGATCCTTAACCCACTGAGCGAGGCCAGGGATCGAACCCACAACCTCATGGTTCCTAGTCAGATTCGTTAACCACTGAGCCACAATGGGAACGCCTAGGGGTTCATTTTTAAAAAATTATTTCTACCAAGTAAAAGCAGCTGCTTACACAGATTAAATGTTACAATTTGATGACACAGCTAAACTAGGACTTTTACATATTTCTAACAAACTAAATCATGTGAATGTTCTCTTGTCTAAATGGAATTTCTGCTGGGATGGTCCATGCCTCAGACCAATTTCATATTTTCTATATTAAAATAAGAAAAATTAATCCACCGAAACTAACAGAAACATTTCAAAGGCAGGTCTAAGACGTTTATCACATACTCTATATGACAGCATAAGCCATTTTCCTTGTTAATAAAGCTTTTCCCAAATAGAATTTCAGTGGCTACATGAGCTTTTCTTCCCTGGACCTCTCACCATTTATTTAACCTTTTTCTTGGAGTTCCCGTCTTGGCTCAGTGATTAACAAACCCGACTAGCATCCATGAGGGTGCAGGTTCGATCCCTGGCCTCGCTCAGTGGGTTAGGGATCCTGCGTTGCTGTGGCTGTGACCTAGCACAGTGGCTTGACCCCTAGCCTGGGAACCTCCATCTGCTGCACGCGCGGCCCTAAAAAGACAAAAAAATATATATATTTAACCTTTTCTTTATTGTGAGGCTTGTAGGCCTTTCTTTTCTTTTTTTTTTTTGGCTTTTTGCCTTTTTCTAGGGCTGCACCCGCGGCATGTGGAGGTTCCCAGGCTAGGGGTCTAACAGGAGCTGTAGCTGCCGGCCTTCGCCACAGCCACAGCCACGCGGGATCCGAGCCGTGTCTGCGACCTACACCACAGCTCACGGCAACGCCGGATCCTTAACCCACTGAGCGAACCTGCAACCTCATGGTTCCTAGTCAGATTCGTTAACCACTGAGCCACGATGGGAACTCCAGACAGTTTTACTTCTGCAAGCACGTGGTTCTCTCTGAGAGATAATCAAAAACCAAATAATCCAACTTCTGTCCGTAGAGTAGCTGAGGAACTAGAAGGAAAGCGCAAAGTGAAATATACTTCCTAAGATTTAAGTTAAATAATAATTTAATCCAAACTGGAAGCAATCCGTAAATTATTAGTTTTACATTATCTAAATGCAGAAGTTGTGGATATAAACTTAGGCATTGGGGGAACTTTTTCTATTTCACTGAGTTTTAGGTCATTGTTTAGGTTTTTTGTTTGTTTCCCTTTTTTCTTCCCTTTTTAGGGCCATACCCACAGCATGTGGAAGTTCCCAAGCTAGGGGTCGAATCAGAGCTGCGGCTGCCAGCCTACACCACAGCCGCAGCAACAAAGGATCCGAGAGCCAGGGTCTGCGACCTACACCACAGCTCGCCACAACACCCGATCCTAACCCACTGAGCGAGGCCCGGGATCAAACCCGCATGCTCATGGATCCTAGTCGGGTTTGTTACCGCTGAGTCCCTGTGGGAGCCCCGAGTTTTGGGTCATTGTACTTTGCATCTAAGCACTTTTCGGGGGTGAAAATCCACATACTGAACCATGTACAGTTAAAGGAAAAGTATATTTTTCTGGGGTAACAGAGAAGGCAAGAGATTAGTAAAATATCGACAGCGGTGGTTGCAGAGTCCCCCATTCCCTCTGCTCTGCGGAAGTCACTGCCCTCAAATGCTAAGATAAAAGCGATATGTTGTGTGTTGCTCTTGGTAAAAGCAATGATATATTTCTCCTTCCTCGGGTGAAAAACCTCCGCTATTCCAAGCTTAAAACCAGTTCAGGTAAAAAATCGGCTCTGCCCCTCGTGACTTTTGGTAGGATGCAAATATAAGAGAAAAAAATCTGTTCTGACCAAGCCCCTGGCTTTCCCCTTCCATCATTCTAAAATAACCATCTTCAAATTATTCCCTAATTAAAAAACCTCAAAGGCAATTCCCAAAGTACATAGAAAGTCTAAAGAAAAATACTATCGTAATGTTTTTTTCCTTCCAAACAGTGGTATCAAATGGGGGGGCTTTGTTGGGAGTTCCCATCGTGGTTCAGTGGGTTAAGAACTTGACAAAGCGTGGTGAGGATGCGGGGGTCAATCCTTGGCCTCATTCAGTGGGTTAAGGATCTAGCACTGCCATAAGCTGTGGTGTAGGTCACAGATGCAGCTTAAACTGGGTGCTGCCGTGAGCTGTGGTGCAGTTCATAGATGGGGCTTGGATCCCGCGTTGCTGTGGCTGTGGTGTAAGCCAGCAGCTGTAGCTCCAACTTGACCCCTAGCCTGGGAACTTCCACGTGTCACAGGTGCAACCCTCAAAGGCCAAATAATAATCATAATTAAAATAAAATACAGCCAAATTAAGATTAGTTGTTTTTGGAATGAGTCCAGTTAATTGATCATAATTTGTTCCTTTAAATTGGTTGTGCTGGAATTTTTTCACAAGGAATCACAGACTGAGATTTCCTAGGGCCTCTCAGGGCCGACACAGGCCTGCCAAGGAACTGTCAGACTTCACCTTACAGGTTTGGGTGAATTCCTCCCTTTTTGAGGTCCCCCAAATACCTTGAAATTCTTTTGCGCCTATTAGAAGGCTGCCTTCTTCATTGATCTGAAAAAACTGTTGGGATTCTAAGAGTTTCTAATCTCTGAAGAGGTTAGATAGAGAGAAAGGACAGACACTTCAACTCTGCCCACAAAGGCATAACCACCAAACAGCGGAAGGTCACAGCCAGCCCAAAGATTTGCTCACATCTGCCAAAAACACAAATGGAAAGCTGCAAAGATCTCAGGAAAAGGGAGTTCCCATCGTGGCTCAGTGGTTAACGAATCCGACTAGGAACCATGGGGTTGCTCAGTGGGTTAAGGATCCAGCGTTGCCGTGAGTTGTGGTGTAGGTTGCAGACGCGGCTCGGATCCCGCGTGGCTGTGGCTGTGGCGAAGGCCGGCGGCTACAGCTCCTGTTAGACCCCTAGCCTGGGAACCTCCATATGCCGCGGGTGCGGCCCTAGATAAGACAAAAAGACAAAAACAAAAAAAAAAAAACTCAGGAAAAAAACAAAAATCATCAGCATATTCATCAGGTTACTTAGTTTCACATAATCAACCCCTCTTACCCTCGGTTCTAGGAAATCAGAGTTTCCATGACACTCTCAAAATATCTTACTTGGTTTAGATAGACACAAGAAGAAGAAGACACAGGTAGTTGCAGAAGTCCCAACAGACAGACAGCGAAATCTAGGGGACTTCGGGAGATCGCTGTTAAGTTAATAGTTGCTCAAGAAAACCATCCATCAGAATGAGGCAGGCTGCTTGCCTAGTGGGGGCGCTAGACACTGGGTGGGGATGGGGTGAGACCTGCACCCAGGTTCAGACCAAGGGCAGGAGTCTAAAGACCGCCCTTCTGCTGATTTGAACACACTCCTTAGCAGACACCAAGGAGAAGCTACTCCCTAAAGAAAGAGGAAGAGGCGGGCTTTCCCACCCCTGCTCCCCTCGGATGATAAACTGTAGCCCAGCGGGTCCTGGGAGCGGAGCCTCCTCGCCTGCCCGATTGCACCTGTCACAAGCGTCCAGTCTTTTTTTTTTTTTTTTTTTTTGCCTTTTGTCATTTTAGGGCTGCACCCGCGGCATGTGGAGGTTCCCAGGCTAGGGGTCTAACAGGAGCTGCAGCCGATGGCCTAGCCACAGCAACGCGGGATCCGAGCCGCGTCTGCAACCTACACCACAGCTCACGGCAACGCCGGATCCTTAACCCACTGAGCGAGGCCAGGGATCGAACCTGCAACCTCATGGTTCCTAGTCGGATTCGTTAACCACTGAGCCACGACGGGAACTCTCGTAGTGTCTTAATAAATCTATTTCTTGCCTATCCCTTTGTCTCTCGCTGAATTCCTTCTGTGCATAAAGAACCTGAACCTCAGTGAGTCCAGACACCGGGTGAGGGATTCTAATTTAAAACTGTGGGTTTAAGTCCCAGTGTGGGTGGAGGCTGGGTTTGAGTCCCTGTCTGCGTTCTGGGTAAGTTCAGGCCATCGGTGCTGTCAGTTTCCGTGTGACTTAAAACTTATCAGAAACCTGTTTTCAAAAAAGGTCCTTCTTTTTAAAAAGAAAAGTGGCCATTTTGCAAAGCATCAGCTTGACTGTCTATTAAAGATTTAAAAAAAAAGATCTGATCACGGTGCTTCTTAACAAAGAAACTTACCCAGGTTGCTGTGACATACGACATTTTAAAACATACAAAATTATAACATTTATACCAGGACATATCCAAATTTCAGAAACCTTATATAATTTCTAAAATGTCTCTATCAATAACACTTATTCATACTGTATAACCTGAGGAGGCTTATCACTCATGGAGCAATACTTTTCTGTGTAATTTAAAATACCAAACAATCCTAGTTAAATAAAAAATTTTTTTTTCCCTGAGATGCCTCAAGGACCCTCTGAAATCTCAAAGTTCGCTAAAATCAAAAGAACTTTCATCAGAATTTGATAGGAAGTTTGTTAAAACTATCAGTTTTAAAAGCATTTGCTCAGACTCACTGTGAACACGTAAAAACAAACACAGCTCACTTGAAGGCAAGGAAGGTCATAATCTTAACAAAAGCAGCATTCTAAGTAAATTATTCTCTTAGCAAAGAGGAACCAAATCTAGCCTACACATAATAATGAAATGTATTTACCTAATTAAGCTTCATCTAATCTCAGCCTGATGTACATAAAATTTCTTTTCTTCTCAAAACGTACGTGCAGTTTTTCCTACACTGTAGTGGCATGTTTCCTTTATTGTTTTTAGTAGCTTTAATTACAGATTTAGAGTAGACTCAACTCTAAAAAACCTTAATTTTCTAGTGAAAACCAAGAGGCAAATCGTTGCTATCAAAATCCAGAGGGACTATTTTAGACAGATATTTTTAAAGTGTAATTATTCCTATAGCGTTTACTTAAAAGCTTTTATCTCATTTACCTTTCACTCATAAAATCTCACACTACAGGGTTATTTTTTTTGCTGACAAATTGGTAACGGATGTAACAAGACTTAACTTAACTTCTACAACTGGCCAGCCTTCTCTAACCAGTTTGGGAATTTCAAGAGTTTCATCTGAACCAATTTTCTCCAGAGTCTAAAGACTATAAGGACCATGCAGTGTTAAAAAAAAAAAAAAAGAAAAGAAAGAAAGAAAAAGAAAAGGAAACCTTCTTTCTCTTCCTAGAAGCATAAAAAGATCTCCCAGTTTTGCAAAATATACCTTAGGGGGGACTATCAAATTATCAAGTGGAAGAGAGCTCGGATTATTATGGCAGGTGTTATCAAATATCAGACAAATACAAGGCACAAGTGTCGCTCAGGATCACGGCTCCCTGGCACCACAAAGGGACCTTTCCATCCACTGCAAAGGGAAAAATCCCAACCGCTGCTCTGCCACAGGCAAAACCCTACATAACAGGGAAGGCTACCTGATGTCGCACGCGCGAGCCCTGTCACTAAAGACGTCTCAACTGACCGATGCGAGTACAACAAACACACACACGACAAAGGGTCAGACAAGGAGTAGCCCAGAAACGCGCCACTTCCATTCCCAGGCAGAGGTCTCCGGAGCAGCCTGGCTCCAGAAAGAGAATCACCCCAAAACGATACACGCAAAATACAAACGACAAGTAAGCTGTGGTCACACCGGCAGAAAATCAGAGGAGGTGGAGTCTAAAATTCCACCTCCGCTCCCAAACAGAGGAAACCTCCAGATCGATCAGCCCAGGTCTCAAAAGACACAGACCCAGAGTGGCTCCCATCCTGCGAGAGAAGCGGCTCAGGCAGAGTGGAGAGAGCTCCCAGCCTGCGCAGGCTAGAGGGACTTACCCCCGCGACACCCAGTGTGGACCGCGGCTCTGGACCTTTCTCAGCTCCAAGCAGCCTCGTGCCATGGGCATCTGGCACCCATCGGGGACAGTTCCCCCCTCGCCCAGATCCCCAGAGTGAAATGGGCTCCAGCAGCTGCTGAGGGATCAGGAAGAGGCTGCCCTGGCCAAGGGTCAACCAGCCTCAGGCACAGATTGCCTAGGCTGGCTTTGCTAAATTTCCCAGCGCAAGTCCGTTTCAAGTCCGTTTCAAGTCCGTTTCGCCTGACCCACAGTGAGCCCAAACAAACCAAAAATATCTGGAGTCAAGAGCTGACGATGGTTAATTGCAGGCCCTGCAGGTGGCTGGGGTGCCCGCCAGATATCCTGAACTCGAAGAAACAAAATTGCAAAGCTTTTTTACAGGCAGGGTGAGCGAGAGGAGTGGTTGGTTGTTGCAGATATCTTGGTGCAAAAATCCTTTGTTCTCCTAGCTGCCCACAGAGGTCAGGTCACAGTGGTTCCTGTAAAAACCTCCACCAAGGCACGTGTCCTAATTCAGAAAGGAGCTAAAGCAGAGGATATGGGGGAAGGGCTGCCCCCGGGGCAGGTCCCATAAAGTCCTGCTGCATGACAGCATCTCTCCTTTTCCATATGCTGTGATGCCATAACCAGAAGTACTTAAGAATCCTCTGTTTTCTTAACTGTCATGGAATCCTGCCTTCCATCACGTTGAAATTTCTAAAGCCTACTGTCAAGATTCTACGTCAAGGTTTTTCACAGGGAAATATTTTCCACTAGGGTCCGAGACCTTGGCACAGCAAAGCCGTAGGTAAATTTGGAAAATAAGTGCAGCGTAGAAGCAGTTCTTAATTACTGAGGTTAGTGGATCACACATTCTTCACGTACAGTGTTAATTACAGTGCAGATGGCCTTTAGCATGGTAAAAGAGGAAACAGACATGATGCGAACAACCCAATAAATTAATGAAAAGAAATTCTTGAAGACCAATGGTCCTATAATTAATTCTACGTTATTTCTCAGGACCTCTGAGCTCAGAAAAATCAACAGAAACTACCTGGACAGGAGCATCTGTCAATCTCCAATTAAACCGTTTCTACAGAGGGCACACAGAACAGCGTCTTTTCTTCTAGGGATTTCAAAGCAGGAAGAAACATCTCACTCGGGGAGTTTCAGGTCAAAACCTGAAACTTTAGCGAAAGTGCAAATTTCAAACAAGGCGCCACAAGTGGTTGTGTCTGCGATCCTGGATCCTGGGAATATCGTGTGGAGGGAGGAGGGAGAGAAGAGAATGTAATAGATGCCACAAAAATCAGACAAAGCTCCCTTTGTGGCTGACGGCTAATTCAAATGGCCACCGCAGGCTGCAGAGGGGATGCAAAATCCCAGACAGAGACGGAAGCCGTGTTTCAAATTAGTGCCATGAATTTTTAAAAGTTTCCTTGTTCAGATTCTTAAATCATCGTATCTGCCAACGGGTGTTGCAAAGCCCAGAAGCAAACAGAGTGGCTCATGAACGCTGTAAGACATGGTGGAAAATTTCAAGACTGAGTAGAACTGACTTTGTTTCTGCATTCCCTTCGGGGCGCAGGAGCCTGCAAGCAGCCCGAAGCCCCAAAGGGAAGCCCAAAGCCCCAAAGGCAAGGTGCAAGGATGCAGAGGCCTCAGAGATCCAGCAAGATCACTCTTTCCGAGGACTGCTGGCTTCCTCAAGGAGGTCACCCGCTGTGGGACGGAGACAAGAGTCAGAGCTGATCCAGCTCTGCCCCACTCCTACTGTGGGACTGAGGGCTCTTGACAAATTCAACGAATGAAACTGCTTGTACACTGTGTTAATTAGAACTTTTTTGTTGTTTTGCCTTTTGTCATTTTAGGGCCGCACCCCCGGCATGTGGAGGTTCCCAGGTTAGGGGTCTAACAGGAGCTGTAGCCGCCGGCCGACGCCACAGCCACAGCAACGCAGGATCCGAGCCGCGTCTGTGACCTACACCACAGCTCACGGCAACGCCGGATCCTTAACCCACTGAGCGAGGCCAGGGATCTAGCCCACAACCTCATGGTTCCTAGTCGGATTCGTTAACCACTGTGCCACGACACGAACTCCTTAACTAGAACTTTTTAAGCAAGTAAATAGAGATGAGAATATAAAAATAATCATCTTAAACTATTTTTCCATGGTCTACACTTACAAAAAAACCACTTCATGTTCCTTCGTACTTCTCTTACAAAAAACAACTCTGTGGGTTTCTGGAAGGTCAATAACGTGTTGAATTTGGCCTAAAACTGGAGATAAAACAAAAACCAACAGAAACTACCTTGGGTTCAAGAAATAGGTTGTATTCTGTTCTGTATTTCCAAGGCACAGCACAGTTGCTCAAGAAATATTTTTTGGTTAAGTAAATATTAAACTAGAATATTTCAAATTATGTAGATAACTCCAGAATTCTTAATGAATGCATATTCATTAATATTCATAGTTATATACTATCTATAATTCACATGTATAACATATAATATTCTTATATATATTCACAAATATTCCCAAAAAATAAATCTATATATAATTAATAAATAACTGAAATACTGGATGTGTGAAGCTCTGAGCCAGGCAAAATGAGCAAAACCTCGTCCCAGCCCAGCAAGGGCTTACCGGGCCGATTTCACCTTATGGGAAAATAAAGGCATTTACCAGCCACATCCAATTTCTTAATTGAAGATGTCCCTTCTTCAGGTGCAAGGTCAGGTTCACCAGTCTCTTCTTCAAGTCTAGGACAACTTTGTCCTGGTGGAGCCCCTGTGATCCCCGTCAACAGCAGGTGACACGTGCTGGGCTTGGTCCCCTAGGGAGCCTAGACGGCTGCCGGGGGGGCGGGGCTGCCGGGGGGCGGGGCTGCCGGGGGGGCGGGGCTGCCGGGTCTAGGGAAAGCTCAGCAGCTCCCTGGATTCTTGAAATCACATTCTGAACCTGCATGTGCTAGAAAAGGTGTTGCAAACCAGGGAGAAGGCCCATCCCAGACTGGGTAGGACTGCTTTAGAATCCCCAGGAAAGTTCTGAAGCGGTCTCCGTGTATCCAGCAGTCCTGTAGACTATGATCCTTAAATCTCCACCTGTAAGAATAGAGAACTGGCCTGGTCCCAAGCCTCACCCCCCACAATAGTGCCCTAGAAGCTTCTAAACTTACACAGAGTCTTCAGAATATGGCCAACACCAGAGGTCCCTTTGTGGGTCAGTGGTTAACGAATCCGACTAAGAACCATGAGGTTGCGGGTTCGATCCCTGGCCTCGCTCAGTGGGTTAAGGATCTGGCGTTGCCGTGAGCTGTGGTGTAGGTTGCAGAAGCGGCTCGAATCCCGTGTGGCTGTGGCTGTGGTGTAGGCCGGCGGCTACAGCTCCTGTTAGACCCCTAGCCTGGGAATAAGGCAAAAAGACAAAAAATAAAAAAAGAATATGGCCAACACCTTGGCGTTAAGATGCAAAAAAAAGTCTGTATGCTGTCTGGCTTCCTGCTGTCTTCAAAAAGCCCGTATTGTAGACACCTTGGAAAACCGGCTTAGACTCTAAACAGCAAGAGTCTGTGCGATTCTTAAAAATAAGGACGTTTCACACTTCCCTTTAAATCTCTAGGGCCGGGCATTGTTTCTTGAACTGAAATGAAGAGTATCCGCCCAGCCGCATCACGCTGAAGAAACGGCATCTGAGCTTTTCTCACCAGCTCTATTCTACTTGGGTTACCTGGGAGTGACTTAAGTGGCTGAATTTGTGCAGTGTTGTTCTGTGAGAGACTGAGCTAGTAAGACTATGTATTGCCTATATATTGGGTGATGAATGAATGGCCTTGGAGTTCAGGTCCCAATCTTGATCGCCATAGAGTCGCAGCGAACAGCAAGTTTTACTTCCGCCCGGGGAGAAAGCGGCCGCCCTGGGCTGCAACTGGGTCTCTCCTTATAGTCCTATATCTTCGATCTGTTTGGGGACCCCAGTTGTCTGGCCCCACACCCACTAATCTCCTACCCCAACCACCTTGCACCATGTGTTGTTTTGCTCGCTGTATGGGGGAGGGGAGCGCGTTCGGATCCTCTGATTGGTTCAGGACGAGGATCCCTCATTTGCATAGGAAATAGGTTCTAGGGAAATGCTCCGAAGTGCATTTCTCTGGTACCTGCATGTGTCTTTATTGTCTGATCGCAGGCCTCCTGCTTTGGGTGATCAACAAATGGTCTGTTTTGAAGCACCCAGCTGCAGCAGCACTGGATCCTTAACCCACTGTGCCACAGCGGGAACTCCTCAAGTTGGAATTTAAACCTAGGTGGTCTGACTCCAGTCATCCATACTCTCAGTTCTCATGTTGCACCGATTCAGTGAGAAAAACCTGAAGTGCGATCTCACATGTTTCTCACACCAAGTCTGCAAGATGGATACCGTTAGTGTCTCCAGCTTACAGGCAAGGAAAAGTAGGCACAGAGAGGCCAAAGAACCGTCCGGGATCACAGAGCTGGTAAGTGGCGCAGGTCAGACCCGACTGGTAGCTGTCAGTCTGATCCTTAACTAACCACAGGAAGAACACGATCCAACCTGGCAGAGACAGAAGGAATTGCCTCGAAAGTGTGTGGAGCTTTCATAGCCTTCAAATTTTGAGTCCCCGGGCTTTGGGCTCGGACCCTTAGTGTCCTGTCTCAGGCCTAACGCTGGACTGGCCCTTCTGTCCAAGCAGCTCCTCTACGCCTGAATTCCACGACCAATGCCAAGAATACAAGGCACCTGACCAACGGCAGAGTCAAAGTTCTGATCAGTTTGCTCAGAGGGGCCGTCTCCTCCCCGAGGAACCCAAAGCATGTTTAAAGCATCTGTATAATTTCATCCCTTTGAGGAGAGACAGCTGCGGGGGGGGGGGGCACCAGAACCACCAAGCCCTCTGGGCCCCTCTGGACTTAGGAAGGGACTCAAACACACTGTCCCTTTTTTTTTTTTTTTTTTTTTTTTTTTTTTTGCTTTTTAGAGCCGCACTCGTGACAAATGGAAGTTCTCAGGCTAAGGGTTGAATCGGAGCTGCAGCTGCCAGCCCTATGCCCCAGCCACAGCAACGCAGGATTTCCCAACCCACTGAGCAAGGCCAGGGATGGAACCTCAATCCTCGTGGATACTAGTCAGGTTCATTTCCTCTGCGGCACAGGGGGAACTCCCCACTGTCTTTTAATTGAGACTGCTCTCCTGGCCTGGTGTCAAGTTTTACTGAAGCTCAAGTTTTGACGCAGAGAGAGTTCAGCGCGAGGCAAAGCCGCAGGCAAATAAGTTCCTATGAATTTATTATCATAGGGGACTTGTGAGAGATACGAGCCGGCAGGCAAGGGAACACCACTGCCCTGGGACTAAAGAGGGCTGCATTTTAATAATCAAAGAAAAAAGTGGGGAGGGGAGAAGCCCACTTTCCTCCTTCTTCTTCTTCTTTTTTTCAGATTCCCAGTGCCCTTATCTTTATTTTTTTATATATATAACTTAATGAATTTTATTTCAATTCTAGGTGTACAAAAATCATCACAAGCCGGAGTTCCTGTCATGGCGCAGTGATTAACGAATCCGACTAGGAACCATGAGGTTGCGGGTTCGATCCCTGGCCTTGCTCAGTAGGTTAAGGATCCGGCGTTGCCGTGAGCTGTGGTGTAGGTTGCAGACGCGGCTCAGATCCCGCGTGGCTGTGGCTGTGGTGTAGGCCGGCGGCTACAGCTCCTGTTAGACCCCTAGCCTGGGAACCTCCATATGCCATGAGTGCAGCCCTAGATAAGGCAAAAAGACAAAAGAAAAAAGTCATCACAAGTCAATTTGATAGATTTTGTGTCATCCTTATTCTTGAGTAGGCATCAGGGCTTAGATCATAGAGTTCCTCCTTTGACCCTGTAGAATTTAACCAGGACTGTCATGGCACTGTTTAAATCATACGTGTGCTCACAGAAGGATGGCAACTTATACTAAAATGTGGAAATTCATCTCAGGTTTTGGTAAAATGTCCCCTTTATACCCGATTTTTCCCCTTTCCACTATAGTTCTGTCTCGACTACAGGCAGAAATGTTCCTCTTCCAGGGCCAATAATTAACATCCCTGACT
>PVHT020000257.1:20976738-21078491 GCA_004024745.2 Catagonus wagneri | reverse complement strand
TTTTTTTTTTTTTTTTTTTTTGTCTTTTTTGCCTTATCTAGAGCCCCACCCGTGGCATATGGAGGTTCCCAGGCTAGGGGTCTAACAGAAGCTGTAGCTGCCGGCTTTTACCACAGCCACAGCCACGCGGGATCTGACACACTTTTCTCAAGAGTGTGTTGTTAAAATTCCCTTGTCTAGTCTTGTGATTGCTAAACTCCTGAATTCTTCTGCTCTGCCCCGTCACTTTCATAGGTTCTCATGGCAGCCTGGGACCATCAGAGGCTGCAGCGGGCCTGGGCCTCCACCCAGAGGACCTGGAGTGTAAAGGAACTCCCCCCCGCGCCCCAGGGAGAGGGGGTGAGAAAGGTCCAGGTGAGTGGTCTCAGCAGCCCCTCCGCTGCTGTCTGCATCAAGGCTCGAACAAAGGGCAGCAGCAGAGAAGTTCTCTAACAGCTACAAACTTTCTCTGTCTGAGGCTTGTAGGTGCAATTTCTCAGGGTCCTTGGAGCTAAAACCTAGTTCCAACAGCTGAAACCTGCTCACTTAGGGTGTGTGGAAAACAACCGGACATGCTGCAAATATGCTTTGGTGCCTGCAGGCTGGTGAGTTCATGGAGCCCAATCTTCCCAATAAACCAGGGCCCAACGTACAGGAGATTCTTTGGCTTATTTTAGGGGAACGTCTGAAACGCAGTAGGAGGTGCAGCCAGACATACCCGGAATCCACACATCCAACAGACGCAGACTGCCGCAGCCTCAAATTGCTGAGTACGGGGTTCTGACCCACTTTGAATGCTGCTCATTGACAGTGGCTGATGCTCGATTCCTATCTTATCATCTCTTCCTCATCAGAAAAGCAGAAGGATCATTCAGACAATAAATAATATATACATGAAAGGAACGGGTAGAAGCGTATTTTAGCCACGAGGATCCGTGAGGTGAAGTTTGCAGATGCGGCTTGGAGGGCCGTGGCTGGGGTGTAAGCTTGCAGCCGCGTCTCCAGTTCAACCCCTAACCTGGGAACTTCTGTAGGAACAGGCCGATGGGGGTGCCTGTCGTTGCATTATTTGACCAGCAGGTGGCACTGTTACATTACAAATCAGAGAGGGTCTGCCTTCCACCTGAAGGCCTGAAAATACAGGTTTAATTCCTTCTATTCTGGTCACTAACTCTCGCAAGTCCTAGTGGTCAGGGACATCTACAGTGATACGTGTGATATTAAACCCATTTGCTACGCAATCCAACAGATTCCTCCTAGCCTCTCAGGGAGTTCAGCGCAGGTCTTTAATTTTTGGAAAATAAAGCAAAGTCTATTTGTTAGACAGTTTACTTGCTACAAGCTGCACAGGACTTGAAATAGGTAAAAATGACTATCCCAATAATACCGAATACTCGTATTATTGCACATCTTATCCAACAGACAAGGCTCTCTCTCTGTAATATACATTTTTTTTTTTTCATTTGAAAGCAGCCCAAGGCCCAGATAAATAAGCAAACTCAAGTCTGAAGGATTTCACTTTGGAGGTCTGAAAGTCTCCGCCTGTCTGTAGGACCATGGCACGCAGCAGGGCCAGAATTGTTCTTTCCACATTTGTGTGTTCTGTTAGCCTTAAATTCCAGTCCAAGTTCTGTCCTCGGGCCCTTTTATTTTCAAGCCCCTATTTTCCTCTGGGAACCAAACCCTCACTGGCTGCCATCGTCCCAGCATCCATCCATTCTAGTTCCCAAAGCTCTGCCTCCAGGAGTCTGACCTCTCACTCTGTTAGAGGTCTCGCTGCCGCTCAGACTTCAAATGTTGGAAATCGGGCCCCTAGGCTCTTTTTCCCTGAGCCACTTCTTCCTTCTCAGTTTCCTATTTCTGGCAATAGCCCCCATCTCCCCTGTTCCTCAGAGCTATTATCGGTGACACTTTTCCCCCTCCTTGTTCTCCCAATTCGGTCTTTCCCTAAGTCCTTTCTAGTCTATTTCTGTAAAGGGCTTGCTTCTCTCCAGACTCTTTCTTGCACCCCCTGTACGTGCAGGAACTCCTGCACTGTGTTAAGAGTTTGGGCTCGGGGTCACTCTGCTTTTCGCTCTTTTGGCAGCATTGAAGCAAAACTCATGAAGGGCTACATATCAATAAACTGAATTCTCCAAAATCAAATTTTTCCCTTAAATAGAAGGACCTGGAAGTTCCTGTCGTGGCTCAGCGATAAAGAACCCGACTAGGATCCATGAGGATGTGGGTTTGATCCCTGGCCTCACTCAGTGGGTTAAAGATCTGGTGTTGCTGTGAGCTGTGGTGTAACATGTGGCTTGGATCTGGCGTTGCTGTGGCTGTGGTGTAGGCCGGCAGCTGTAGCTCCGATTCCACCCCTAGCCTGGGAACTTCCATATGCCTCAGGTGCAGCCCTCCCCTCAAAAAAGAAACTGATGTAGTTTTTTTTTTATTATTATTCTTTTTGTCACAAGAAATGATTTTACATGTCTTCGGAATAAAATATAAGAAAAAGGAATCACTGAGGCTGCTGAGAATGAGGCCTCCTTGGGCAAAGCAGGGGTGCTAACTGCAGCACAGCGGAAGGCACGGACGCTCCAACTCTCCTGCCACAGAAATCACCTGGGGAAGCTTGTTAATACAAGGCAGTTTCCTGGGGTCCAGGTCCTGATACTCTGATTCAGTTGATTTGGGAAGAGGACGAGGAATCGGCTTGTGTTTAGTGGGAGAGGAGAAAGGAACTCAGGCTGTCAGGGGCCCAGGTCCAGTTCTGTCCCAGTGTGTGGTCCCCGCGGCTGGAGAAAGGACTCTGAGTTGTTGTTAGAGGGAATAGTCACTAGAGGGCGCCAGAGAGCAGGTTGAGCCCACGCGCCGCTGGGCGTTGGAATCTGCATTTTTTTAACAAAATGAAACAAAATGATTGAAGGAGCATTTCAAAGAAGCAGTCACGTAGAAGAAAGTCTCAGTCCTTAATATCGTCATAAAGTAGTCTTTACATCACTAAACTGCTTCGTACTGCTACTTTTAAATTACTCACCTCATTTGTGTTATTTGATCCTATAATTCTCTCCCAATAGCTGACTATTTCCTAAAAGTCTATCTTTGGAAGCTCACTTTTTTTTTTTTTTTGCCTTTTCTAGGGCCACACCCGCGGCATGTGGAGGTTCCCAGGCTAGGGGTCTAACAGGAGCTGTAGCCGCCGGCCTTCGCCACAGCCACAGCAACGCGGGATCCGAGCCGCGTCTGCAACCTACACCACAGCTCACGGCAATGCCGGATCCTTAACCCACTGAGCAAGGGCAGGGATCGAACCTGCAACCTCATGGTTCTTAGTCGGATTCGTTAACCAATGAACCACGACGGGAACTCCTAGAGGCTCACATCTTTGGCTTCTCATTTAATCTCAAGTTTATATTTGAACCTTGGTAGAAGGAAGACCTCAGGCCAGGTCAATCATCCATGCCTGACTACACAGGAGTGTTTCCGATCCTAATCTTGGGAGAGCAGGAAGCGGGTAGAGACCCATAAAAGGAAAAAGAAGGTGTCACAACACACTCAAGTGGGCTGGGGAGCAGGTGGGGAGGGAGGTACTGGTGGGTGTCCTCACCGCAGGCGAGGGCGAGGGTGTCTGAGGCTCTTTGCAAACTGTAGTTGAGGAGTGGAGGGCGCAGGGGAGCTCAGGAGCAGCTTCCCAACCTAGGTGGCGACCCTGGTGTTGATGCTGGCCTGGGGCAGGTCCAGTGAACTGGGCTGCCGCTTGGGACCGGGGGAGTTCCCGCTGTGGCTCAGCGGAAATGAACCTGACCAGTATCCATGAGGATGCATGTTCGATCCCTGGCCTTGCTCAGTGGGTTAAGTATCCAGAGATGCTGTGGCTGGGGTGTAGGCCAGCAGGTGCAGCTCTGATTCTTCCCCTAGCCTGGAAACTGCTATATGCTGTAGCTACGGCCCTAAAAAGCAAAACTAAAATAAAAATAAAGCTTGGGACCGGGACAGACAAGCCTAAGAAGGGGCAGGCGAGACCTCTTGGCCGCCGTCACCGCACACGCTAACCTGAGTCCTGTGTTCTCCTGGCATTTTGCTTAAGTCTGTGCAAGGGCCTGACAGCTACACTCTCTCTCCTTCCTGTGTCCTAGAATTAGCTTTGTGAAGGTTGTACTGTTTGGTCAGAGCCCCCCCCTTGCTCCAGGCAAGTGGGAGGAGCTCAAAGGCCTTGCACCACACAGAGTAGATCCCGAGAGGCTGGAAATTCTCCCTGGTGTCATGACACTTGGAGACCTGTCCAGCCTCTTTTATGACCATCATTCAAACCTGGGTTTTATTTATTTAGTTAGTCAGTCAGTTAGTTTTGGCACCACCTGTGGCATGCTGAAGTTCCAGGCCAGGGATCGAACCCAAGCCGCAGCAGTGACTTGAGCCGCTTCAGTGCCAACACCAGGTCCTTAACCCACTGAGCCGCCAGGGAACTCCTGGGTTTGTTTGAAAGTGTTGCGGAGTTTTGCTTTTCCTTCCTGCTCTTTCTCCTGAACCACTTCCCTCTCGGGTTGCTATTTCTGTTCACAGCCCCCATCTCCCCTGTTCCTCAGAGCTGTTATCGCGGACACTTTCTCCCTCCTCTTCCTCCCAACTCAGTCTTTCCCTAGGTCCTTGCTATGTTATAGCTGACCTGCCCCATGGCTCCTAACTGTAGTGCTCCATTTGAAAGCAGATTCTTCTCTGCAATCGGTGCTTTTGAGGCTGGTGTGCTTTGGCTTTTCTTTTCTTTTCTTTTCTTCTCTTTTCCTTTTTTTTTTCTTTAGGGCCGCAGTTGCGGCATATGGAATTTCCCGGGCTAGAGGTGCAATCGGAGCTACAACTGCCGGCCTATACCACAGCCACAGCAATGCAGGGTCCAGGCCACATCTGCAAACTACACCGCAGCTCATGGCAACGCCAGATCCTTAACCCACTGAGTGAGGTCAGGGATTGAACCCGCATCCTCATGGATGCTAGTCGGGTTGGTTACCACTGAGCCACGATGGGAACTCCCTGGCTTTTCTTTTTTTGACTGGTTTTATAAGCCCCTTCACAGCCATGGGCTCTGTCTTAAACTGTATTTTAATATTTTATTTCATTGTTGTGGTAGTATTTAGTATTCAGTAATATTTTATATATTTTTATAAAATATTACATTTTCCATTTAAAATGTTTTTATAGAATATTAAATAGTTTATTTCAAATATTTTAATATATTTTATCTATTTAACAAGTATTTCCTGAGTACACTGTTTGAAGTGCTGCAGATAACAGCAGATAAAGAATCCATGCCCTGGAGCTCCCGTCGTGGCTCAGTGGTTAACGAATCTGACTAGGAACCATGAGGTTGCGGGTTCGATCCCTGGCCTTGCTCAGTGGGTTAAGGATCCGGCGTTGCCGTGAGCTGTGGTGTAGGTCGCAGACGTGGCTTGGATCCCACGTTGCTGTGGCTGTGGCGTCGGCCGGAGGCTACAGCTCCTGTTAGACCCCTAGCCTGGGAACCTCCATATGCCGCGGGTGCGGCCCTAGATAAGGCAAAAAGACAAAAAAAAAAAGCTCTGCCTGCTGGCCCAAACCACTCTCCAGAGGGCCTGCAAGTGGCAGTGGTGAGCCAGCCATGCCAGCCACATATCTGCGAAGTCACAGCGCCCAGCAGAGCGCTTCCCCCGTCACCAGACCTCAGCCCACCGGCTCCCGTCTGTCCTGGTCACAGCCTTTGTCACCCGCTGCCATTACACAATAGGACATGACATAATATATGGCCTCTTTCTCTCTGCGAGGGTGGACGCTTCTTGAGAGCAGGCATTTTGTCTGTTCTGCTCACTCTCTTGGACCCGGAGGGCTGGCAAAAATAGTACAGGCTCGGTAAGCGTTTGGAGCCTCGCAGCCAAGGGTGCAAGTGACCTTTAACCAGCTTTGAGGCGACAGAGTGGATTAAGCCTTGTTTTCAGGAATTGTCTTAGGATAATTCTATAGAGTCCGGGGGTCCGCGTTAGAGCACTTTTGTAAAGAAGACTCGAGGAGGGGGCGTGAGAAAGGGCCCTCCGCCCCCATAAGGAGGTGATGCGGCATTAAATCTCGATGAAGTGCTCCGGACGAAATTAACCTAATGCCGTACACTGGGCGGGAACCGCAGGCGGTGCTGAAATGAGAACATCAGATAGTTCTCTGATCCAGAGAGATGCGTGGTTAAGCAATCATTTTCCTGGATCTTGATGGGGTGGTATTTCCTCCGTGTTGTTTATAAAATAGGAAACACGGTGTTCTGAATTTTGACTCCCCTTATTCCCCTAATGGATAAGCGCATCCTAGTCGCGCAGCCAGGCGGTTCTTCCGCAACCTGCTGGCACGATCACCATCAACCAACAGCACGGTTTATGCTCCGCTCTTCCTTGCAAAACCGTCAGTAAATATTTGGGCTTTTACAAATCCTCTCTGTATTTACCAAGCAGAGGTCGCTGCTCCAGCACTCAGGGTGAAAGATACTCAGCAATCTGTGCTTCGGGGATGAAATAAGATCCTTGCGAAGGTCAGTAAGAGGTGAGACTTTATACACAGTGTGTCGTTTATGGACCGAACCTGGGATGGGAGCGCAGTCAAGAAATGGACCCAAGTCGTTAGAATTTAGAACAAAGCTCCCAGTCTTAGAAATGTTTATTGGCCCTCCATCGGGATTGAAAGTTAACAGCGCTGTGGGCATGAATATAAGATGAACTGCTTTGTTGATCTGACAGCTTTTTCAATTCTTCTGACCTTCCTTCCTTTCTTGGAATATATATATCTATATATTTTCCCCCCTCCTCCAGAGACAACTTGCTGGACAAAATGCCCAGAGATTTTCTCACGGAGGAATGAAAATCGGTGGCGAGAATATCCTTTGACAGTGATCTCAAGTGGCGAGTTTCATGAAGACAGAACAAATAAACAGACAAACCAGGAACTCGGGAATAACAGGCTTTGGGGACCCCTGAGCTCTGACTTCTCCATTCCAGTATTGAAAATGGCTGATTCTTGGCCACTTTGGGCTCTGGCTGTAGTTCAGATGAGAATAATCCTTCTCTCTTCCTGCACTCAGTTGCTAAATTTTCTCAATCCCCATCCATAGCCGTCTTTGAACGCCTCCGCCCCTCAGCCTGATGCCTCAACCGGTACAGCCAGTACCACCTGCTTTGTAGAGAAGCTCAAACACAACCTGTGAGCCCTGCCTCACCCCCCACCGAGATTCCATTTTCCGTGTTGTTTTTCTGTCTTTGATTTATGTAATGAAACTGAAAGCACATTGTCCAAAGACTATGGAGAAAATATTTTCACTTTTACTTTCCTTGGGCTATTCTTATAAACAAAGCCAATATTCTAACCACACCTTAGTTTCCAGTAGCTGGATGTTTTTTCTCTTAGGTTAGACTGACTTTCAACAATGTCAAGAGGTCATTTCTTTCTGCCTATTTTGAGGAAATCCTATTCTGAGGAGTCAGGCTATAAATTTAGCTGAAATCTATAAGTGGCGTACTTCTTAGAAAAACAGGCATATCATGATCAGCCTTGATTTGCGTTTCCTCGGACCAAGTCACCCCATCGAGGCATCTGCCTACAAGTTTAAGTTACTGAGAAATTCGATTCATTGGGACCTGTTGAGTTTCAACCATGTGATCAGCATTGAAAAACTGTTTCCATCTTAAACTGGGCTGAGGCGTTCCTGTCGTGGCTCAGTGGTTAACGAATCCGACTAGGAACCATGAGGTTGAGAGTTTGATCCCTGGCCTCGCTCAGTGGGTTAAGGATCCGGCGTTGCCGTGAGCTGTGGTGTAGGTCGCAGACGTGGCTTGGATCCCACGTTGCTGTGGCTGTGGCGTCGGCCGGAGGCTACAGCTCCTGTTAGACCCCTAGCTTGGGAACCTCCATATGCTGCGGGTGCTGCCCTAGATAAGGCAAAAAGACAAAAATAAAAAAATAAAACTGGGCTGAAACTAGAAGCATTATGAAATAACTAAAATTTAGGTTTGAGAAAGACTGACAGCCCGCCTTGTTTCTGATTCAGGAAAGCAGGTTAGATAGATAAGACAGATGTACAATCACACACACGTAGACTATACACAGGCTGTTTTTAATTTTTTTCTTTAACTCACTGAATTTTATTACAACGATATACAACGATGACCACAACCCAGTATTACAGCATTTCCATCCCAAACCCCAGCCCACCCCTCCCCCCACCCCCAACCTGTCTCTTTTTTAAACCATGTGTTTTTCAAAGTCTCCGAGTCAGTATCTATTCTGCAAAGAAGTCCATCGCTTCCCTTTTTTTGAGATTCCACGTTTAAGTGGTAGCCTGGGGCGTCGTTGGTGTCTCACTGTTTGACTAACTGCACGTAGCGTGATGATTTCCAACACCTTCTATTTTCTAAAAGCCATAAACTCCTCTAGGAACCCATTTCATCAGTGAATAGCTTTGATTCTTGTAGTAATATTTTGTATCCATAGATCATCTCAGATCAAGGGATTTGTGATTATAATTCACAGTCTTTTTTTTTGTCTTTTTGCCTTATCTAGGGCCGCACTCGTGGCACGTGGAGGTTCCCAGGCTAGGGGTCTAACAGGAGCTGTAGCCGCCGGCCTTTGCCACAGCCACAGCCACGCGGGATCCGAGCCGCGTCTGCAACCTACACCACAGCTCACGGCAACGCCGGATCCATACCCCACTGAGCGAGGCCAGGGATCGAACCCGCAACCTCATGGTTCCTAGTCGGATTTGTTAACCACTGAGCCACGACAGGAACTCCTATAATTCACGGTCTTGATCACAAGTACAGGTATTGGGCCCGTGAGCTTGGAACCCTCTTCTGGCACAGACCTTCGGTGCCATAACTTCTCAGAGACACTCTTTGTTTATAAGATGCAGATCATCTAATCTGCCTCTGAGGCTTGTCGTGAGTATTAAATGAAAGAACAGACAAAATCACACCAACTAAACCACATCACGGCATCAACAACAACAACAAAAAAGAAGGTGCACAAAATCAGTGGTTCTTTATATTATTCCTTCAGGCCTATGTCCTTTGTTACAGGTCAGGAAGTTTGAATAACACTGCATAATCAAAGTCAAATTCAGCAAATAACTTTGGAGCAGAAATGAACAAAACATAAAAGGGGCTTACAGACTGAACCATCCATGTGCATGGAGACTGTTGTTAGCACTAGATGTTATTTCTCAAATCAGAGCACAAACCGTGGGCTGATAGGCAATCTGGGAAACTGTGATGTCAATAAGCAAGCCCACTGACCTCTGAATTAAATAAATTGATTATTCGGGCTCAAATGTTACCTCTGCTATTTTCTCAGAAAAATCACACAGGAAGTAGAGGATATTTGATTTAAGAAATACTCTTCCTGGAATCCATTAATCATTTATAATTTATCAGAGAAAAAAAAATCATTCCAAACATGGAAGAGAACAACTCGTTAAAATTTAATAAACCTGAGTGACTGAATGCAAGGCCAGCGTGGGTCACTAAGTCACTGTTGACTGTTTTCTCTCGGAGAGAATCTTATCTGATGGTATTCTGGTGTAGGGCCTGAGATGGTGGGAAAGAGAGAAAAAAAAGAAAGAAAGAGGGGAAAGAAAGAAAGGGAGAAAGACAGGGAAAGAAAGAAAGAAGGAAAGAAAACAAGGCTTTTCTGTAAAATTGTGATAATACACCTCAGATTCCAGTGCGAGTCAGCAAAAAAAAAAAAAAAAAACACACAATATATCACACTTGTAAAACTGGATAGGATAGAATTTCCTCAATTAAATTGTTTATCAGCCTTGTATATGAGGTTATATTATATGTATTACATACATGCATAAGAGTTAACACACAGTTGTGAATTGTTACCTTGAATTCAAGAAAACAGTATTTTATGATCTTCAGCAAAAAAGAACCTCAATGGTGACAGACTGTGTCTGACACGCTTGCTGGTAGGAAGCACAACTTTCCGTAAGGCAAGCTTTCTATTTCTATTATCATTTCCGCTCTGATGAGGGGAGGGGCGTGTTTCCACTCAAATTACATAAAAAGATGCTGTCTCCTCTGGGGAGCCTTGTAGAATCAGCCTGCAGTGACGTTGCCGCAGGTCGTATACTGAGGACTTGCTGGAGCCCAACAACGGGGTTTGTTCCCCGTGAACAGTAACCGTATCTTTCAATCAGGGTCCCTCTTGCATTCTTTGATGTGTGTGTCTGTTTTCCTTTTAGCGCCACACCCAGGGCATATAGAAGTTCCCAGGCTAGGGCTGAATTGGAGCTGCAGCTGCCGGCTTACGCCACAGCTTGTGGCATTGCCAGATCCCTGACACACTGAGCAAGGCCAGGGATCGAACATACATCCTCGTGGAGACAAGGTCGGGTCCTTGACCGGCTGAGCCACAATGGGAACTTCAGCTCTTTGCAAGGAACCACCTATTTATTGCAAATTCCAACTGTCACTGTAAAGCATGTGATAATTCATAAGGCTGACATAACACTTGCTGTGAATCAGGCAACGAGCTTAATACAACATTTCATTGAATTCTGCTAACAGTCCGATGGAGTAGGTACCATATTATACATATTACTTCTATGTTACTAACACAGATACTGACCCTCAGAAACTAAGTTACTCCTCCTGAGAGATGCAGCCAGCAAGCTGTACAGATGAAATTTACACCCAGGCGGGTGGGCTCCAGAGAGCTTAGCGACTACTTAAGCATAGTCTCTTCAATGGGGCTATCTATAATCACCTAAAAGACGATGCCTTAGACACTTCATATTTTTATTGATTCTTTTTATTTAGACATAGAGCATGATTCATTTTTTCCAGTTCTTATTTTACATCCTGATCGTATTGTTTGGAAGTTTTAAGAAATCAGTCCTGCTTATTTCTTCTTATTTTTTTTTTTTTTTTGTCTTTTGGCCTTCTCTTTTTTTTGTCTTTTGGCATGTGGAGGTTCCCAGGCTAGGGGTCTGGCAGGAGCTGTAGCCGCCGGCCTTCACCACAGCCACAGCCATGCGGGATCCGAGCCGCATCTGCAACCTACACCACAGCTCACGGCAACGCCGGATCCTTAACCCACTGAGTGAGGCCAGGGATCGAACCCACAACCTCATGGTTCCTAGTTCGATTCGTTAACCACTGAGCCACGACGAGAACTCCAGAAATGGAAACTTTAAAGGCTTACTTCCAGCCCAATTCAATTTAGTGTCCTCAAATCACTATGGAGTGTTAAATATTGCTGTGCCATGGGCAGTAGCCATGAAAATCAGCTTACAGTCTATGAGGTGGCTGTGATATGTGTCTATACAATACCAGGCTGCTATATATGTGATGAAAGAGGTGGAGCTAGCCGCCAGGGTTTGGGTTTGGGTTTTGGGGGAAGTTGGAATCAAGAAACAGGACAGTAAGGCTAGGCAGAATTTTGTGTGATGCGGGAGTGTGTGTGTGAAAAGCAATCCAGCAAGGAGCAGCCTAGAAAAAAAAAAAAGGAAACGGTGTAAGAGATGGGTCAAGATGGGCTATTTTATGATCCAACTTGGTTACACTAGAGGATGTAGGCAACAGAATCAAGAGAGAAAAAAATAACTGGTAGGAGCGGACATTTGTTTTGCTTACTTTCGCTGTGATGGGAGATAAGGCGTCATCTGAGGTTTTTGAGCAGGTCACTGTCATAATTGGAGCTATAGGTCTAGGAAGATGAATCTGTCAGCAGTGTGACCAGTGCTTTGGAGCTGGAAGGGACTGGAGCGGAGGAAGGGAAACCAGTTGCAGGCAGTGTAGACCAGCAGTCTGGACAAGAAATAAGCGGGTCTTTAGAATGTTGGCCATGGATAGGAAATTGACAGAACACTGTAAACCAGCTATAATGGAAAACCTAAAAATCATTTAAAATAAAAAATAAAATAAAATAAAAAATAACAAAAGAATATTGGCCGTGGAAATAGAAAATAGCAATAACGGAAGTGACAGTGAGAAAGTAGTTTTAATAAAAAGTTTCAGAGTCCTCGTCATGGCTCAGTGGTTAACGAATCCGACTAGGAACCATGAGGTTGCAGGTTCGATCCCTGGCCTCGCTCAGTGGGTTAAGGATCTGGCGTTGCCGTGAGCTGTGGTGTAGGTTGCAGACGCGGCTGGGATCCCGCGTGGCTGTGGCTGTGGCGAAGGCCGGCGGCTACAGCTCCTGTTAGACCCCTAGCCTGGGAACCTCCATATGCCACGGGTGCGGTTCTAGATAAGGCAAAAAAGACAAAAAAAAAAGTTTCAACAACTGATGAGATGAATTCATAAGGAGGATGAGGAATATGATGAGACTCTAACTGGCTGGTGGGACAGTGCACCTGCAGCACACGGTAGTTCCCGGGCTTAGGGGTCAAATCAGAAGCTGCAGCTGCTGGCCTACGCCATAGCCACGGCAATGCCAGATCCAAGTCATATCTGTGAGCTACACCACGGCTTGTGGCAGCACCAGATCCTTAACCCACTGAGCGAGGCCGGGGATGGAACCCGCAACCTCACGGTTCCTAGTCATCACAGACACTGATGTCAGGTTCTTAACCTGCTGAGCCACAATGGAAACTCCAACAAATCTGATGTTGGAGTTGATGTATTCATTTTGTTATAATAATTATTGAATATTTACAAATATTCATCTTTGTTTCAAGTCAAAACAATTTTTCCTTCGTAAAGGTTTAGGTTTAAACACTTGAAGTATGAGGATTTCAATCTGGATGTATTTCTTCCACTAACTGTTTAATTAAAATCTGCAGTAAGCTTGCTTTCAGAGTAGGAAATGAGGGATAATAAAAACAGGGGTAATGACTGTAAATTATCAACAGGAGAGGATAATAAACAAGTCGTCCAATATATAAGGAAACTCTAGGGGCAGAGCGAAAACGCTCCTGCCTAAGTTTGTCCCTTTTCCTCCAGCTATGCTCCTAGTCACACTATGGGCCATGGATTTTCTTGGCCCCTGCCTCCCAAATCCAGGCTTTCCTCTGAGGTAACTAGATGAAGTCTCGGGAAAAACGAATTTGGTTCCTGACCTCTTTCCCTCTGTGGCAGGTGTGGTGCTGCTCCAGCTGGGACTTCCAGAAAAAGGGGAGGGTGGGGCTCCAAGGCTCGCTGCACTGTTGGTGGGAACACAGACTGGTACAGCCACTGTGGGGAACAGTATGGAGGCTCCTTAAGAATCTAAAAATAGAATTATCACGTGATCTTGCAATCCCACTGCTGGGCACATACCTGGCAAAAATTCTAATTCAGAAAGATACATGCACCCCAGTGTTCAGTGCAGCACTGTTTATAATAGTCAAGACATGAAAGCAACCTAGATGTCCATCAGTAGAGGAATGAGGAAAGAAGTTGTGGCATATATATATATATATATATATATATATATATATATATATGTTTATAAAATGCAGTATTGTATAAAATCATATATATAGTAAAATATTATACATAGCAATGTGTGTAATGGAATATTACTCAGCCATAAAAAAGAATGAAATACCATTTGCAGCAACGTGGATGGACCTAGAAATTATCATATTAAGTGAAGTCAAACAGAGAAAGACAAATATCGTATGATATCACTTATCCGTGGAATTTAAAAAATGATACAAATGAACTGATTCCCGAAACAGAGACTTAAGACATAAAAAAAAGACTTATGGTTATCAGTGGCGATGGGTGGAGAGATGAATTGGGATTTCTGGATTAGCATATATACACCACCATATAATAAAATGGATGAACCATAGGACCTATGGTACTGCACAGGGAATTATATTAAATATCTTGTAATAATCTATAATGAGAAATAATCTGAAAAAAATGTGTGTATATATACATATATGTGAACATACGTGTGTGTATATATATATAAATATAAAACTGAGTCATGATGCTATACACCTGAAACTAATGCAATATTTTAAATTACAGACACTTCAATCAAATAAAATAAAAAGAAGAGGACATTGTCCTCAGGCTACCATCCTGAAAAAAGAATAAAAACCCACTGCAAATTGAGATCCTATTGAACCAGTGGGAGAAAAGAGTCAAAAGACAGAAACTTCCATCTATAAATAAGTCCTGGGGATATAATGCACAGCATGGTGATTATAGTTAGTAATATTGTACTGTTAATAATACTGAGTATTTGGAAGTTGCTGAGAGAGTAGGTCTTACAAGCTCTCACCACAAGGGAAAAAAGGTGTTTTATAACTGTGTGGTGATGGATGTTAACTAGACTTATCATGGTAATCATTTCATAATATATACAAACATCGAATCATTATGTAGTACACCTGAAACTACTGTTGTATGTCAATTGTATTTCAAGAAATAAAATGGTCTGGGAGTTCCCGCTGCGGCTCAGCGGGTTAAGAACCTGACGAGTATCCACAAGGACGCGGGTTCGATCCCTAGCCTCACTCAGTGAACTGGTTAAGGATCTGGTGTTGTCGTGAGCTGTGGGTGTAGGTCGCAGAGGCAGCTTGGATCTGGCGTTGCTGTGGCTGTGGTGTAGGCCGGCGGCTACAGCTCCAATCCGACCCCCTAGCCTGGGAACCTCCATAGGCCACAGGTGCAGCCCTAAAAAGAATAAAAAGAAAACTGTCAACCTGGCGGGTTAGGACTAGATTTCCGGTGTCATTGGCTCCTGGCAGCGCTGGCATAGCCGGAGTTTCCACCTGCCAGAGCTGCAGGTTAAAAATAACCATGTCACCGCATTCCGGGTCTAAGGAAGGACTTGCGGGAATCGGGGGGTATTTGGGTTAGGAGATCAGGCTCCATCTTCAGGTTGGGGCAGGTGCGCTGTGGTCGAGGTCAGCTCGGTGTTTGCTCTCGCAGCCTGTACTGGAAGCCAGTTGCATCACAGAGGCTCCCGGGTCCCCTCCCTCCTCAGCGCAGACGGCTAATGCTTCACTAGCCTTTGCAGAAGACTTGGCTTCGGAGGAGAAAGGTTGAGCTGGGAGGAGGAGCTTAAACCTGTGTGCAAAATCTGGGACCCCCCCCTGGAGGTTGGTTGGCGGCCAGGATTGGGAAAAAAGAGCCGGGAAACGCATCGCGTCTTCCTAGGAAGCCGGTCCCGTGACCAGCTCCAGCCACTGGCGGTCCCGTCGTCCCCGGGGCTTTAAATACGGGGACGACTGCAGCCCAGGGAGGTCACATTTCTGACTCTGCCGGGCTCGGAGCACCGGGCACCCCGCTTCAGCACCATGACTCGGTCCTCGCGCCCCCGCAGTTTAATAATCCTCAGCTTCTACACGCTTTCAGTGTTCTCTTCAACCTGCCTGGCAGTAAGTGTGCCGTTCCCCAAACTGACCCTTGTTTTCTGTGGGGAGCTTACGAATAAGACAATACGAGATAAACTTGTGAAATGTTTGTGTTTTCCTCCTCTAGTACGTGGCCACCCGAGACAACTGCTGCATCTTAGATGAGAGATTTGTGAGTAGCTTTTCTGGTTCTCGTGGCGTTTGAACTGGCGTGGGCGGGGCAGAGGAATAGAAGAAATTCTCTCGCGAACAGCATCTGGCCCGTTTAGACTTTTTTTTTTTTTTAAGCACAGTCCAGGTTTTATCTATTTTTTCAAGAGTAGATTTTAGGTAGCTTTTTACGAAAAAATTTAAGCACAGTATTACAATTACATTTTCAGGGTAGTTATTGCCCAACTACGTGTGGGATCACAGATTTCCTGTCTACTTACCAAAACACTGTGGAGAAGGATCTGCAGAATTTGGAGGGCATCCTGCATCAAGTTGAGAACAAAACATCGGAAGCCAAAGAGCTGATCAAAGCCATCCAAATCAGCTATAATCCCGATGAGCCATCAAAACCAGGTGAGAATCTGACCAGCAATGCCTGAGAAAAATCATCTGGGAGTTTCTTTTGCTGTTGTTGTAGCGGTTCCCTTGGCTTGAGTGTTCTTTATGTCTCTGATCCCCTGTTACAGACAGGATACAAAGTGCCACCAAGGATTCCAAGAAAATGTTGGAGGAAATTATGAAATACGAAACCTTGATTTCAACACATGAATCAACTGTTCGGTAAGCCGTTTTGGTTTTCCTTGCTTGGCTCTCCAAGACCAATCTCAGTGTTGATCCGATCTTCCAAGCGGCCCAGGAGGGGTTTAATCCTCCTTTTGAGATCAGAAGGATAGAATTAGTATTATTTACATTATTATTTGCATTATTATTGCCCATCGTTGAAGCTGAAGAAAAAAAAAACTACAGTACAGGAATTTCCTAAGGCCCCGTAGAGAAAAAAAAAAGCAGTCAGGAACCTTGGCTCTCTTGTATTTCAAAGAAAGAAACAACAGTCTGTGCATCAGAGCTTGTTTTCTGTCATTTCAGAATAGGTACAAGCACCCTTGTGACAAACTACAAAAGCAGGATTTTTTTTTTTTACTTTCTCCAGCCTTTTCCCGAAACTGTGTAAATAAAAACATTTAGGAAGAAAGGGCAAATGTCTGTTTTTTATCTTACGTAAGATAACATCACAGACAGTTTTCCCACGTTAAGGTACAGATCGTAGTTCCTAAATAGTTCCTCGGTGAATCCCTAAGTGAAAAAGAATTCTGCCTCAGCACGAACGGATTACTGAACAAAGCCTTTCCTTCCCGGAAGATATTCTGTCCCTAAGAATAACCCCGGATGGACTTATTAATCAGGCTCATCACTCGTGTCCACTGTTATCTGCTGCCCTTTATGCAGAAGGTAAAAATCAAATGAGCACTTACAGTGGCACCGTTTATTGACAATGACCTTGCTGCTTTCTTTTCCCAAAACCTTAGAATTTTAATTCACCTCAATTTAGTAACATCTTTTTACCCTTTTTTCCAAGAATGGAGTAGTTTATCTGGGAACAATTCTTGAGAAGATCAGGCGGTATTTTTCAAAGAAAACACAAAAGTATTTCTCTGAAAGGAACGGCATGACCTTATCCTTTTCTTATAGCTTTTTGCAGGAAATCTACAATTCGAATAATCAAAAGCTCATTAACCTGAAAGAGAAGGTGACCCAGCTTGAAGCCAAGTGTCAGGAGCCTTGCCAAGATACAGTAAAAATACATGACACAACTGGGAAAGGTAGGGGGAAATTTTATATTGGATCAAGTTCATCGAAGCAGATATAAAAACTAAAGGAGATTGTGCTTGTTGTCCTGTATACAAACACACTGTCCAATGTCTAGCCACTAAATCTGAACGATCTAATTGCCTAGACTTTTCTAGAGCAGTTGAACATCGTTTGAAACAAATGATAACTTGAGAAGTAAGAAAGTACTTCTCAGGAAACGGATAGTTTGCAGCACGTTAGAAATATCGTTTTCAGGGCTGGCACCGTCCTACCTGGATTTCAAACCACTGGAAAAATCACCCTCTTCTTTTTCAGATTGCCAAGAAGTTGCCAATAAGGGGGCCAGAGAGAGTGGGCTTTACTTTATCAAACCTCTGAAAGCTAAGCAGAAGTTCTTAGTCTACTGTGAAATTGATGGGTCCGGAAATGGATGGACTGTGTTTCAAAAGGTATTTTCTGTCCCCAGGTGTATTTAATGAACACCCAATTTTCCGGCCAGATACTTTGCTAAGCATCTTGGGAGTATCAACCCAATTGACCCCCACAACTTGCCTGGGCAGTAGTTCTGGCTCTCTCGTGCCTGTTTACAGAGCAGGAAACGTAAGCACGAGAAGGTCAATGACTTGCCCAAGGTCACATCACTAATAAGTAACAGAGCCAGGATGAAGGGTGATTTCAGTCTGCGCTTTGACTTTCTTCTCCCTGCTGTTGTAAATTTCACGACGGCATGCAATCACACTATCACAGTGACAAAGAACTCGAAGGGACCTCTTTGAACAGGTACATCCAAGCCTAGGGCTGCCTGTCGCCGAAAGGTGATGTCCCCAAGATGATGTCTGGTCCTGGGCTGTTCGAAGACCCAGACCCTCTGTTGCCTCTGCCAGCCCCAGGCATCCACTGCAAATCCTCGCTTTGGATTCCGGGTCTGTTTACCTCTGGCCACTGTTATAAATCTTCCTGCCTGGGGTGCTCAGAGAAAGCAAGTGATGGGACCTCTGCGAGGTAGTCTGAGCAAGAGCTTGATGTCTCCATCCTCAGTTGAAAGAATCAGCAAAATCCAGCTGGAGTTCTCAAGTCCTCTAGGAGTCTTTTGATTGATTGATTGATTGATTGCTTTTTTTTTTTTTTTTTTTTGCTTTTTAGGGCCACACCCTCGGCATAGGGAAGTTCCCAGGCTAGCCACAGCCACAGCCACACCAGATCTGAGCCCCATCTATCGACTACACCACAGCTCACGGCAACGCCAGATCCTCAACCCACTGAGCGAGGGCAGGGATCGAACCTGTGTCCTCATGGATGCTAGTTGGCTTTGTTTTTGCTGAGCCGCAATGGGAACTCCCTGGAAGTCTTTTTAAAACTACCTCTAGTTTATAACTTACCACGTGCCAGACATTCTTTTAAGCACTTTTACATTCTCTGATATGAACTGTCCCCCCAAATAACTGGAAGAAGCAAGCCTCGTGATTCCCATTTGACAGGTGAGAAAACTGAGGCAGCTAGCCCAGGGTCACTCGGTAAAGGAGGAAATTATACCCTCTGTTTTCTGGACCGAATGTGTATGACATTTTCTTTACGTGCACTGATAACCCGCTCTCTCCTCTTGCCACGTGTGCTTAGAGGCTGGACGGCAGTGAGGATTTCAGTAAAAACTGGATTCAGTATAGAGAAGGATTTGGACATCTGTCTCCTACTGGAACTACAGAATTTTGGCTGGGAAATGAGAAGATTCATTTGATAACCACACAGTCTACCATCCCCTATGTGTTAAGAGTGCAGCTGGAGGACTGGAATGGCAAAACCAGGTACTGTTTATAAAGAACGTCTAACTCGTTGTTGCAGAGACAGTCTGGAGCAGCCCTCAGCAGGCGGTTTGACAGGTGCAAAGCGCCCAGCTAACACTTTTCCCCAGAAGCCAGTCTGGTTCTTGGGCAGCCCCGTAGGTCCTATCTGGGCGGTTTCGAGTGTCTTGGTACAATCCACCTGTCCAGGAGCCATACAAAATAATAGCCGATATTTCTGGAGCATTTCATAGGTCCCAGAAATGAAGCGGGAAATTATAATCTAATCTAATGTCAATGACTCATGAGGCAGGAACCAACGTTAGTCCTATTTTGTATATTAACTTTTCCAAGTTTCTATCATTGGTGTATGATAAAGGCTGGATTTAAACTTAGGCAGTTATAACTCTACAGCCATCCTCTTAATGATTATTCTGCTTAAAGAGTGAATCTAACCTCTGCATTTCCCAGGGGGTCAAATGCATGAGCTACCTTAAAATTAAATCAGCCGGATTCTCCTTTTTTTTTTTTTTTTTGCCTTACCCTCACCAAGGCAGCAGCAGCCCAAGCTGCTGCAGTGACGATGCTGAATCCTTAATCCACCGTGCCACCAGGGAACTCCCCCAGCTGGCTTCTTTAGTGAACTAGCGCCCCCTCTACGGGCTGTCTGGGCACTTTGAGTGTTGTATACTTAATTAAAATTCAAAGCAACATCCAGGAGTTCCCTTTATGACTCAGCAGGTTAAGAACCTAACATTGTGAGGATTCAGGTTTGATCCCCGGCCTCTCTCTGTTGGTTAAGGGTCCAGCATTGCCGCAAGCTGCTGTGTAGTTTGCAGATGTGGCTTGGATCTGGCGTTGCCGTGGCTGTGGCATAGCCAGTAGCTGCAGCTCTAATTCAACGTCTAGCCTAGGAACTTCCATATGTTGCAGGTGGCAGCCCTAGAAAAAAACAAAACCAGCCACCCAAACAAACCAAAACAGTATTCAACCCTCTTGCTATATCTAGGACATGATGAAATAGAGTCTGTGCCCAAACACATATTCTTACCTTTTTTTTTTTTTTTTGCTTTTTCTATGGCTGCGCCTGCGGCATGTGGAGGTTCCCAGGCTAGGGGTCAAATCAGAGCTGTATCCGCCAGCCTACACCACAGCCACAGCAATACTGGATCCAGTTGCATCCACGACCTACACCACAGCTCAAGGCAACGCCACATCCTTAACCCACTGAGTGAGGCCAGGGATTGAACCTGCGTCCTCATGGATACTAGTTGGGCTCTTAACCCACTGAGCCACATGGGAACTCCAGGACCACATCTTTCATGCGATGCCCAGGGAAGCCTCTTTCTTGGGAAGGGAGCCCCCCTTGAGGACCTTACTCTTTTGATGGATTGAGTGGCTCATGAACTGTAGCTCCTTCGAGCTTGCCGCATTAGTCCATAGTCACTCCCTGCCTGCTAACGAATGTGGTTTAAGAGAACCGCACACGCATGCTAAATCCGGATTGAAAGCGGAATATATGAAATTAGATTCATCCCCGTATCTGGATTGGATATTAGGATCCTCTAGGGAAAAATCACCCATGTGGCTGAAGTTTTTCATTTTTTCCTGGGATGCCCTGAAGGTTTTTAGGTCCAGCCTGGGTGGCGCTTGTCATTGTCCCTTCCTTGTCAGATTTGCAGAAAATGTTTTCGATGAGCATGTTTCAGGTTTAAGAAGCAAAGTGACAAATTCCAGACAACGGGTCTAGGAAAGAGGGAACTTCTGAGGTGCTTCCTGAAGTTCAGGGTCTAAGGTCTCTCTCCCCCCGTCTCTGTAGTACTGCCGACTACTCCACGTTCAGGGTGGGCACTGAAGATGACAAGTACCGCATGACATACGCCTACTTCCTTGGTGGAGATGCCGGAGACGCGTTTGATGGCTTCGATTTTGGCGATGATTCCAGTGACAAGTTTCTCACGTCCCACAACGGCATGCAGTTCAGTACCTGGGACAATGACAATGACAGGTTTGAAGGGAACTGTGCCGAACAGGACGGGTCTGGTTGGTGGATGAACAAGTGTCACGCGGGCCACCTCAATGGAGTTTATTACCAAGGTATGGCTTGCTTCCGTAGACACATTCATTTGTGTATAGGTTATATTTCATGTAAAAGGTACTGCATAAATGTAAGGAAATAAGAAACAACCAGTGGAGATATCGGGAGCCTTTTATGTAGCTTTATTTTATTTTATTTTTTGTCTTTTTAGCGCCGCACCCGAGGCACGTGGAGGTTCCCAGGCTAGAGGTCGAATCGGAGCTGCAGCCCCTGGCCGACACCACAGCCACAGCCACGCCAGATCCGAGCTGCATCTGTGACCTACACCACAGCTCACGGCAACACCAGATCCTTAACCCACTGAGTGAGGCCAGGGATCGAACCTCGTCCTCATGGATGCTACTCAGATTCGTTTCCACTGCGCCACGATGGCAACTCATGATACAGCTTTTCATTTTAAACCAGCATTGGGTGATGCTGGCCTTATACCTGAAATTGGTCCCTCTACCAGAAATTCACCTGCTACAGACAATCCAGTGATGTCCACCATGCTTCCATCAGAGTTGACACTTTGGTGTCTCTCAAGGCTTACCATAGACAGGCTGGAATATTCTGAGCACTGGTTTTTCTTCCTGACACAGGACTCTTACTCTCCAGCCGTGAAGCTTAGGGGAGCTCACATCCATTAAGACAGCAGGCTGACCTCTCGCGGGCACAGTCCTAGCCAAGAGGTGACTTGAGATCCTCTTAAGAGCCACCTAAGAAGTTCCCTTCATGGCTCAGCGGTTAACGAACCCAGGCTAGGATCAGGATAGGATCCATGGGGACGCGGCTTCCATCCCCGGCCTTGCTCAGTGGGTTAAGGATCTGGCATTGCTGTGACTTTGGTGTAGGCCGGCAGCTGCAGCTCTGATTGGACCCCTAGTCTGAGAACCTCCATATGCCGCGTGTGCGGCCATAAAAAGAAAAAATAAAGTAATAAAAATAAAAAAGTCTGATGTAATTGACAATGGACTTCGTACTAGGCAACTCTTTACAGGCTCTCTGGGGTGAGGGTGTTCAAAGGCGATGATATATGCCTCTGTGATTTGTTCCAGGTGGCACTTACTCCAAAGCATCTACTCCTAATGGCTATGATAACGGCATTATCTGGGCCACGTGGAAGTCCCGGTGGTATTCCATGAAGAAAACCACCATGAAGCTGATCCCCTATAACAGACTCGCCATTGGAGAAGGACAGCAGCACCACCTTGGGGGAGCCAAGCAGGTCAGACCAGACCACAGCGTGGAAATAGAATATGACTAAATCAGTTGCCTTGAGGGCTAGCTGTTCGTTCTCTTAGCCCATAAAATTCAGAAACGTTTCTGAAATTTTCTTCCCATTTTTCTCTTACTGTATTTATTAATTTTAAGGCTTTTCTTAAGGGCAGTTAACCTTGAATGGCCCTTAAAGCTCACCTCGGACTACATTCGCAAATTGCTGAATGCAGAATTATTTAAAAAATGGTTTATTTGATGAGATAATGTTTTGGCTTATTGCCTAAATATGTAATAAAATTATTGTGGTATTTCGCATTGCAATGATCATGCATTCTTTTGTCTTGGTGAT
The DNA here is from genome assembly GCA_004024745.2 of Catagonus wagneri. Taxonomy (NCBI): domain Eukaryota; kingdom Metazoa; phylum Chordata; class Mammalia; order Artiodactyla; family Tayassuidae; genus Catagonus; species Catagonus wagneri. The sequence goes on along the minus strand of PVHT020000257.1, from coordinate 21,056,001 downwards.
TTTTTAAATTATTTCTAAAGTCTTTTAGTATATACTAATTAGATAGGAGCAAATTCTAGCATTTCAAATGCCTAAGTATTTTTTCCGTGTTTACTATCCCTAAATCATTCATCTTTAATTGTTATTTTTCAACGGAAAGAATTGTGTCTTTTTAATATATGTATATTTTTTTTGATCATAGGCTGGAGACATCTAAAAGACCATTTCCAAAATGATTTACTTTTTTTAAAGGACTTTATCTGAACAGAGAAATATAATATTTTTCCTGTGGGACAATGGACTTGCAAAACGCCTCACTTCATTTTCAGAGTAAAAAGAACCCATGTTGAAAACTCCACTAACAGTTTTATGCTGGTGATAATTTATCTACATCCCCTTTCAATAAACCTTTTGTTTCCTAAGGCTAGATATATGATACCTTTTATTGACCATTAAAAGCTCTCAGTTTCTTTCAATTTATAAATTAAAGTTGGGCTTTGTGTTCACTTGACGCTAAACATTATACCTAACTCTTGGGGAATTACAAAGGAAACACAAATCCTGGCTTTTGCCCTCCAGGGGTTATGAGACAAACACAGAAAAATATAGCCACCCCGAATGACAACATTTGATATAAAAACACCAACACAAGCCACAGTCACTCGACGTGCGGCTTTGAGTACCATTTGTGAATGGTCCTCAAAGTGTGGCCAGAGCATAAGGCTGTATAGGGGTTCACCAGGAAAAGCCTCTTAGCTCCAGACTCCTGTGGCTGTAGGTGGTGCTCGGAGAAGACTCCATCGCAGAGCAGAGAGCTCTGGGGAGCCATCTGCCCAGCCCCTCCCTGGGAACGAGTTGAGTGGCTTGAAGCCATTAATTACTCCAATAGCCAGAGATCAGGAATGGCCAGCTTTCTGTACGGAATAGCTGAGCCTACCTAAGTAGACATCAAGTTAACGGGGAAAAGTAACTGACTAATTTTACGGGCAGAGGATCCGATGGTTCTGAAGACCTGAGCATTGGCTTTAGATTCTCTTCCTTTTCATTGTTTCTTTTCCTAATTCTCTCACTTCCTTGTTCTCCTGAGTCCAAATCTTAGACGTCTCCTGTTGAGGAGATAAAAAAACAGGAAGTCAGCTTCTGGGTGTACAACCCAATACTTATGAGGCTTTGGGAAAATGGGAGCATTGATTCATTCATTCGTGTGTGCAGGAAGCGTTCATTCCGCTAATGTTTATGGACTGCCTTCATTGGACCAGCCCCTATGTGAGCACATAATATCCTGCTTTTTCCCAATCCTGTTCCAGTCCACTCAGTTCTCAAGTTCCAAAAGACCAGGAGTAAGTCTTCTTTATTCCTCCTTCTGCATGTCATCAAGCCTGTCAGATTCACCTCCTAAATATTTGTTAGATTCACTTCCTTCTCCGTACCCGTTGCTACTGTTCTAGTTGGGATCTGTATCTCTTGCCATGAATAAAGGCAGTCACTTCTTTCCTGTTTTCCATCTTTTTTTTTGTCTTTTTGCCTTATCTAGAGCCGCAACCGTGGCATACGGAGGTTCCCAGGCTAGGGGTCTAACAGGAGCTGTAGCCGCCGGCCTACACCACAGCCACAGCAACGCGGGATCCGAGCCGCGTCTGTGACCTACACCACAGCTCACGGCAACGCCGGATCCTTAACCCACTGAGCAAGGCCAGGAATCGAACACACAACCTCATGGTTCTTAGTCGGATTCTGAGAAACGAAGGGAACTCCCTCCTGTTTTCCATCTTGCCTTCAGCCTTCCCTGCTCCCACCCCATCACGTTCCGAACTACTTCTAAACTCAGAATGCACGCAGACTACCCTTTGAGGATCTACAAAATCCTTTGGATGAGCAATTTGGTCGTAGGAAGCGTGATGGAAATATTCATATGTTTTAATGCAAGATTATCACCCCAAAGATTCATCCCAAGAAAATTGTTTTTGAAAAAAAAAAATAGCTATATGTAGACATCCACCTGTATACTTAGTAACAGCAGGAAATTTAGAAAATATTTGACGTGGAAGCATGAACAAGCAAGGTGGCTTATTAGGACAATGGAATAAAATGCAATGATGACATAATAAGCATACTATCTCCACACGAACAAACATTTACAAATTAATAAGATGGAAAAGCAATCCTACAATGATAATTATGCAAAATGTATATGCATATACATTTTGAACAAAATGTAATCTTGACCTATATGCATTATTTGTACATATTTTTTCTCCCCAACTGATATATAAAATTTAATAAAAATACTAAACACAAAATAAATATGAGCAAGTCCAAAAGTTTCTGATTTTTCCCATGATCACGTTTTCAGTGCATGTTCTAAAATATCAGCTATGTTTGCATAAACGTTTTGGAGCTCCCTGTTTTTCTGAATGTCTAGAGTACATATATGGCTTGTATATCAAATAAGTCAGCCTTGATTGGTAGGAAAGGGCTTCTGGCTTTCTCTTTCTATACCTCTGCATCGTTTGGCTTGTTATAATGACTACATTATTAGTTTTGTAGTTAATTTAAAAACCCAGTTTGGTAGAGAGAAACATAAACTTCACATTTTTACTTGTTTGGTTATTAATATTCAGTGGTGAACACTGAAGGGCTAAAGCTTAAAAAAAAAAAAAAAGCAAGAGATATACTTCCAGACTCAGTTGGATCATGTCTTCATCAACAAAATAGAAATGGAAAGAACTGTCTTGATATAGCAATTTAAAAAAAAAATTCTACATTTAAGTGTAACAAAGAGTTTGGAGCCTCATAGAGACAGGTTATGTTTCTGCACAGCTCAAGTCACAGATAACTATTAACCAGCCCTTCCCTTTACTTTCTTGGGCAAACAACACTCAGATCACTGCAAAATGGGGAGGCTAAGTACAAAGTAGCTATGCGCAGTCACACATTTTGAAAAATCCACAGAGGGAAGATTCCAGAAAGGAAGGTACCGGTACAGATGCACTGAAACTATGGCTTCGGGTCATGAATTATAGGGCAGAGGTCTTTTTATTCAACAGACAGAAGTAATTATTTATTAGAGATTTTTAAATATACCTCTGAAGTTCTATAACTTTTTTTTTTTCAATTTTCCCCATGTTTTGCTTTAAAGATCTTGTTTCAGATTTGTGGGTAGATTGAAAGTGGATGCGAAATGAAGATGTGTAACTAAAGACCGCATATTTGAGAACTTACAAGATCTAAAATTCTTAAGTCTGACTCTGACCAGTATAAACTAGCCAAGGTATACAGAATAAGTATCTATTCAGACGATCAGAGTGAAAAACAAAGTGTATGTATAACTCTGGGGAAAAAAACTTATGCATGATTTCTTCTCAGTTTGATGTCGCTCAAAAAGAATGAGGAAAAAGAATTAATGATAATTAGTTAAAGTAGATGGAAAATACTAAGTTGATGATCAAGAGACCAAGAGTGAAGGAAAGACTGCTTCAGATACCTTTTTTCTGTGTGTGTGTGTGTGTGTGTGTGTGTGTGTGTGTCCAGAGGCAGAAGTTTAGTCATGCCTTTTTTTTTTTCCCTTTCCAGGGCCGCGCCTGAAGCATACGGAGGTTCCCAAGCCAGGGGTCTAATCGGAGCTATAGCTACCAGCCTACACCACAGCCACAGCAACACCAGATCCGAGCAGTGTCTGCCACCTACACCACAGCTCACAGCAACACCGGATCCTTAACCCACTGAGAGAGGCCAGGGATCGAACCCGCCACCTCATGAATGCTAGTCAGATTCGTTTCCGCTGAGCCAGGATGGGAACTCCTAGTTAGTTTTGCTTTTAACACAGCATTCACATACATCTGTGCTGGGTCACTCTTGAATGACTGAGTCTTTTATTCAAACTTTCCTGGCTTCCCTTTAATCCCTTCGTAAACAACCATTGTAACTGATTTGATGCATTTTTAAATTTTGTACTTATTCTTAAAAAGCATGGGTACTCTTTTGTGCCGTGTATTTTAAATTTATATAAATGCTATATGTGCTATAAATCAGCATTACTCAGAATTGCTGATCTCCCAATTTTTTACCAGTCAGCATTCACATAAGTTAAAAAAAAAGATGATTGAGAATTGAAAAAAAATTTTGTTGCCAGTCAACATTAAGATAAGTTAAAAAAAAGATGATTGAGAATTGAAAAAAATAATTGATAATTGAGAATGAGTGTGGAGAAACATTTTTCCCATATTACGTACGTGAAGATTATACTTACTCAAATATAATTATATGTCTATGGAATCTGATAGTAAAAACTGGGGTCTATTTTTATATCCTCTTTTTCAACATTTTCTTTTACTAGTAATTATTTTTATTGCATTTCATAGTCTTTTTTAAGTTTTATTGAAGGAAGGTAATTGACCAGGCTCTGATCATTTCCGCTGTACAGCAAAGTGACCCAGTCATACATACACACATTTCCATTCTCGCTCTGATTCTTTTCCCACAAAGATCTTCACAGAACACTGGGTAGAGTTCTCGGTGCTAGACAGCGGGTCCCCACTGGTCAGTCGTTCCATATGCCTCAGTGTGCGTATGCCAGTCCCAAAGCCCCAGTCCAACCCTCTCCATCTTCAGCCCGTCCCCTTTGGTAACCATGAGTTTTTCAAAGTCTGTGAACCTGTTTCTGTCCTGCAAATAAGTTCATCATATCCTTTTTTTTTCCTTAAGATTCCACATGTAGATGATATTGTGTGATGTCTGTCTTTCACTGTCTAACTTCACTTAGTAGGACAGTTTCAAGATCCATCCCTGTTGCTGCCAATGGCATGATTTCATTCTTCTTTTTTCTTTTTTTTGTCTTTTGTCTTATTAGGGCCGCACCCAAGGCAGATGGAGGTTCCAGGCTAGTGGTCGAATCAGAGCTACAGCTGCCGGTCTACACCACAGCCACAGCAACGCAGGATCCAAGCCGCATCTGTGACCTACACCACAGCTCACACCAGCGACAGATCCTCAACACACTGAGCGAGGCCAGGGATCGAACCCACAACCTCATGGTTCCTAGTCGGATTCATTTCCCCTGTGCCACGACGGGAACTCCTATTCCGTTCTTTTTAATGACTGCTATTCCATTGTATATATGGATGGTTATATGTACATCTTCTTTATCCACTCCTCTGTTGATGGATGTTTTACGTTACTTCTACATCTTGGCTATTGCAAACAGTGCTGCAGTGAACATCCGTGTGCATGTATCTTTTCAAATTATGGTTTTCTCTGGATAGGTGCCCAGGAGTGGGATTGCTTGATCGTATGGTAGTTCCATTTCTAGTTTTTTGAGGAACCCCCATACAGTTTTCCATAGTGGTTGCCCCAAAGTACATTTCCACCAACAGTGTAAGAGGGTTCCCTTTCTTCCACGCCCTCTACAGAATTTATTATTTGCATACATCTTGATGATGGCCATTCTGACTGGTGTAAGGTGGTACTTCACGGCAGTCCAATTAGAAGTTTCATAAAACTGGTTCTTTAGCACCAACAGTTTGAGAAGCACTGCCAAGGTTTTCATTGTACGTATTATTTTTCCATTCAGCGCTATGTTAAGCTCCAACCACAACCTGAGTACTTTGTAGCTTCCCTTGATTTCCCTTTGAACTCAAGACTTGTAAAATGAACATGATTTGGTGCCAGAACTTCTGCCCTTTTAAACTGTGTTTTAAATTAACATTCTAGGGGTTCCCATCGTGGCTCAGTGGTTAAAGAATCCGACTGGAAACCATGAGGTTGCAGGTTCAATCCCTGGCCTCGCTCAGTGGGTTAGGGATCCAGCGTTGCCGTGAGCTGTGGTGTAGGTTGCAGACATGGCTCGGATCCCGCGTGGCTGTGGCTGTGGCGAAGGCCGGCGGCTACAGCTCCTGTTAGACCCCTAGCCTGGGAACCTCCATATGCCGTGGGTGCGGCCCTAGAAAAGGCAAAAAAGAGACAAAAAAAATTAATTAATTAATTAATTAACATTCTGATTTCATTGCATTGTGGTCAGAGAACATAATTTTGATGATACTAATTCTTAGGAGAGAGAGAGTTTGCAGATTACTTCAGGACACAGAAATTATCAGAGAATTAACTGACCCCGTGAAGGTAATATGAATCATAAGCGTTCTCCAGTGATGATTTGCAAAAAAAAAAAAAAAAAAAAGGGGAAGGAAGGAAAATGAACAAGCTAAAGGTAGGAAATGATTGACCTTATAAACATGAGCTTTGGCCCAAATAAATGGCCCTGTAGCCATGGCCTATTAGGAGTCCCGATAATAGATTTGACCGCTGGCTTGTAGGACGTGTCCCTTTATTAGGTTTGAAAGTCTTTGGGGAAGGACAGCTGGCACCTTTTAAGCTCTTGCTCACTTCGATTTTATCGGGAAAAATTTGAAGGTCCAAACAGCTAGGTTCAGGTCATGACACTGAATCATGTCTACAACTGGGTCAAAACCGTCTGACCCAAATCCAAACTCAGGTATTCCCGGCCTTCGCTCCCCTTCCCCGGGTCTACACCCAGGTTTTCTTCTGCTGGAAACTTAGAGGCGTGAAGTAACCCGAGGGATGGATGGAAATCCTCTGTAAATAACCTGAATGTTGACTCTCCCTGAATAAACAGCAGGCCAGATTCCACCCTGCTGGGAAAGTGGCTTCTTTCAAATCCTCAGGGACAAACTGTTAAAGTGTGACTTAGAAAAAAATGGTCTGACACTGAAGAGACCTTGGACTGGACGTTTTCCTTCCTAATTCGCTCTCTTCATACCGCAGAACTCTGGTCGGGGTCCAGGGAGATCATATATGAAATTGCTCCAAGACAAAAGCAAGATCCAATATTTGTGCTGTTAAGATTGGTATCGCAGTGTGAGATTTGAATCCAATGTCAGTTAGGTTTGGAAATATAATTTTGAAACTTTAATATTTTTGCTTTCTTTTCCTTTCTTTCTTTTCTTTCCTTCCTTCCTTCCTTCCTTTTTTCAGGGCTGCACCTGCAGCATATGGAATTTCCCAGGCTAGAGGTCTAACTGGAGCTTCAACTGCCAGCCTAAACCACAGCCACAGCAATGCCAGGTCTCAGTCGCGTTTGACCCATGCCACAGCTCATGGCAACACTGGATCCTTAACCCACTGTGTGAGGCCAGGGATCGAACTCACATCCTCATGGATACTAGTCAGATTCATTGCTGCTGAGCCACAAGGGGAACTCCCACTTTCATTTTTGATGCATTTTTAATTTCAGGATAATTTGTTTATTTGCAAGAAAGTTATAAATACATCACAAAGCATTCCCTATACCTGTTACCCAGTTCCTTTGTGTTAACATCTGGCATTACTATGGCTTCTTTGTCAAAATTAAGAAAACAATTCCAGGGGTGACTCTTTCCTAAGTTCCACACTTCACTCAGATTTCATCAGTTTTCACACTAACATCCTTTTTAAAAATTTTTTTATTGAAGTAGAATTGATTTGGAATATTGTGTTAATTTTTGCTGTACAGCAGTGACTCGGTTTTATTTGCATATATATAGATAAGGCAAATATACATATTCTTCTCATATTCTTTTTTTTTTTTTTGGTCTTTTTGCCTTTTCTAGGGCCGCACCCGCGGCATATGGAGGTTTCCAGGCTAGGGGTCTAACAGGAGCTGTAGCCGCTGGCCTTCGCCACAGCCACAGCCATGTGGGATCTGAGCCGCATCTGCGACCTACACCACAACTCACGGCAATGCCGGATCCTTAACCCACTGCGCGAGGCCAGGGATCAAACCCTCAACCTCGTGGTTCCTAGTCACATTCGTTAACCACTGAGCCACAAAGGGAACTCCTCATATTTTTTTTTGATTATGGTTGATCACAGGATATTGCATATAGTTTCCTGGTCTATACAGTAGGAACTCGTTTATCCATCCTATATACTAGTCTGCAGCTGCTAATCCCGAAGTCTCAGTCCACCTCCGACTCCTCCTTGGCAGCCACAAGTCTGTTTTCTGTGTCTGTGAGTCTGTTTCTGTTTCATAGATACATTCTTTGTGTAATATTTTAGATTCCACATATAAATGATATCATATGATATTTGTCTTTCTCTTTCTAACTTACTTTGCTTCATATGATTATCTCTACATCCATTCGTGTTATTGCAAGAGGCATTCTTTCTCTTTTTTTATAGTCCAGCTTCTTTTATTTCACTTTATTTTTTAGTTTTTTTATGTTCTTTTTTTATTATAGTTGATTGACATGTTCTGTCAATTTCTGCAGTTCAGCAAAGTGACCCAGTCATACCTACACACGCTCATGCTGTGTTCCATCATGTTCCATCACAAGTAATTGCATGTAGTTCCCTGTGCTATCCAGCAGGACCTCATTGTCTATCCAATCTAAATGTGACAGTTTGTGTCTATTAACCTCAAACTCTCAGTAAAAATAAAGACGGCTTCACCAATTTGCATGTCATCCTTGCACACGGGCCATATGCTAAAATTTTACCCAAACGCTTTCTTTAAATTGCCTTGATATTACTAGGAATTGTCCATTAAAAATAAGTTTCAAGGAGTTCCCGTCGTGGCGCAGTGGTTAACGAACCCGACTGGGAACCATGAGGTTGTGGGTTCGATCCCTGACCTTGCTCAGTGGGTTAACGATCCGGCGTTGCCATGAGCTGTGGTCTAGGTCGCAGACGTGGCTCGGATCCCGCGTTGCTGTGGCTGTAGCGAAGGCCAGCGGCTACAGCTCCTGTTAGACCCCTAGCCTGGGAACCTCCACATACCGCGGGTGCGGCCATAAAATGACAAAAGGCAAAAAAAAATAATAATAATAAGTTTCAAGAGGACTCATAGAGAGGAGTCCCACTGTGGTGCCATGGGTTAAGGATCTGGCTTGTCTCTGGGGAGGTGCTGTTTCGATTCCTGGCCCAGCACAGTGGGTTAAGGATTAGGCATTGCTGCAGCTGTGGTGTAGATTTGACCCCTGGCCTGGGAACTTCCATATGCCTGTTGGGGGTGGGGGTGGAGAGCAGCCAGAAAAAAAAAAAGAATCACAGGGAATTCAATGGCTCTTGGTAATTAAATTACCCCATATTTTTCATATAATTCCTTGCTGTGGAAAGCCTAAACACCTTATAGATATTATTTCCCCAGATCTCAATACATCATCTCTGAATAAATACCAACTGATAGATCATGTTTGCTAATTTTTAATAGGAAAACCGCAGTGAAACTAACAGAGAAGTGTGCCACATTAAATGGATTTACAGGGTATGGTGTTGGAATGAATTCATGCTCTTGATTAATATGTCATTTGATTATTCATCTGCATAATGGTTTTACTTTTCAAAAATAGCATATATACTTTAATACATGTTCAACAAAAGAAATTGATAAATTCAGTAGAATTCAGCAAAGCACATTATCAGTAAAATTGATTTATCTTGAAAAGTGGATTATTCAGTTGATGATGCAGTTTAAAACCAAAAGAAATAAAGCAGTGGAGAAAATTCAGGGACCTCACCTTCACCTCTCGCTATCACGTACACACCCATCGTACACACGTATATATCACACGTCACACACACACGTCACACACACAAACTACTTATGGAAATTCGATTAAAAGTGCTTAAGTAGGAGTTCCCGCTGTGGCTCAGCAGAAAGGAATCTGAGTAGTATCCATGAGGATGCAGGTTCGATCCCTGGCCTCAGGAGCTCAGTGGGTTGCTGATCCGGTGGTTGCTGTGAGCTGTGGTGTAGGCCAGCTGATTCGACCCCTAGCCTGGGAACTTCCATATGCCTCAGGTGTAGCCCTAAAAAAGCAAAAACAAACAAACAAAAACTGCTTAAAAGACTATGAAAATAGTGCTTAAGGACAAAAAAGAGAATAACTATTCTATTACCAGAAAATTACAGAATTTAATTCCAAAAATGCTAAAAAACTATTCAATTAAATTAAACAGCTATTAATCTGGGGACAGTTATTAACCTACAATAAAACAGATTTCTTTTCTGAATAAAAGAGAAATGCCGTATGACAGAATCAGGAAAGATCAAGACAAACTTTTTTTCCTTCCTCACTTTCGTAAATGTAGCTCAGAATCATTTCCGTGTATTTAAAGAAATTCCCATCTTCTTTCTACAGCTAAAACTTCCAGGAAAACCACCTGTAGTCAGGGTATTGATGAGTTCTGAAAGCAAAAGTCCATTAGTTCCTCTCTGAGAGAGCATCATATTAACTCATTCACCTTTCACAGTAAGCAGATCGGTAAAAAACAAACTTTTGCAATACTTTTGCAATGCAGGAGACAAGTAGAGAAAATAAGATACACAAAGCTAAGTAAACTTGCCAATGTTTTCCAGTAAATCCTTTATAGGTCAGTCACTGCTGTCTGTCCAAACCTGAGCCAGAGGCCCTGAAATAGTATTGTAAGTGCTAGAATCCCCTAAAATTTTTATTTTTATTTTTTAATTTTCTTTGTCTTTTTGCCTTTTCTAGGGCCGCACTCATGGCGTATGGAGGTTCCCAGACTAAGGGTCTAATTGGACCTGTAGCGCTAGCCTACACCACAGCCACAGCAACGCGGGATGCGAGCTGCGTCTGCAACCTACACCACAGCTCACGGCAACGCCAGATCCTTAACCCACTGAGCAAGGCCAGGGATCGAACCCGCAACCTCATGGTTCCTAGTCAGATTCGTTAACCGCTGCGCCATGACGGGAACTCCGAATCCCCTAAAATTTTTATAATTCAGGCATTTCAAAATTTAGAAATTAGGAGTTCCCGATGTGGCACAGTGGAAACGAATCTGGCTAGGAACCATTAGGATGCAGGTTCAATCCCTGGCCTCGCTCAGTGGTTTAAGGATCCAGCATTGCTATGAGCTGTGGTGTAGGTCACAGATACACCTTGGATCTGGCGTTGCTGTGGCTGCGGTGTAGGCCAGTGGCTTCAGCTCTGATTCGACCCCTAGCCTGGGAACCTCCATATGCTGCAGTTGCGGCCCTAAAAAGACAAAAATAAGAAAGATAGTCTTACTGTCACATTCTTTAAAAAACGACACTCCTATATATTGTATAACGATGGCCAATATTTTATAATAACTGTAAATGGGATATCTTCTTTAAAAACTGTAACTCACCACACTGTATCCCTAAAACGTATATGATATTGGTACCTCGATACCAGTAATGATAGTGTATTATTTTTTGCCTGGACACCTGCGTGGCTTTCTGTCTAAACACAAAGCCTACTTCTCCATAGCTGACAGTAAGGCTTGTTTGTGAGGCCAAGAACCCACTGCTCATTCCTGCAGTGCCAGGCCCAAAGAAGGCCCCCCCACCAAAGGGCCTAGTTAGGGAATTCTGGCCCTGGAGAGCCAGCATAAGGACTTTCTATTTAGGGACATTGGAACATTCTAGGAACAACGAAAACTCCCATTTCTGGAGCCTGAAACGTGGATACCCATGATGTCACACATAGCTACACATTTTCCACAACCCTCACAACAGTGCTACAAGATAAATATTGTCATCCCCAGGCAACAGATAAGTAAGCCTGGTCAGAGAATTTAGTTGGTCCCCATTGTCACTTAGCCAGAATGCAAATCTCCCTGTCTGCAAAGCCCACTGGCCTCCCGTTCCCGTGACAAACACGTGCAAGTATTTACCCCGGGGGCTTGCCCTGTACTAGGCACTGCGTCTCGGCATCACAGAACTTGGTGTGCAAGAGACAAAAAGTAAACAACCTTCAGAGTTCCCGTCATGGCTCAGTGGAAAGGAATCTGACTAGCATCCGTGAGGACACAGGTTCGATCCCTGGCCTCGCTCAGTGGGTTAAGAATCTGGTGTTGCCATGAGCTGTGGTGTAGGTCGCAGACGTGGCTTGGATCCCGTGTTACTGTGGCTGTGGTGTAGGCTGGCAGCGACAGCTCGGATTTGATCCCTAGCCTGGGAACCTCCATATGCCGCGGGTGCAGTCTTAAAAAGACATAAAATAAAATAAAATAATAAAAATAAAATAATAAAAATAAAAATAAAATAAACAACTTTCCAGTAGTGATAAAGTGAGATGTGCAAAAACCAACCCGGGTTAAGAGAATAACACGTGAGCGGGGGCTGCCCTTTTGGGTAGGGCGGTTGAAGGAGGCGTCCAAAGAGGTGCCACCTGAGCAGAGCCGGGGTGCAGGACGTGCAGATACCCGCAGGGGCGGTGGGACAGCAAGGACGCCACCCCCCACAACCGTGGGACTTTGGAAATAGCCCCGGAGTGGCGGCTGTTTTCAGCTGACTTTCTTTCAGTTGGACTAGGTCCAGCTCAGTCACCTGCAGCTCACCTGAGCCGTCTCTGTGCACTTGATCCACGCGCCATGTTCACCCCCAGGAGCAGAGGCCACCAGCCAAGGGAGGGAAAGCCATTCTCAGAGTCCTGCGTTCCTGGCATTTTGCTAGTTCGACCCTGTAGGCGGGTGGGACCAAGGCAGCTTTCCAGGGCATCCTTAACCCTCCGGAACCTGGACGAGGCGCTGGGGCTTTGGCTGAGCCCCACCGCTGCCTCTAGGAATCCAAGAAACCACACCGGGGGCGGGGGCTTGGACCTTCTGTGGAGCCAGCCGTGCGGGAGGGCCCTGCCACGTGCCCGAGCGCTCATCCGCCGCCAGCAAGCTTCACGGGCCTGCAGAGCCTGGGAGAAGGGGCTCCAGGTCACATCAGCGGAATGAACCCACACGTGCTTCCTTGCTCCGAGAAGGTCCGTGGCTTTGGGGGAGAATCTAAAGACCACTGTCACTTCTCAAGTTTATTGTCTAGTGGAGGAGGCGGACAATGTCCCAGCAACACTAAATGCCATGAGTGGCACATGGTCTAAGGAAGTATGAAAGAACAAGAGATTTCTTTCTTTTTCTTTTTTTTTGGGGGGGTGGTTTTAGGGCCGCACCCTGGCATATGGAGTTTCCTAGGCTAGGAGATGAATCGGAGCTGTAGCCACCGGCCTAGAGCACAGGCACAGCCATGCAGGATCCGAGCCACATCTGCGACCTACACCACAGCTCACGGCAATGCCGGATCCTTAACCCGCTGAGCGAGGCCAGGGATCGAACCTGCTTCGTCATGGATGCTAGTGAGATTCATCAACCACTGAGCCATGACGAGAACTCCAAGAGATTGATTTTAACTGGGGACATGAGGTCAGGCACTATGTAAAGTGCCTGACATAGAGCCCCACACTCAGTGGACACTCAATACATTGGGGCTATTATATAAATTATATAATAATTTAGGAATTATTAAATTAGGAAGCAGAATTTGAGGCAAGGTAGGATGGCCAGATAGCTTACAGGATGGTGAGTTAAACACGCATTTCCGATAAATGACAGCAGCAACACGTTTCTTTTTTTTCTTTTGTCTTTTTGCCTTATCTAGGACCGCACCCGCGGCATATGGAGGTTCCCAGGCTAGGGGTCTAACAGGAGCTGTAGCCGCCGGCCTTCACCACAGCCACAGCCACGCAGGATCCGAGCCGCGTCTGCAACCTACACCACAGCTCACGGCAACGCCGGATCCTTAACCCACTGAGCAAGGCCAGGGATCGAACCTGCAACCTCATGGTTCCCAGTCAGATTCGTTAACCACTGAGCCATGATGGGAACTCCCAGCAACACGTCTTTAGTATGAGCATGTCTAAAGATTGCACAGAATCCCCTTACACCGAAATGTACCTGGTGTTTAACTGACCTTCCAACTCAACTGGGCATCCTATTTTTTCATGTGCGAAATGTGGCACCTCTCAGAAAATTTGATATGGAGATGAAGAGCTGGGAAAGTAAACTCGCACGTCCAAAGACATAGAAACTGGAAAGAAATGGCTTTTTGTGTGTGTGTGTGTTTGTGTGTGTGGCACTTGATGTCCTTCAATAAACTGTTAACGCTCACTGAGTACCCTCTATGCAGCAGTCGCTGCCTGAAGGGGATTTACAGGGACTGACTCATTTATTCTTCACAAAAAACATATGTGGTGGGTTATTATTATCCTTGTTTTAAAAATGAGGAACCTGAGGCTTAAAGAAGAAAAGAAACTTGTCCACGAGCAGAGCTGGGAATAGTGTAGCCGGGTTTATGAACCTCGAACCTTTGGCTTCAGGGGCTGCTGTCTTAACGATTTGGGTTAGAGGAAAAAAGAATCTGCTCGCGATAAGTTTAGAGCGGGCCTCCTGGGAGCCCATGACCCAGTTTTCTAAAAGTCTGGTCACCCAGCCACGATTCCTACACAAAGTGAGTCTTGATCGTCAAATCTCTGCTTCTCAGTGGGCTCCGGCGAGCCTGCCTCCACCGCCTGCCACGTCCTATCCAGCACACGAGTAGGGCTAGGTCCTCCCCTGCGCCCCTGTGACTTCCCCAAGTCACCCTGTGCCTGGAACGTGGGCTCTTCCCCGAACCGTGCTTTGCAACCGCTTATCGGAAGCAAACAAGCCTGGGGAGTTGGGCAAGAACTGGAACATCGGCTTCACAGAAGGACCAAGGGATACGGGGCGCCTGATGACTGTCCATCAGGGACAAAGGTAATGATTAATCGGATCTTCTGCGGATTTAAATAGGTTGCGGACTAGCGGTGGAAGCAATTCTTTCCTCCAGCAGGAGTGCATCTCCCGAGCAAGTCCCACCCCCGGCAAAGATGTTTTCCGTGAGGCTCATCTGCCTGGTCCTAAGTGTGGTGGGCACAGTTCAGGTATGGCCTTTGCTTCTCCTCTTGCTTTGTCTCTGCTGCTTATCCCACAAAGAGCTTGTCAGCCTGGTCAGTCACACGCTGGGAGTTTGTAAGCTGTAGCCCGTGGAGGCTAATTCCTAGATGGGCCTGATAGCCTCAAGAGTGCAGGGTAATTTGGGAGCTCCCGCTGTGGCTCAGCAGTTAATGAACCTGCCTAGCATCCGTGATGACTTGGGTTTGATCCCTGGCTTCGATCAATGGGTTATGGATCTGGTGTTGCCGCGAGCTGTGGTGCAGGTCACAGACACAGCTCGGATCCTGCATTGCTGTGACTGTGATGTAGGCTGGCAGCTGTAGCTCTGATTCGACCCCTAGGCTGGGACCCTTCGTATGCCGTGGGTGTGGCCCTAAAAAAAAGACAAAAAAAGAAAGAAAAAAAGGAGTGCAGAGTAATTTGACCCTAAGAGGGAGACCTAGCTGGACCAAAGTGCATAAATTCACCGGAAGCTTCAACCCCTGTAGCTTGGTCTTACATTGGCTTTTTATTTTTTATTTTTATTTTTTTCCTATTGCTTAATGAATTTTATTACAATTATAGGTGTACAAAAATCATCACAACTCAATTTGATAGCATTTCCGTCCCAAACCCCCAGTGCATCCTCCCACCCCCCGAACTGTCTTATTTGAAAAACCAAAGGTTTTCCAAAGTCTGTGAGTCATTATCTGTTCTGCAAAGAAGTTCATTGTGTCTTTTTAGTTTCCATATGTAGTGGTAGCACTGGATGTTGCTAATTGTCTGACTGGTTTCACCTCGCGTGATAATTTCTAGGTCCATCCATGTTGCTATACATGTTGTTATTTCGTTCCTTTTAATGGCTGAGTAATATTCCATTGTGTGTATGTACCATATCTTCCCTATCCACTGCTCTGTCGATGGGCATTTAGGCTGTTTCCATGACTTGGCTATTGCATAGATGCTGCAGTGAACACTGGAGTCCATGTGTCTTTTCGAGTCATGGTTTCCTCTGGACAGATGCCCAGGAGTGGGATTGCTGGATCAAATGGTAATTCTATTTTGAGTTTTCTGAGCAATCTCCATACTGTTTTCCACAGTGGTTGCACCAGTTTGCATTCCCACAAACAGTGTAATAGGGATCCTTTTTCTCCACACCCTCTCCAGCACTTATTGTTTGTAGACTTTTTGAGAATGGACATTCTGGCCAGCTTTTTATTTTTTAAAAAGAAAAAATCTTTGCTGCCACTGTTGCTGTAAAGCCTCAGGACAGTTAATACTAGTTAACAGAACAGAACATTTTTATGACAAGAAAGTGTCAACTGATTATAAGAAAAGCTGAGAACAAGGAGGGTCACAAAAAATCCTTGTGAGGTGGTGGCACAAAACAAAAATAGCTAAAACCCTAAAACCCGCACTGATGTATTAGGATATGATACCTAGTGGGAAAATATTTATATGTCCTATTTCACTGATTAATCATAACAGAAATGTTTTTTAAAAATCTGTATCTCTGATTTTAAGGTGTCCAAAATTTTTTCAGTCTGGACCATTATCTTTGCTCTCAGTGGACTTTGTTCATTTCAATTAAAACAAATTATTAAGTGAGTGAGCAACCCAGAAAGCATTTCTGAGTCCGAACCAGTTACAATTAGAGCCTTGGTATACACTTGCTCAAATTATGGACCCATAAGGTCATCATAGAAAACTGAAGGAGAGACAGACCTTAAGCTAAGATAGGTTTTTTTTTCCTACTGACACAGAAATTGAAAGAGAAAGAACTCTGAGTTTTTCAATCATCTTCCCATCTTCAGACACAAATAAAAATGTAAAGATAAATTTTAACTAAGTCGATTCAAATAAATGTCCATTTATACTGGATCCTTTACAACTCCTAATATTTATTTATTTATTTATTTATTTATTTATTTATTTATTTATGTTTAAATGATTTTTATTTTTTCCCTCACAGCTGGTTTACAGTGGTCTATCAGTTTTCTACTGTACAGTAAGGTGACCCAGTCACACATACATATACACATTCTTTTTCTCACATTGTCATGCTCCATCATAAGCGACTAGATATAGTTCCCGGTGCTATACAGCATGATCTCTTTGCTTTCCAAAGGCAATAGTTTGCATCTATCAACCCCAGATTCCCAGTCCCTCCCACTTCCTCCCCCTCCCCCTTGGCAACCACAAGTCTGTCCTCCAAGTCCATGAGTTTCTTTTCTGTGGAAAGGTTCGTTTCTGCCATATATTAGATTCCAAATATAACTGATATCATACAGTATTTGTCTTTCTGACTTACTTCACTTAGTATGAGAGTCTCTAGTTCCATCCATGTTGCTGCGAATGACATTACTTTGTTCTTTTTTATGGCTGAGTAGTATTCCATTGTATATATGTCTTAATCTGTCATCTTCTTTATCCAGTCATCTGTTGGTGGACATTTAGGTTGTTTCCATGTCTTGGCTATTGCGAATAGTGTTGCAATGAACATATGGGTGTGTCTTTTTCAAGGAAAGTACAACTCCTAATATTTATTAAATGCTTGTTTAGTGTTGAACCCCGTGAAGATGTGTACACTTATCCCCTTTAATCTTACAAGTCCACAAAATGGGCACTAGGATTTTCAGGCCAAAGACAAGAAACTTGAAGCTTGCAAAGCCCCTTGGGTTCCTTGCTCGGGATTTACAGGCATGCCAGCCTCTCCTTTTTATCTGCTTTTTAAAGACCTCTCTTTCGTGTGTGTTTATGAATCCTTAAAGACGACAACAGTCCAGGAGCAAAGTGAATTTCTAGCTGAAGGAGCAGGTGTGCGTGGCCCAAGACTTATAGAAAGACATCAAACTGCCTGCAAGGAGTCGGACTGGCCTTTCTGTGCTGACGAAGACTGGGTGAGCCAAGGGCCCGGGGAGGAGACCATCTTGTCTGTGCAGGTCACAGGAAGCTTGTTCAGTGGGAACTCATCTCACATCTCCTTACCCATCAAATTAAAGGAGATCAATGGATAGGAACTTCGTCCTGAGAGCCCTACTTAAATTACTTCTCAGAGTCTGGGTCCTCAGAGCGGGATGAACAGATCGGATTTTGGTTGCATGTTCAGGCAAATACTACCGGCCTGAGTATTACCGCCTTGGGGCTTCAGGGGGCGTAATTTAGGGTTAAGCGGACCCTCGTTCCAGAATTTCTCTCTGATCTCTGACCCAGCCCTCTTAAATTACATTTAGGTCAAGAGACGATCTGGGAGTTCCTGTTGTGGCTCAGGGGTTAATGAATCCGACTAGGAACCATGAGGTTGCGGGTTCGATCCCTGGCCTTGATCAGCGGGTTAACGATCCGGCGTTGCCGTGAGCTGTGGTGTAGGTCGCAGATGCGGCTCGGATCCCGCGTGGCTGTGGCTGTGGTGTAGGCCGGCGGCTACAGCTCCTGTTAGACCCCTAGCCTGGGAGCCTCCACACGCCGCGGGTGCAGCTCTAGAAAAGGCAAAAAGACCAAAAAAAAAAAAAAAGAGCCTGGGGAGGGGAGCAGTGGATACTAGCGGAAAGCCCAAGTGCACTGGGTGTGAGAGCTAGAACCTTCATGTCTCGTTTCCTCTCCACTTTCAGAACAGCAAATGCCCTTCCGGCTGCCGAATGAAAGGGCTGATTGATGAAGTCAATCAAGATTTTACAAACCGCATAAATAAACTGAAAAATTCACTCTTTGATTATCAGAAAAACAATAAGGACTCTAATACGTTGACCAGGAACATAATTGAGATTTTGAGAGGAGACTTTGCCAATGCTAACAGTAAGTATTACAGTTAGTGCTTTTTTTTTTTATTATTTTGCCTTTTGTCATTTTAGGGCCGCACCCACGGCATGTGGAGGTTCCCAGGCTAGGGGTCTAACAGGAGCTGTAGCCGCCGGCCGACGCCACAGCCACAGCCACGCGGGATCCGAGCCACGTCTGCAACCTACACCACAGTTCACGGCAACGCTGGATCCTTAACCCACTGAGCGACGCCAGGGACCAAACCCGCAACCTCATGGTTCCTAGTCGGATTCGTTAACCGCTGCGCCACGACAGGAACTCCACAGTTAGTGCTTTGACGCAGCAAAAATAACAGGAGTCAGGAAGAGCTGTGGTGTCTCCTTGTGGCAATTGCCATTTGACTGCAAAGTACTTAGTGTAGAAACACCTGCCAAGGCGCCATCCTTCAGTTCTAAGAGGGGCTTGTCTTTGCTATTTTTCGTGTGTAAAAGAAGTTAGCTTACAATTGTTTTAAGGTCACAGAGGAAGTCAGAATGTTGGACCGAAGAGGAGAATTTAAGGGTATATTTTTAAGAGCCTCTACCGACGGTAAGATGGGTCCAACCTTTTGCAGAGCTGTTTCTGTTTCTGTCTTAGGAGGAAACTGAGAGATTCAGGGACTGTCCCAAAGGCACAGAGTTATCCTGTGGTCAGCCACAGACTCCACCAAGCTAATTATTAAGAAGTTTTGTTTTGTTTTATTTTGCCTTTTTAGAATACAGACCCATGTTATCTCTTTCTCAAAAACTTCATTAGGACTAAAATCACTGGATTCCCTCTGGGCATAGGCAGCAAGTTTAGGGAGGCCCAGCTCCCGGGTTCAAACCTCACTTTGATTCTTTATATCCTTGGGAGGCGCTTGATTTTTTTTGCGTGTGTCTTTTTGCCTTATCTAGGGCCGCACCCGCGGCATATGGAGGTTCCCAGGCTAGGGGTCTAACAGGAGCTGTAGCCGCTGGCCTACACCACAGCCACAGCAACGCGGCATCCGAGCCGCATATGCAACCTACACCACAGCTCACGGCAATGCCAGATCCTTAACCCACTGAGCAAGGCCAGGGATCGAACCCGCAACCTCATTGTTCCTAGTTGGATTCGTTAACCACTGAGCCACGACGGGAACTCTGGGAGGCGCTTGATTAATTTAAAGACAGTGGTGCGAGAGTAACTAACCGGCAAGTGCGTAATCCTGTTGACCTAAAAAAAAAGAAAAAAAAATCTATAGTTGGGAAGAACACCTTCTTCGTAAGAAAATCCAAGAATATATTCAAGCCCCTTGATTAAGGATATAATGAAATCACTGGGCTGTGACCCAACGGACTCTCTTCTCTCTTAATTCCATCTTTAAAATTTCAAAAAGATTTCATCTTCTGCATTTATCTAGGCCACTCATTGCTAGTAGGTCATCTTTATTGATATCCATGGATGACTGCAGGCTATGGTCTAGCTATCAATGCCTAAGAGATTTGGAACTCACAAATTAAATGTCCAGAAGACAAACTACTGTAGAAATAAAATGCAGAATACCTACGAGCCGATTTCCTCCTTTTGCTGGATATTACAAGGAAAACACTCTGCAACTCCTTCAATATCCACATTTACTATTTCAGACAATGATAACATATATAGCCAAGTGTCGGAAGAACTGAGAAGCAGAATTGAGATCCTGAGGCGCAAAGTCCTAGAACAAGTCCAGCATATCCACCTGCTGCAGAAAAATGTCAGGGATCAGCTGATAGAGATGAAACGGCTGGAGGTGAGTAAGCTCTGTGACTTTGAGCCTAGACTTCCTGGTTTTGGAATGGCGAGGAAAGGAACACAGTAGTCACTTATTAAATACCTAGCCTACACACAGCGCGTGTTATATCCGTTATCAACTTAGGAAGTAGGTATTTCCCACTTTACAGATGAAGAAGAAAACTCAGTTATATTAAGGAAAGTTCCCAAGGGCACGTGGGAGAGTCAACTTCAAAAGCAAGTATTCGGTCCTTGCTGGGCTTATGCCAGCCCCTGCTGGTACCTGACACCACCATGCCTCTGAGCCTTCAGCCTTTGTCTCACTGAAGATGCCACTGTAATATTCCTTTACTCTTGATCTAGTCTAAGATAATTCCAAACGGCCTCTATTGCTTTTCCTGGCTAGTCTTACAATACCCAACATCCCTTCCACTGAGGATACTACGTGAATGAAGTATTGGTTTCATTGCTTTGGTTCCAGCTCCAAGAAATGAAGCCAGTTTTCAGAAAATGAATTCACTGCTAGGTACTCCATAAGCATAGTTTACTTACGGCACCCTTTCTCTTTATCTTCTTCCCCTCTCTCTAGGTGGATATTGATATTAAGATCCGATCTTGCAAGGGGTCGTGCAGTAGGGCTTTAGAACATAAAGTAGACCTGAAGGACTATGAAAATCAGCAGAAGCAGCTTGAACAGGTTATCGCCATCGACTTACTTCCCTCTAGAGACAGGCAGTACTTACCACTGATTAAGATGAGCCCAGTTTCAGACCTGACTCCTGCAGATTTCAAGAGCCAGACTCAGGAGACCCTTCCGGAGTGGAAGGCACTGCTGGAAACGCGGCAGATGAAAATGGTGTTAGAGAGGCCTGGTGTAGACGAGCGTACCAGAGGAGACTACATATCTCGTGGGCCAGGATCAGCACCTGGAACCGGTAGCACTGGAAGTGTGAAACCTGGGAGCCACGTACCTGGCGGTCCTGGCACTTGGAAGCCTGGCCGCCCTGAGCCCGGAAGTGCTGGTGGCGCTTGGGATTCTGGCCGTCCTGAGCCCGGAAGTGCTGGTGGCACTTGGAAGCCTGGCCGCCCTGAGCCCGGAAGTGCTGGTGGCGCTTGGGATTCTGGCCGTCCTGAGCCCGGAAGTGCTGGTGGCTCTTGGAAGCCTGGCCGCCCTGAGCCCGGAAGTGCCGGTGGCGCTTGGGATTCTGGCCATCCTGAGCCCGGAAGCGCTGGCACTTGGCACTCTGAGCATCTTGAGCATGGAAGTTCTAGCACTTGGCACTCCAGTCAACTCGAGCATGGAAGTGCTGGCTCTTGGAAGCCTGGAAGTTCCGGGACTGGAAGTATTAGGCCAGATAGCTCAGGGCCCGGGAGCACCAAGCCTTCCAACCCAGACTGGGGGACATTTAAAGAAGTGCCAGGAAGTGTAAGTCCAGGGACAAAGAAAGAGTTCCACACAGGGAAACTGGTCACTTCAAAAGGAGATAAGGAGGTTTTGACTGGTAGTGAGAGAGTCACCTCCGGTCACGTAAGCACCACTCAACGTTCATGCTCTAAAACCGTTACAAAGACTGTTACCAAAGCCGACGGTCACACAGAAACCATCAAAGAAGTGGTAAACTCTGAAGACGGCTCTGCCTGCGACAGTGCTGATTTAGACTTCTCCCATGTGCTGCCTGGCCGGGGTAGCCTAGATGAGTTCTTTCAAAGGCACAGGGATGAAGCAGGCTCAGCCAGAGACGCATTCCCAGGTTTCTTCTCCCCCATCCTGAAGGAGTTTGAGGGTAAGACCCATTCTGTGGGCTCCGAATCTGATCGGTCAAGCTTAGGGGAGATGTCCTTCTTCCATCCTGGCATACCTACATATTCTTCCAGCAGTAAGACTTCAACTCACAGCAAACAGACCATCACCAAGACTATCGACAGAGAAGGCGGCGCAGTTGAAAGCAAGGGCTATAAAATGGACGATGAGGCCGACAGCGAAGAGGCTTTTGATCTCAAAGGAGGGCATGTCACCAAAAGAGTCTATACTAGAGCTCGCCCCGCCAGAGGTATCCGCACTTCTCCTTCGGGGAGCCTTCCCTGACCTTAGACTAAGTCCATTCCTCCTGCAGTGTGGCTCCCAGAGCACCCTTCCCTTCTTTCTGAGCCCCTCTGTCGTGCTTGATTGAACTTCCGTGTTTTTTTTTTTTTTTTTGGTTTACTGTCGTGTGTGTGCTAGACTGTAAAATTCCACGCGGGCAGGGGCTTTTGTCTATCATATTCATCTCTGTATTCCCAAACGTCCAGCAGCGCAGAGTCAGCCCTCAATAAACACGTGCGAAACGAATGAATGAATGAATCCCTCTGGAGCTCGATCCTAAGGCGGTTGAACCAAATTCTTTCGCCACTCACAGTGAACGCTGTTGGCAAGTGTCACGCAGTTGAGCGATCGTATTTGCAGTGTGTGTCTCAGTTCACATTGAGATCGGGTTAAAAACTAGTGATCTTGGTACTAAATGATGCCGAGATGGCTTCACGGGTTACTTGCTACTGATGGGTATGTGCAAGTAAACTTCCAAATCCGTTGAGGAAAATGCCCCTTGCCCTTGGAAGGGATAAATTCTACTCACATTAAGTTGCATCCCAGTGTGAGGGCATCCTTTCTCTATAAGGGAAGGAAGGAAGGAAGGGAGGAAGGAAGGGAGGGAGGGATTGTAGGAGGGAGAGACGGAGCTGAGAAAGGATGGGAGGGAAAGAAGCCAGTATTTGCCTTCCTTTGATCTGGGTCATGCCTGTCTTTGTAAAGTTAAATAAATGAGAGTAACTCCTTCCAACCAGCTTAATTTTTTTTTTAGACTGTGGTGATGTCCTTCAAACACATCCTTCAGGTGCCCAAAGTGGCATTTTCCATATCGAGCTACCAGGATCCAGTAAGATTTTTTCTGTTTATTGCGATCAAGAGACTGGTTTGGGAGGATGGCTTTTGATCCAGCAAAGAGCCAATGGATCCCTGAATTTTAACCGGACCTGGCAAGACTACAAGAGAGGTTTCGGCCGCCTGAATGACAAGGGAGAAGGAGAATTCTGGCTAGGCAACGAGTACCTCCACTTACTAACGCAGAGGGGCTCGGTCCTTCGGGTTGAGCTAGAAGACTGGGCTGGGCAAGGGGCTTATGCGGAGTATCACTTGAGGGTGGGCTCGGAGGCAGAAGGCTACGCCCTGCAGCTGTCCGCCTACGAGGGCACCGCGGGAGATGCTCTGATCGAGGGTTACCCCGAGGAAGGGTCTGAGTACACTTCTCACTCAGGCATGCAGTTCAGCACCTTCGACAGGGATGCGGACAAGTGGGAGGAGAACTGCGCCGAAGTCTATGGAGGGGGCTGGTGGTACAACAGCTGCCAAGCGGCCAATCTCAATGGCATCTACTATCATGGGGGCCCCTACGACCCCAGGGACAACAGTCCCTATGAGATCGAGAATGGCGTGGTCTGGGTGCCCTTCAGAGGTGCGGATTACTCCCTCAGGGCCGTTCGCATGAAAATCCGGCCCCTGGGGACACCGTAGGCCACGGGTTCTTTCTCTTTGTTTAGCGAAATGGAGAAGGAAGAGGCAAGAGGCGGGAGGCAACTGTCTTTACAACCTACCAAAAAAAAAAAAAAAAAAATTCTCAGGTGCTATTCTAAACTTGGTACTGTAGCTAAATGTAACTGAGGCATGGTAGTGCTTTTCAAAAATAAAATGATATAAGTTTTTAACCTTTAAAGTAGCTCTGCGGGTTTTACAGTTTTCTATTAAAATACACCGAGGGGTATTCAAGTACATCAGGAAGAGGGACTCAGAGGAGACATCCTCTTGGGAACACTTAAGTGTGTGGTTTCTGTCATGGCTCAGCAGAAACGAATGTGGCTAGCATCTATGAGGATGTGGGTTCAATCCCTGGCCCCCATCGGTGGGTTAAAGATGCAGCGTTGCCGTGAGCTGTGGTATAGGTCGCAGATGCGGCTCGGATCCCGCGTGTCTGTGGCTGTGGCGAAGGCCGGCGGCTGCAGCTCCTGTTAGACCCCTAGCCTGGGAACCTCCACATGCCGCGGGTGCGGCCCTAAAAAAGACAGAAGACAAAAAAAAAAAAAAAAACACTTCATTTCCTACACCAGCTTAAGTCATAGAGGCATTATAAAGTTAAAAAAAAGTCATTTCATCCGATCCGCTTGAATGTTTTTTTTAATTTTTTTTAATTTATTGGAATATAATTGATTTACAAAGTTGTGTTAATTTCAGACACACAGCACAGGAAATCAGTTACACTATACCTATACCCACTCTGCTTGAATGGTTTTATAAAACCAATACCTTCAGTTGCAAAACACTGAATTGAGCAGTGGCCAGCCTTTGTATAGGAATTCACCGTTGCTAAATCCTTTCATTTCTTCTGTTAGCAAGCAAATCCAGCGAGGCAGGAGAAGACTTCTTTCCTAACAGAAAGAGAAAACTGTTTTTTAAGTCTTCCTTTGAAGACCATAATATATGCTTTTTTTTTTCCAGAGTCTAATCAGTTCCTTTCAAAAATACATGGAAAAAAAGCATTTAAAATATTTACAGGTATTTCAAAAACATTGAGCTTATACATTAATAAAAATATCCCCATAGCATTCACTTGACCTCATTGTATATTCTGTGATATACTAGCTGTTGTTAAAGTAAGATGTTTGTTTGAATCCATCTCACTGACTGTGACCTATGCCATGTTCATAAATGTGGCTGATTTACATCAGTCAGTATTTTATTTGCTCTGAGTTGTTTCTTTGATCTTGGTAGGCTTGTTTCCTGGCTCCAATTTCCAACTCACATTTTCTCCAGTGAGAACTCCTTGTCACTTACCCTTGAAAATGTGTTAAAAAAAAAATCCCATGCCTGTTGGGATCCTAGTACCTTGCCCTTAGTTGCATGGTTTCTATTCCAGTGTAAATGCATTCTTTCTCCTAGGAAGGAAAAAAAAAGTGGGGAGGGAGGAAGGAAGGCAGAGAGAGAGGAAGGAAAGACACCCAGCGCCAAGGCACAGACTGGGGTGCAGAATTCTGGCGAGCATAAGAGCTAACAAATGTGTCCCATATGAAGCCGCTGTATTTTCGCATTTCCTTATGGGGCAGTTGAAAATCCCTGATACAAATAAGTGATGCCCTCCAAATCTTGGCATGACTGGATAAGACCTTCAGAATGAAAAGGAGTTTCATTGGTTTTAGACACCAAAGTCTCTCAAACTGTATCATTTCTGTGCCCACCTCTTTACACGCATGCATCTGCCTCCAGAGATTTCAAGTTGGAAGGAGGAAGTGTTTCATTTTCCAGAATATCACCCTATTAGGGACAAAATTGGGTCCCCACTTGAAAGCAACTCTGACTGTGCAGATCCATGCATTTCTCATTTATTTTGAAGGCTCTCATTTTACTAGAGAGGACTAGGCAATCTCTTTTAATTTGATAAACAATAGCAGAATCATAATCAGTGGAGGTACCGTTTGCTTGTGAGAAAAGACACCAAACATCTCTTTTCTACTTTATCTTATCTCGAACCTATTGCCCTATTTCCCTTATTCCTGAAATTATTATTATTATTATATTTATATATATATATATATATATATATTTTTTTTTTTTTTTTTTTTTTTTTGCTTTTTAGGGCTGCACCTGCAGCATATGGAAGTTCCCAGGCTATGCTAAGGCTAGAATCCGAGCTGTAACTGCTGTCTCAGCACCACAGCTCACAGCAACGCTGGTTCCTTAACCCACTGAGCAAGGCCAGGGATCAAAGCCATGTCCTCGTGGAGAATAGTCAGATTCGTTTCCGCTGCACAGCAAAGGGAACTGCCCTGAAATTAAATACTAATGCAGCCTCTCTGACCCTCACTCACAGAGATTTCCACTTTAACTTGGTCACCACCCTCTTGAATTGCTCTCTTAACAAGAGCAGGAACTTTGGAGTTCTACACTTAAGTCTGGTCCTAGCTTCAGGCTTCTTTCTGCCTGATCTCTTTGAAACATCTGCCTCCTTTGTCTCCATCTGTCCCTTCAAGGTGTGTCTTTTTCCTGGTTTCTGGTATCCCACACCTGCCTGGCCCCTTTCTGAGTCTTTTGTAACTGGTCTCAGGACACTCCTTAAAAGTAGGAGTTTCTCATTATAATAACCTTAACACTCATTTTTAATAGTCGGGATTAGGAGTTCCCGTCGTGGCTCAGAGGAAACAAAGCCGACTGGGAACCATGAGGTTGCGGGTTCGATCCCTGGCCTTGCTCAGTGGGTTAAGGATCCGGCGTTGCCGTGAGCTGTGGTGTAGGTCACAGACGCGGCTCGGATCCCACGTTGCTGTGGCTGTGGTGTAGGCCAGCGGCTGTAGCTCGGATTAGACCTCTAGCCTGGGGACTTGCATATGCCGCCGGTATGGCCCAAAAAAGCCAAAAAAAAAAAAAAAAGGAAAGAAAAAGAAAAAATATAGTGTTAAAAAAATTGTTGGGATTAGATTTGACACATGTGGCTTAAACCAGTCAGAAAACTCACAAGGAAAGTGTCCCCGTGGTATCTTTAGAAAGCCATCCTCCTAATAAATAGCTTCCACTCCCAAGTTTATATTATGTCCTGGGCAACATGGAAGAGGAGAGGCGGAAGAGAGGGGAGTGCTCTGTCTTTTATTTTTATTTATTTATTTATTTATTTATTTATTTATTTATTTTAGGGCCGCACCCGCGGCATATGGAGGTTCCCAGGCTAGGGGTCTAACAGGAGCTGTAGCCACCAGCGTTCGCCACAGACACAGCCACGCCAGATCTGAGCCACGTCTGTGACCTGCCCCGCAGCCCACGGCAACGCTGGATCCTTAACCCGCTGAGCGAGGCAGGGATCGAACCCGAGTCCTCGTGGATACCAGTTGGGTTCATTACCACTGAGCTGCAAGGGGAACTCCTGCTCTGTATCTTTCAAGAAACTTCCCTGGATGTTCCACAGAACACTTGCAGCACGCCCCATAGGTCCCACAGACAGGCCTCGCTGTAGGAGGGCCTGGGGCGCCATGCCAGCTGGCTTAGACAGAAGGCTATCTTGAATAAAATCAGGATTCAGCTACTGAGAAGGAGCGGGAGGACAGAGAGTGAGGGAAGCAACTGGCAGCCATAGTCAGACCATCTTTCTGTTTTTCTTTTTGTTTTTTTGGCTTTTATTATTATTATTATTATCAAAGTATAGTTGATTCACAATGTTTCTTCGAGTTCTGTTTTACAGCAAAGTGACCCAATCGCACACATTTCCCGGTGCCATACAGTAGAGTTCCACCGCCTAGCCATTCCAAATATAACAGCTTGCATCCAAAAAGTCCCAAAATGCCCATCCATCCCACTCCCACCCCATTCGCCCTCTGGGAACCCCAAGTCTGCTTTGCTTGGCCATGATCTGTTTCTGCTTTTTTTGGATAGGATCATCTGTTCCATCTTTTAGATTCCACAAATAAAGGATATCATATGGTATTTGTCTTCTTCTTTCTGGCTTACTTCACTTAGTATGAGAATCTCTAGTTCCATCCATGTTGCCGCAAAATGGCATTATTTTGTCTTTTTTATGGCTGAGTATTATTCCACTGTGTGTATGCACCACATCTTCTTAATGCATTCATCTGTCAATAGACATTTAAGTTGTTCCCATGTCTTGGCTATTGTGAATAGTGCTGCAATGAACATAGGGGTACATGTGTCTTTTTCAATGAAAGTTTTGTCCGGATATATGCCCAGGAGTGGGCTTGCTGGGTCAAATCTCCGTACTGTTTTCCCTAGTGGTTTACCAATTTACACTCCCACCAACAGTGAAGGAGGGTACGTTTTTCTTCACACCCTCGCCAGCATTTGTTATTCATGGACTTATTAACGATGGCCTTTCTACTAGTGTGAGGTGGTGCCTCACTGCAGTTTTGATTTGCATTTCTCTAATAATTAGAGATGCTGAGCACTTTTTTTTTTTAATTTTTTTTTTGTCTTTTTGCCTTTATGTAGAGCCGCACCTGCGGCACATGGACGTTCCCAGGCTAGGGGTCTAACAGGAGCTGTAGCTGCCGGCCTTCGCCACAGCCACAGCCACGCGGGATCCGAGCCGCGTCTGCAACCTACACCACAGCTCACGGCAACGCTGGATCCTTAACCCACTGAGCGAGGCCAGGGATCGAACTCGCAACCTCATGGTTCTTAGTCGGATTCGTTAACCATTGAGCCACGAAGGGAACTCCCTGAGCACTTTTTCATATGCCTGTTGGTCATCCCTATGTCTTCTTTGGAGAAAAGTCTTCTTGGGGTCTTCTGCCTATTTTTTTGATTGAGAGATACATATAAAGCTGTATGAGCAGTTTGTATATTTTGGAAATTTCTCTCTTGTCCATAGCATCATTTGCAAATATTTTATCCCAATCCATAGGTGGTATTTTACCACCATTCTTTTGCTCATTTATTCTCCACATTTTTTTTTTAACCTTTTAAAAAATAAATCCAGTCACGTCTTTTCTCCTGTTAAGGCTGGGTTAAAACCTGTTCAGTTTGGGTTAAAACTTCTTATCTTTGCATATAAGCAATTTCACAGGTTGATCGCTCTTCAGCCTCTACAATCATTCACTTTACACTTCAGTCGCATTGAGTTTCTCCCTGGTATCAGAGCCAGTTTCCTGGATTATTCTGTGCCTTTCCCTGTGCTGCCTCGAATTCTTTCATCCCTCACAGTGCAGCCCAGTCACGTGCCTTCTGTGACCCGTTCCTGGTGCCTGTCACTGAACCTAGAACCGGGAATTTTCCTCTGGGCCCTCCAAGTTTTTGTTCATATATTAAAAATAACAGAGCCCACCCCTAACTCCAACATATCTGTTTATGTTTCGAATAAAGTATCACATTTCCAGAAAATACAATAAGAACACTTTTAAATGATAATGACTAGAGTTCCTTTAATAAAGGTGGGACTGGTCTAGAAGTGAGGGATTTGAGTCATGTGATGATGAGAAGCAAATCTGAGGAAGGAGCTGACGACAGTGATCTTCCAGGCTCTTGCCCCCTAAGCTCCCTACATAATTTATAAGTTCTGAGATACTGTTACAGGGAGTTCCCGTCGTGCCTCAGTGATTAACGAATCCTACTAAGAACCATGAGGTTGCATGTTCGATCCCTGGCCTTGCTCAGTGGGTTAAGGATCCGGTGTTGCCGTGAGCTGTGGTGTAGGTTGCAGACGCGGCTCGGATCCCGCGTGGCTGTGGCTGTGGCGAAGGTTGGCGGCTACAGCTCCTGTTAGACCCCTAGCCTGGGAACATCCATATGCCGCGGGTGCGGCCCTAGATAAGGCAAAAAGACAAAAAATAAATAAAATAAGATACTGTTACAGTAGTTCACAAACATGAAAGTGTTGCATACAGCATTTAATTTTAATTATTTTCCCAGGAGTATTATTGATCTAATTACACTCCGTTATGGGCTCCCCTTATAACCAACAAAATACATTTCCAAGTTAGCTGACACTAGGGGAGCTGGTGTCTTGATAAATTAGAACAAGACCCATCCAGCCAACTCCACTATTAATCTCAAATCATAAGCATGGAAGAAAATGATACCATATCGATATAAGCGCACACACACACAGGATGCCAAAATCATAAGCTAACTACCTGTTGGACTTGAACAAAATAATATAGCAATGCGCTATTTGTTGAAACAGTTTGAGAAGTAGCAGAATTTAGATTTTGGTGAAAATTACACAAATGCTTGTAGGTAGTGAAATTTGGAGGTATTTTTCATCTATTTATTTATGCATTTATTAAGTCACCTATATCCTCTTTATCCCAAATACTTTATAAATCCCATTTATGCATAAAAATCTTTCATTAATTGAGGGGATGCAGCGGAAGTTGACCTAACACTGTGAATCAACTTTACCTTAATAAAAAAAAAAAATTTTTTTTTTAAATTGAGGGTAGGGGGTGGCCCGGGGCCTTCAACGTTATGGAAGGAAATGGGGTGAGGAATTTGCAGCTGGGGAAGAAATTCAGATTAATTCTCATATGAGAGTTGGACATTTTACCTTCCATTTCCACGTGGTAAAAGCAACCCTTCAAAACCAGAGGCAAGAAAATGGAAGGTCACCGGCCAGATCTGCGCTATTCAGCAGTTGTTCTCCCCCCTTCATCGGCTCATGGCTGAAGGTGGCAACGTGCTGATTGCAACAGAGCATCTGGAAAATATTTGTTAAAGCCACCTTTGGTGCTGTCTCCAAAGGTCTGTGGCCTCAAGGTTGCACGCCTACATGAGCTGTTGCAAAACAGCACTAAAAGTATCTCCTTTTGAGAGATAAAGCAAAGGTGGCAAAACAACCAGAGGGCAGCGAGGTATTCATTAAACAGTTCTTGCCATTTCTCTGGGAGACTGGAATTTTTCAAAAGAAATAAATGTAATTCAGTCAAAAGATAAAACAAAAACCATATTGCCTGTTGGTCACATGTTGGGAGGAGAGAAAGGGGCCACAGTTAATATTTGTACCACTGAAGACTATTTGCATAAGCATAAGACACTCCCAGTGCAGTCATCTAGGAAATAATATATTTGAGTTGACAGTGGATGGTGCCGTGCTCCGGACTGCTATCCAACGTACATGAAGAATGGTTAAGAATTAATGTAAAAGATGATCATGCTAGGAGTTCCCATAGTGGTTAACGAATCCGACTAGGAACCATGAGGTTGCGGGTTCGATCCCTGGCCTCGCTCAGTGGGTTAAGGATCCAGCGTTGCCGTGAGCTGTGCTGTAGGTCGCAGACGCGGCTCGGATCCCGCGTGGCTGTGCCTGTGGCGAAGGCCGGCGGCTACAGCTCCTGTTAGACCCCTAGCCTGGGAACCTGCATATGCTGTGGGTGCGACCCTAGATAAGGCAAAAAGACCAAAAAAAAAAGATGATTATTCTAATAGAAAACTAGGAAAAGGACATGACAGGGAACTCACAGAAGATAGATGGTCATTAAATATTTTTAAATCTCTTAATTGCACTAGGAATTGAAAATGTGAAGATCTGCAGTTCACATTGTGGCACAGTGGAAACGAATCCGGCTAGGAACCATGGGGTTGCAGGTTCAATCCCTGGCCTCGTTCAGCGGGTTAAGGTTCTGTCAATGCCATGAACTGTGGTGTAGGTCACAGATGCAGCTCAGATCCTGCGTTGCTGTGGCTATGGTGTAGGCCAGCAGCTGATTTGACTCCTAGCCTGGTAACCTCCATAAGCTGTGGGTTCAGCCCTAAAAAGCCAAAAAAAAAAAAAGGAAGCAAAAAAGTTAAAGCAATTGTCAATATTTTAATCATAACATATAGCCTTCATGAGGGAGAAGAAAAATAAAAATACAAACACCTCTAATTCTGTATGCCAGAAGCAAATTGAGACAGTCTTTAATGGAGAGTTATTTGGAATGTATTTATTTTAAAAACTTTTAGAATGCCAAAAATTTTGTTCCCTCTCGAAATTCTGCTTCTAGGAATTTATTCTAGAAGGAAATAGATAAAAATCTGTTTTATAGGTAATACAGACTATATATACATGCAAAAAAAATTATGTATAAGGGTATTTAATTGCAGCATTATCTTCATTAGAGCAAGATTAGAAAAATCTAAATGTTAAATGACAGACTTGCTTAAAAAAGTTTCAGTAGAGGATAAAAAACAAAGTCCTACTGTATAGCACAGGGAACTCTATTAACTGTGTTCAATGTCCTATGAGAAATCATAATGGAAAAGAATAATATAAAAGGTCCCAGAGAAAACCATGACTCGAAAAGATACATGTGCTCTAATGTCTATTGCAGCACTATCTACAATAGCCGATATATGGAAACAACCTAAACGCCCATCAACAGAGGAGTGGATAGGGAATATGTGGTACATACACACAATGGAGTATTACTCAGCCATTAAAAGGAACAAAATAATGGCATTTGCAGCAACATGGATGGACCTAGAAATGATCTTGCTAAGTGAAGTCAGTCAGACAGTGAGACACCAACATCATATGCTAATGCTTACATGTGGAATCTAAAAAAAGGACACAATGAACTTCTTTGCAGAACAGATACTGACTCACAGACTTTGAGAAACTTATGGTTTCCAAAGAAGACAGGTTGGGGGGGATGCACTGAGGGCTTGGGATCGAAATGCTGTAAAACTGGGCTGTGATAATCATTGTACAACTATAAATATAATAAAATTCATTGAGTAATAAAAATACTGAAAAATGAAAAATAAATTTAAAAAAGAGTGCATATGCATGTATAATTCAATCACTTTGCTGTATAGGAGTAATTAACATAACACTGCAAATCAACTATTCTTCAACGAAAAAGTTGCCGTGCATGGCAGACATGGAATATTATATGACCATTAATATAGTGTTATAGTGTTATATAATATTATATGACATTAATATAGTGTTATAGAAAATAACACTATAAAAGAATATTAGGCAATAGAAAATTCTCCATGACAAGGAGTTCCAATCACGGCTCAGTGGTTAACAAACACAATTAGGATCCACGAAGAGGTGGGTTCAAGCCCTGGCCTCGCTCAGTGGGTTAAAGATCCGGCATTGTCATGAGCTGTGGTGTGGGTCACAGACGTGCCTTGGATCTGATGTTGCTGTGGCTGTGGCGAAGGCCGGCGGCTACAGCTCTGATTTGACTCCTAGCCTGGGAACCTCCATAAACTGTGGGTGTGGCCTTAAAAAGACAAAAGACAAAAAAAAAGAAAAAGAAAAGGAAATTCTCCATGAACTAAAGTGAAAAATTCAAGTACCACAATGCGTACAGGATAACAAGCTGCTTCCTTATGAGTGCTGAAATTATAAGTGCTTCTACGTTTATTCTATATTTCCTAAAATGTCTTCAAGTCATATGTACTACTTTCATCATTTAAAACCACAGTTAATGGGAGTTCCCGTTGTGGCGCAACGGGAACGAGTTCGACTAGGAACCGTGGGGTTGCGGGTTCGATCCCTGGCCTCACTCAGTGGGTTCAGGATCTGGCATTGCCATGAGCTGTGGTGTAGGTTGCAGACATGGCTCAGATCCTGCACTGCTGTGGCTGTGGTGCACACCAGCAGCTGTAGCTCCAGTTCCACCCCTAGCCTGGGAACCTCCATTTGCCCTGTAATGCAAAGAAAAAAGAAAAGAAAAGAAAAAAAAAACACAGTTAATGTTAAAATAAACAGAACTTATTCCATTTGCTAGGTTTAGCCATAATTGTGCTCCAACAACCCTGGGACTTGGTGCAGACGTGGTGACAGTAGAAGCAAAAACACGGAGACTCAAATCACATAGACCCACGGGGAGATGTTTGGTGTTGGGAAATCAGTCTCAGCTCGGTGTAGAAATGGTAGGTGGCATCTTTCACCTGTTTCTACACCTCGAAAAACCTAAAAGTCCAACTAAAGAATCGTTTGAGGAGTTCCCTTTGGGGCTCAGCGGAAACCAATCTGACTAGCATCCATGAAGATGCAGGTTCGATCCCTGGTCTTGCTCAGTGGGTCGAGGATCTGGCGTTGCCGTGAGCTGTGGTGTAGGCCGGCAGCTGCAGCTCCCATTGGATCCCTAGCCTGAGAACCTCCTTATGCCTCAGGTGCGGCCCTAAAAAGACCAAAACAAAAAGAAAAGAAAAACTCGTTTGAGACTGAGAGGCTCAGAGGCCATGCTACTAAACCCAAGTTGAGCCTTAAACCCAGGCAGTGGACGCCTATGAAGTCACAGAAGCTTCAGCCGTGACCACGTCTTCTAAACATTGCTTCGCAGTCACCGTTTCAGTGTGAAAAGTGCAAAGATGGGATCCTCGAGGGAAAAAAAATGCAGCCTTAATCACTGGTTCCCAAACCCAGCCATCGATCAGAATCTCTTGGGGACGTTTGTTCGAAAATATATACCCTTAGGACCTTCCCATATAAGAGACTCTGATGTAATAAAGCTTGATCAACACCAGGAAATCTGTATTTTAAACACGCACTGCAGGTTTAGATGATCAGTGTTCCTGATATTTGGTGTGTAAGGGTTGAACAGAAATGCTGGCCAAGTTACTAGCTCATGGTATGTCAGACAATCCACATTTTTGCCCCACATGTGTTCATCTTAAAAAACAATGTTTTAGTTACCTTGGTTACCTGTTTTGGTTCCTAGATATAAAGACATTTGCATCCCAAGTGCACATAGCCTTTATTATTTGTTATAGACTTTGTCTTTTTTTTTTTTTTTTGTCATTTTAGGGCCACACCTGTAGCATATGGAGGTTCCCAGGCTAGGGGTCTAACAGGAGCTGTAGCCGCCGGCCTTCGCCACAGCCACAGCCACGCAGGATCCGAGCCGCGTCTGCGACCTACACCACAGCTCACGGCAACGCCGGTTCCTTAACCCACTGAGTGAGGCCAGGGGTCGAACCCGCAACCTCATGGTTCCCAGTCGGATTCGTTAACCACTGAGCCACGACGGGAACTCCTAGACTTTCAGTCTTAACTGTAAATATATTACAGTTCTCATGCCTTAGTACGGTATGGGATTATTAATTTTCAACTAATCTTTGTGTTATCATCATAACAGTCCTGAGTGGACCTTTTTATATATTGTTTCATATAGTCTAACTAGGGGACCCTACGTTTTGATGGTACTCGAGATTGTGAAGTTTGACTAGGCAAAATCAGATATGGAGCATTCCTTCCCAAGGGATTCCGGAAGAAGGCTTCCTTCTTCCTAGATCAATACTACGTATTACGCAGGTGTGGTCTCCGTGTTAACTATACATTAACTAAAAAGTGAGCCTCCAATCCGACCTCTACTGTGGTGGATTTCAACCTGGGGCTTTACTTGAAACCCTAGGGATCCAGTCAGTCCTCTCTCAGGACACAATGGGGTTGAACAAAGGTCTGAGGTTCACTGCTCTTGGACTGGGCCCCTGCCACCCCCCAGCCTGGATTCACTGGACCTCACCACGCTCGGATTTGCCGCCAAAGTTCTGCTTTCACGTATTTTGCCTATTGAGTTTCCCTTATTGAAAAACAGGCTCTAGGAGTTCCTATCGTGGCTCAGTGGTTAACAAATCCGACTAGGAACCATGAGGTTGCGGGTTCGATCCCTGGCCTCGCTCAGTGGGTTAAGGATCCGGCGTTGCCCTGAGCTGTGGTGTAGGTCGGAGACGCGGCTCGGATCCTGCGTGGCTGTGGCTGTGGCGAAGGCCGGCGGCTACAGCTCCTGTTGGACCCCCAGCCTGGGAACCTCCGTATGCCGCGGGTGTGACCCTAGATAATGCAAAAAGACAAAAAAAAAAAGGAAAACCAGGCTCTACATGAAAAGGGCTCCCCTAGATCTTGCTAATCATTGGATTTAGTCGTCCAGTATTTATACATTTATGAAAGTCAGCCTTTCCGACAGGCAGGCGATTCCGGACTCAACAAGGAGTGAGAGCACCTTATTAGCGGAGGAGAAAAATGTGGAAAGCAGACCACGTGTCACAAGTGCAAAGCCCACCTCAGTCGCTATGCAGATGATAAAAGAAGGAAACATGGATTTATTGTAAGAGAAACCAGTTTAATGAATAAATCTTTCTGAGTTTTCTGTGACTGATCTTACATAAATAAATAGAGGTTCAAAAGCGGACTTTTAAACACAACCTTTTTTTTTTTTTAGTTCCCCTCACAGATTTCCCACGACAAATCTAGATGATTCCTCTTCCTGATTTGAAACTTTTCACGATCTACCAGAACTGAAACTATGACAACGATCGTTTTTTTTTTTTTAGGGATTTCTTGGCTGCCCCATAGGAATGCTGACCGTGAAAGAAAAGCACGGATACCGTGGTCTTTAATGTGGTTTATCTTGGATACTTTTTTCCAAAAATGCACGCGCCCGCCACGTTCTGATAGCTTCAGAGGGATTTATAACGTATGCAAGAAAACTCCATTGACACAACATACAAAAATACTGTTAAACATATGAAAGAAGCACGATCTGGGTTTGTGGGGCGCTATTGCTCTGGGAAGAAGGGCCTGATCTTCATCGACATCTTCTTCATCGAGTACCAGGACCCCTTCCAGTTCATCCAGACGACGCCGTCGTCCGTGCCGTGCTTGGCCATGTCCCAGCTGTACGAGCCGCCCCAGTAGTACCTGCCATTCGGGTTGGCTGCATGGCACCTGTTGTACCACCATCCGCCGCCGTCCTCTTTGGAACACTGCTTTCTGGGATCTGTAGTTTTCCTGAAAAGAAGTTTGTTTGGGGTCATGAGGACGGCAGCGCTGT
Source organism: Catagonus wagneri (assembly GCA_004024745.2). Lineage (NCBI taxonomy): Eukaryota > Metazoa > Chordata > Mammalia > Artiodactyla > Tayassuidae > Catagonus > Catagonus wagneri. The sequence goes on along the minus strand of PVHT020000257.1, from coordinate 21,019,488 downwards.
CACGTTCATTCTTCGCAAAGCACCCACAGAGGAGCGTGGGGTGCGGTATTCTTGCCCTCGAGTTCTACACGTAAAGTCACTCTAAGGCACCCCAGGCCTTCTCTGGCCCATAGCAAGACAGGGAGAGAGGTGGGCCCGTGGGACAGACTCGTCTGTATTCATTACTTTATCCTGAAATGATAGCTTTCAGACGCCTCTGAGCTACAGATTCTTTTTTTTTCTTTTTTTGTCTTTTTGCCTTTATCTAGAGCCGCACCCGCGGCATATGGAGGTTCCCAGGCTAGGGGTCTAACAGGAGCTGTAGCCACCGGCCTTCGCCACAGCCACAGCAACGCGGGATCCGAGCCGCGTCTGCAACCTACACCACAGCTCACAGCAACGCCGGATCCTTACCCCACTGAGCGAGGCCAGGGATCGAACCCGCAACCTCATGGTTCTTAGTCGGATTCATTAACCACTGAGCCACGAAGGGAACTCCCCCACTACAGATTCTTGAAAAACAAAATGGAGGGGTCAGTGGACACCGTCCCATGCGGAAGTAAAGAAATCTGAGTTCCCTTGTGGCGCAGCAGGTTAAGGACCTGGCCATTGTCACTGCCCAGAAACTTCTACATGCCACACGGGTGGCCAAAAAAAAAAAAAGGAGAGGGGAGAGAGAGAGACAGAAATACAGAAGTCTATCTAAATGTTCACTACTTAGAAAGTGAGTCATTCTAATGCCAGTTGTATCATCTTTTTTTTTTTGGCCACGCTGACATGCAGAAGTCCCCAGGAACTTGTGTTCCAGTTGTGTCTCTCACGGTTGTATGACTTTGGGTAGGTGACTTCATCTCTGCAAACCTGGCGCCTGAGGCTAGGGATGGCTACCGTGTCGCTGAAATGCTTTCCTTTGACCCGGGAGGAGCTCAGAAGAGCTGGCACACGGGAGGGACCCAAGAAAGGAGGGTTCCTAATCCTATCTGTTCCCATCAGCGACCCCAGGTAGCAGCCTCGGGGCGGGGCGGGGGCGGGGCGGGGGCGGGGAGCGGGGGGCGGGGCGGGGCCGCCACGTACCAGCCGTCGTTGTCCCTGTCGTATGTGCTGAAGTACATGCTGTTGTGGATCGTCATGGTTCTGTTTTCTCCCACCAGCTGAGAGGCTCCTTCCAAGAGCGCGTTGCCAGCCGTTCCCGAGTATTTGCTGAGCGACAGCTGGTATTTATTGGCTTCATTCTGCACGGTGAATCCTTCGTAGACGGCCTTCACCTTGCCTCCCGCCCAGTCCTCCATCTCGATCAGAAGCTTTGTGGGTCCCATCCGGGTAAGCTGGCTAATTTTATCATTGCCGAGCCAATACTCACCTAGAGGGAAAAAAAAATACAACCAGCTCTCAACAAAAATAAAAGCTTTGCACCCCAAAACACTGCCTGTCTTCCCTTACCAGGAGCTCGTATACTCTTTTTTGCAAGTTCGCCCTAACCCCCTAAAACTCCTAAAAACAAACCACAACGCTAGGTTTTTGAAATGGAAAAAAAAAATCCACAAGGGGATGATTTGAGTTCGTACTCCTAGTTTTTACCTGGTACGCCACAGTATTTTTTCCCATCTGCACTGGTTGCAATATTTCCAAATCCTTGTTTATAGGGATCCCATGTTCTGCCAAAGTCAACGCTACCATCTTGACGGTTCTGGATTACCGTCCATCCTTTAGTTGAGAGAAACAAAAATAATACACATGAACCACCAACAAATAATGTCACTTGGAGGGCAAGGTCTGAATTCCTTGTCCATCTGATTTAATTGATGCCCTCCTACACTAAGCGCTCCAAAATAGATCTAATAAGGAAATAAATGTCAGAGGAAAACTCAAAATCTTTGGCAACTATGAGTTCTTTATCTTACCCCAGATTGTGAATCACGGCTACTTTATAACTTTTAAGGTATCCGATTTAATTCCAAATCAAATGTCTCGTTGTTAGTTAAATTTTGTTGCCCTGGCATTTTATGGTATGGAAATGCTTTCAGGAATTCCCGTTGTGGCCCAGCAGAAAGGAATCCGGCTAGTAGCCACGAGGATGCGGGTTCGATCCCTGGCCTTGCTCAGTGTGTTAAGGATCCGGCTTTGCTGCTGCGGCTGTGGTGTAGGCCGGCAGCTGCAGCTCCGATTCGAGCCCTAGCCTGGGAACTTCTGCAGGCTGTGGGTGTGGCCCTAAAAAGAAAAATTTTAAAAGAATGCTTTCAGTATAAGAGTCAAAAGCAATCCAGCACTCACCTCCTCTTTCTGTCTTCATATCACAGTACACCCTATAGGGTTCGACAGAATCGCTAGGCTGGATGAGGTACATTTCAGACGTTTCGCCTCCATTCCTGATAATTTCCTCACATTCTGAAACCACAAGATAACATATTACATAGACAGCCTGCCTTGTCATTTCCTGGTCGCTGGTCCCCAGTTTTATAAGACAACAGATTACATAACCGCTAAGGACGGTTTTTATTTTAGGCCTTTAGGAATAGGTCGCGGAAGCTGAATCTTCCTTCAACTAAACGTCAAAACTCAGTTTTGAGGAATTCTTTCTGCCGAGGGGTTGAAAATGCCTTTCTGCACCTTTTGTGTCCTGTGATGGCCCTACATGTCCCGAACGCACATGAGGGAGACATCCCCGCCTTTCTCATTGTTCTCCCGTCTGGTCAAGCAAGCACGTGCAACACACGTGTGGCGTTCCCACACTCCCTACCCTGTAGTCTACTCATCAAAAGCTGTCAAATGTGTTAGGCAAAGCTAGAATCCAGCACACCCAGGCTATCTTCATGAGGTTCTGAAGCGTCATTAGGTGTGTGTGTGGGGGGGGACCCCACGATGCTTGTCGTTCTCTTGTTTCTAGAAGGTTCTTCTGGAACCTTCTAGAAATATGTCCGTTAACCGGTTACCTTTGCCAGACACCACGGGAATATTGCAAGTGACGGTACACGGAGTGCGGCAGTATTCCAGCTGAGCCGAGACGTCTGATTCTAATTTCTGTATTTTGCTTCTGAGGTTCTCCAGGATGGCGCGGAGCACACGCAAGTTGGTGGGGATGTTGCTGTTCACGGTGTCATCGATATACAGCTGTTGCTTCTCCAGCTCGGAGGAGAACTCGTTTATGACATTTTCGTTGTCTGGGAAAAGCGAAATTGCATAGGAATGGTGAGCATCTTCCCTCGATTAAAGAAAACTAAATGTGGAGTTCCCATTGCGGCTCAGCGGAAACGAATCCGACTAATACCCGTGAGGATGCGGGTTCGATCCCTGGCCTCGCTCAGTGGATTAAGGATCCGGCATTGCCGTGAGCTGTGGTGTATGTTGCAGACGTGGCTCGGATCCCGCGTGGCTGTGGCTGTGGTGAAGGCCGGCAGCTACAGCTCCTGTTAGACCCCTAGCCTGGGAACCTCCATATGCCGCGGGTGCGGCCCTAAAAAGATGAAAACACACACACACACACACACACACACACACACTAAATGTATTCGACTGTACAGCTGTGATTTTGATTTTCTGAGTATAAACTAACAGACACTAAATGGACATCAGGCACTCATGATATATATTTGTGCTTAGGGGAAATTATTTGGCCTACATGGCATACACAAATTAACAGAGTCTAGATATTATACTAGTAATTTACCTTAAAAATTATGCCGAATAAGAAGTATAGTAAGTTCTTTATTTCTTTGGTGAGGAAAAGAGAAGAAAGCAGGATTTAGGCCTTCCATCTCAGAAGTTCAACAGCTTATACAGTAAATATATTGGATTTACTTTTCCATCTTACATTAAGTACAAAAAAGCCTTGATAGCTACAAGGCAAAGCTATGATTTCCTTTGGAAAATGTCGCAATTTGGGTATGCTGCTCCCTGAGGCTCACTTCCTAGCCGATTCCTAACCACCAAGCCAACGGCACTCAAAATTCGGGCCTCGGAGTTCCAAGGATGGGATCGTGATCCGCCCCGCAAGTGAGTCAGTCCCGGATATACTTATATTTAAAACCTCAAATATTGAATCTGTAAGTGCTAAGTGTTTACTCTGTGATGAGACAGACTTTGAAGTCACCAGTTGCTTACAGACTAAAAAGCAAGCATTCGCAGCACAAGTTTTCGCAGAAAATCTTTCTTTCTCAGGCCAGATTGGGTAAGAGTTGAGCAGTGCTTCGCTGACAAGTCGGGGGGCAGGGGATGTTTACGTGAGGCCCTGGGGCTCAGGAACTTCCCAGGCTCATCTAGGAGCGGGAGTGCCCTCATCTCTGAGCACCCTCACTGGCAGTCTGACAGTTTCTACTTTATAACAGCGTCCAAGACAACACGTGGGTATCTACCTCTAGACTGCTTCTGCCGCTCTTTCCACATGCGCTTTAGCAGAGTCATGTACTGAAAAGTGGAAGAAGAGGTCTGGGAAACCGAGTCGATGTTATTATTTAGCTCTTCTATGCTGCTTTTGATTGGTCTCTCCTGTTTCAGCAGCGTATCTTGCAGTTGACATCCTGTAGGACACAGCACACCCTGCCAACACAGAAAACAGCCAGCGTGAGATGAAGCACTGGGGGGTTACAGATAGTTGTGAAAATAGCACAGGGTGAAAAATGCCACGAACCCATTCGCTAACAGAAAAAAAACCTGCAATTCGATTTTCTTTAGGTAAGACCAGAAATTCTAGAGTCCTCGCCATATTCCTATGAAGATTAAAAAATAAGCCTTACCACAGAACAGGGAGTTCCCACTGGGGCTCAGTGGATAAAGAACCCAACTAGTATCCAAGAGGATGCAGGTTCTATCCCTGGACCCGCTCAGTGGGTTAAGGATCCGGTGTTGCCCTGAGCTGTGATGTAGGTGGCAGAAGTGGCTCAGACCTGCTGTGGCTGTGGCTGTGGGCTATGGCGTAGGCCAGCGGCTGCAGCTCCGATTCAACCCCCCAGCCTAGAAGCTTCCCTATGCCATGAGTGTGGCCCTAAAAAGGCAAAAAAAAAAAAAAAAAAAGCCTTACCACAGGACAAAGGTAATTACGCTAGGAAAATGTTACCATCTGAACAGACAAAAGCTGGCAAAATATGTTCTGATTTGTCATCTTGGGCCCAGATCAAAAACTAGACAAGCACCTGTAGCCCAAGGCCCAGTAAGTTTACGTTCTGTAATTATATCCAAAAAAAGGATGATGGTATTGTGCAGTCAAGGGCTTCCTCAGGGAGACGTGATGAATACAGGCTTTTTTGGGGGCACGGGAGCCCCCCGCAAGGCCAGAGCCCTCAGGCACTCACCAGGTCCTGATCCGCATGCAGGCAGCCCCCAGCATCAGGCGGTTTTCTCTCCACTTTCTTCTGGCCAATAGCTGCTTTAGCGGGACGAGGCTGATAGCCACCTCTACTGATGGGAGGCGGGACGGGTCTCAGGCTGGGAGCCTCTTCCCTCGCCTTGTCATAGGGTCGGTGACCACGGGCGTCCACATGAACCTTCAGGGAACCAGGCAGAAATGAAACACAGTGTGTGAGAGGAGACTGGGGACTTGACGACTCCAATACCCTCATTTTATAACTTCGGGGATCAAAGGACTGATGCTTGGCTGAAGGTCCATCCACTGGCAGGTGGTTGGTGGTAAATGAGTTTGGTTCCCAAGGACTCTTCAGTGACAGCAGAAAGAGAAGGAGGGCAAAAAGCCATTGCATCGGGGGCGCTTTTTAAAAAGAGGCCTTAAAAGAAAGCTGCATCAGATAATGAAAAGGAATGACCTCAGATGTCCAAAACCTGTAAGCTGGAACACACAAAACAGTGACATCCACATGGCCCAGGTGGAATAAAGGTTCTCAACCCACTTGGATTTCTAAATTCCTGTAATTATTTTTTCCCTTTTTTTTCCCTTTTGTCGACAGCACCTGTGGCTCGTGGAAATTCCCAGGCCAAGGATCATATCCGAGCTGCAGCTATAATTTATGTCATAGCTGCAGCAATGCCAGATCCTTAACGCACTATGCCACAGCGGGAGCTCCTTTGGGCTGTTTTTTTCACTTGCAGTTTTTATGACTTGATGATTAATTTTGATAACTCCTCTATAATTATACTGAAGAGGCAATACAGATTTATGAAAGGGAGCATTTATGTAGGATTTATTTGTAATAGCTTAACCATTGGCTCTAACCTGTTTGAAGAGGAAGAAGGCAGTCTGAAGCCAGACTGCTTGGTTTGAAGTCTTGAACCTAACCACTTACTAGCTATAAAGATCTTGGGAAAGTTACTTTATCTTCAAAATAGGGATAATAGCATCTGCCATGTAAGAGGAGTTTAAGGATTAAATGACTTATTGCACATAACACCCTAAGAAGCATACCTGGCACATATTAAAATCTCACTACTATATTTATTACAATCACACACAGCAGATACTACAGTGTAAGTGGCCACCCTACGCTTAACTCCAACTTAATGTTCTATGAACAAAATTGTCAAACCATTCTCCTGAAATGTCCTGCATGACTTCTTTATCAAATACAATGATTTTCTCATATTTAAAATAATTCCCAAGGCATGCACATCGTAATTAAAATTATCTGCTAACAAAAAAATATGACATTAAAAGAGAGTAAAGTGGAAAATAGGCAATGTAATACAAAAGTGCTGGCTTGGGTTAATTGTATTATCATAAGGTCCCTGTCAGGAATTATACCTTTTAGAGCTTAAACACACATTAACAAAGACTAGATTTGAAGCAGAGACTAAGCTCTCGAGCTATTTTGTAAGCCTAAAAGTCATCTAATGACTCTGGAATTTTACTGACGTTGATTCAGTAAGTCAAAATAATATTTACCATTTAGTAGGAGAGTCCTAGGCTTAAACCCAGGCAAGCTGGTTTCAGATTCTCCTGCTTAATCGCTGAACTTAATCACTAATACAGTAATACTAATACTATCAGTAATACTAATACTATCAGTAATACTAATGCTAACAGTAAAACTAATGCTAACAGTAAAACTAATGCTAACAGTAATACTAATGCTAACAGTAAAACTAATGCTAACAGTAAAACTAATGCTAACAGTAAAACTAATGCTAACAGTAATACTAATGCTAACAGTAATACTAATGCTAACAGTAATACTAATGCTATCAGTAATACTAATGCTAACAGTAATACTAATGCTAACAGTAATACTAATACTGTTAACACTGCAATACAGTATCTGTTATGTGTGATAGTAATAAAAATAATAATATATAAAGACTTGAGGGAATATACATATTTCATGTCAAAGACACGGTCCCTGTCTGTTCTAACAGGAATTTTATGAAATGTGATTCATCTGTGTATTACAAATCAAATTATAACAGACAAAAAATATTTTCCTTTTATTTCAGAGCATCTTTAGAGAGTTAACCTTGATGGCCCAGCTTTACTAGAGAAAAGGAAGTGAAAAATCTGAAAAGAAATTATGTGGTCCTTGAAGCTTATGAAGGCTACTTACTGACATAACTAAAACCAGAAAATCCGGTTGGAAGGCTAAACTAGTGAACTGTCTCTAATCTGTAGATTACTTGGTGAGCAGGACTGTAAAAGTGCTCAGCCAAGCAATTTATAAAAGTTTCCCCTCACACACTCTTTACATTTTTCTTACCTAATTCCATTGACCAGATAACTATCTATTTATACGTGTAGTTTGCTAAATTGAAAACACTTAGGTTCCTTTCAAATTCGACAAGTGATCCAAAATGAATCACCTCGTTTAAATATTACTGTGTACTTTTATTTCTAGACTGTAGAAAAGTACTGTGTACTTTTATTTCTATGACTGTAGAAACAAGAATTTTGACCAGCAGTCAACCTACAATAAAATGAAAATTCTTAAAAATGTTCATTTCTCTAAATGCATTTTTGTATGTTTGACATCTTCAAACCAGGAGAAACAAAGACAAACCAGCAAAGATAGTACTGGAGGAAAAACTGTCCTACAAATGAATAAATTAAATGGAGCTGTATATTTCATAACCACTAGCGATAAACAATCAATACATTTCTCACTTGAAAAAGCCAATTTTTAATCTTTTAACACACTTGGTCTGTTCTGCTTTTAGATTTCGTTTACAATTTTCATTCACAAACAGCCAGTAATTTCAGGAGCTATATATTACCCCCTGTCACCAAAGAGCCACCAGCTACCATACTTTTTTCTTTTAAAATGCTGTTCCATTATTTTACAGTCTGAAATTTTCAGGTTTTTGTTCTCAAATCATAATAACATATTGCTAGAACTGAATGAAAATCACAGTCCTCAGGATAAAAACACATCTTACCTTAGGTATGCCATCTTTATCCTGGGAAAAAGAAAGGTGATAAACCGGAAAATGAGAAATTATTTTGTTTTTCTATAAGAAGCGCTATGCAATATTCTTTAAATGCCATAGGTCTCAGAGATTAACAATAGATTAACAATTCAATTTTTTCACTAAGATCAAGGTTAATTTCATTCAACATTCACGTATGGTTATGCTTCAGCTATATTTTATATTAATGATATTCATAAGAATACAATAACAATATTTAAAAGTCACCTCGTCGTAGCCTTTGGCAGCTTGGGCCTTAATTATAAAACCACACAGTAGTAGCAGTAATAGAGGTTTCATGATTTTAAATTCTTGCAAGTTCCAAGAAGCCATCTTTCGCTTACAGCCTTCCCTGGGAGATACTCAGCCTTATATACACCCGAAGCCTCTGTTAGGCTGACTTGACAGGCGGCTACCTTCCTTAGTTAACGTTTAATTTTTGGGGTTCGCTTGTTAGCTGAACCATTTTATCTCTTAAGCAACATCTTCCCAGCAAGACTTATTTACTTGTCTTACAACTGTTCTCCGCTGGCCAAGTTTAGAAACACCAAAGTTCCTCAATTCATTTAATCGGACAATATGATCGGAAATTAGGCCATTTCTAAAAGAGCTGTGCAACACATTTCCTGTAAATGAATTGTGGATGCTGAACAGGGTCCCAAAGAATGTGCGAGGAAAAAGATATTTTTCTTCCGAGCGCAAAAAAATTTGGACCTATTTACAAGGCACCCAGTAACATTATGAGCTCAGGAAAGGTTTACTGGAAATGTTACATTTTCAGGTACTCTTCTAATTCATTTTTAAGAATGCCGTTAAATTCAAGAATAATATATTACTGTGTCTTTATCTTCTCCTTCAGACATTAATCAGAATAACAAAACTAACATTTCTGCCTTATACTGTGACACACAAACCTCAAAAAGAAAATGTAGTCTTTTTTTACTCTGACCACTTTCCATATTTTGTTCTTCATTAAAAAGTTAAAATGGTCAACTAATTCTAAACATTCTTAAAATAATGACTAGACAGATGACAGATTCCTAAACCGAAACCACTACTTTGGTGAGTGGATACATATTTAACAGTTAATTTTCGTATTATATTATTTATAAAAATGTTATTTTTATTTTTTAAAAATGTATTTTATTGAGGCATAATTGATTTACATGTGCTAATTTCTGCTGTACAACAAAATGATTCAGTCAAACATATATGCATTCTTTCTCATATTCTCTTCCATTGTGGCTTATCACAGGATATTGGACATAATTTCCTGTGAAGAACAATGATCTTTTTTAACTTTAGTGAAGTCTTCACATTATCTACTTCAAGTAGGCTCAGACACTAAATCTGGCCCATTTCCTTTCCTAATTTCCTATAAGCTATAAATGCATCTCTCACCTTTTCACTGTGTGTGTGTGTGTGTGTGTGTGTGTGTGTGTGTGTTTTGCAAACAGGATTAATACTTCTTACAGGTATCAAGATAAAAAACAAAAACACAAATCCTAGCTAGTGTGCTGCTTTCTAGCATTTCTTATTTATTTATTTATTTATTTATTTTTGTCTTTTTGCCTTTTTATGTAGAGGTGTACCCGCGGCATATGGAGGTTCCCAGGCTAGGGGTCTACCAGGAGCTGTAGCCGCCGGCCTTCGCCACAGCTACAGCCACGCAGGATCCGAGCCGCATCGGCGACCTACACCACAGCTCATGGCAACACCGGATCCTTAACCCACTGAGCGAGGCCAGGGATCGAACCCGCAACCTCATGATTCCTAGTCGGATTCGTTAACCACTGAGCCATGATGGGAACTCCCTGCTTTCAAGCATTTCTTAGGGTTTTTTTTGGTATGGAAATCTAATGTTACATTTTTTTTAAAGTGATTTTAATAAAAAGACAGCAGGCTCTCCAGGTTTGGATCCAAAGAGTATGTTTTAAACAATGTTTTGAAGCAGACTCTTGATAATGGTATGAGAGACACTAAATTTCTTTCTACCGTGGGTGGCATGAGTTGCATTCACAAATCCTTTTAACTCCAGTCTAGAGAAGCAAAGGATTGAGTTTAAATTCAGTAAAAGAGTGGACTGGATTTTTCCACCTCTATGTCTCCTTCATCAGTACTGAGTAAATACTGTACTCTAAGATTAGCTTGGTTTTATTTTTTCTTAGAAGAATACACACTCTGAGAAAACACGTGTGTGTGTATGTGTGTGTTAATTAAAAAAGAGGCAAGAATACTTCCCTTCAAGATGTAACTGAGAAGATGTGTATTTTAGTCATCTGGACGGGGTTCTATTTTATTTATTTATTTATTTATTTATTTTTGTCTTTTTGCCTTTATGTAGAGCCGCACCCGTGGCATGTGGAGGTTCCCAGGCTAGGGGTTTAACAGGAGCTGTAGCCGCCGGCCTTCGCCACAGTCACAGCCACGCGGGATCCGAGCCGTGTCTGCGACCTACACCACAGCTCACAGCAACGCCGGATCCTTAACCCACTGAGCAAGGCCGGGGATCGAACCCGCAACCTCATGGTTCCTAGTCGGATTCGTTAACCACTGAGCCACGAAGGGAACTCCCAGGGTTCTATTTTAAAGCTGTGAGATTTTTATTGATTTAAAAAGACTGACAAAGTTAGGAAGACGACATTGTTTTTCTTTTGAGGTAACTATCATATTATGACTTCATTTTCCAGCACTGGCATTCCGGCGACTAGCATTAGAACCATTATTTCATTTCCAGAAGTTTGTTAATTTTTTAAGTCTCCTCTAGAAGCTTGTACAACATGAAAAGGAAAATTCTTTCACAGTCTCACGTGTTTCTACTCTGACAGGCATTCCTGCCATCATCACCGGGAAGGCGAGAGGAAACTACTAGAAGGCACATGCCTAAGACCAGAGACGAAGTGTTCCTTCCACAAGGAGTTCTTGAGAGCCTCCCACGTGACAGGTTCGTGTGCTTGAAACTGGGGACCTGTGGGTAAACAAGGCAGACACAGTAGGTATTTGATTAAAAAAAAAAAATAGAATGCATGAATGAACTATCCTTCATTGAAACAGGCCTGAGATGCCCAGCTCTGATAATCATTCATCAGCTTTAATTCTCGAAACCACTAAGTTCTACAGATGGTGGAACTGAGGCTCAGAGACGTGAAGGGTTCCAGGCATACGCGTAGAAATTCTGGTACCAGGCCTTGACTCATGTTTGTTTGTCCACGACCTGTGCCCCTGACATCACACTGCCCAACAAAACACAAATGTCATCAAGGATTTCCTGCTGCCTTTTTTGGGTTGTTTGGACCAGCGCTTTTTCTTGAGACTATAGAGCCTCAGACATGCACCCTCATTCTTAGCCTTTATTTTCACTTACCTTTCACTCTAATAGGTAGGTGTGGGTTGGACGTTCATGTCTGTGTGAGAGGCAGGGCTGATGCAGTGAAAATAGCTATGAAATTTTTTTTTTTTCGTCTTTTTGCCTTTTATGTACGGCTGCACCCGTGGCATACGGAGGTTCCCAGGCTAGGGGTCTAACAGGAGCTGTAGCCGCCGGCCTTCGCCACAGCCACAGCAACGCGGGATCCGAGCCGCGTCTGCAAACTACACCAGAGCTCATGGCAACACCAGATCCTTAACCCACTGAGCAAGGCCAGGGCTCGAACCCGCAACCTCATGGTTCCTAGTCAGATTCGTTAACCACTGAGCCACGACGGGAACTCCCAGAAAACAGCTATGAATTTCTATCATTCCACTTCCCGCTCAACTTTTTATAGATTTTTTTTTTAAATACACGGCTATACCAGCCACTCTTAAGTGCCAAATATCACAATTACCATGTTCTCAAAGAGAAGAAATACATTTGCAAAGATTCTGCTTCCCTAAAATACTTAAACTTTTAAAAATGTTGCCATTGGTGGAGAAGGAAGGGAGTACTATTTGTTCAGCGCTGTTTTCAGGTCAATAGTACAGGGTTCTTGGTATTAGCTGATTTCCTTATGTAAGTCAAGGACAGTAAATCAGTGACAGAGAAAGCAGATAATCTGTCCTGCCCGGCAGCTCACTGGTGAGGTGGGCCGGCTTGCCAGCACTGCCTGTCAGTGTGGTTGCTGTTGCTTCTTTTACGATTCATGTCGGTAGCATACAAGGAAATTTGTGTTGATCAAATATTTACAGAGCACCCGCTTTGTGCCACGGGTCAAGAATACCCTGATCACCAAGGCAGACAAGCATCCTGTCCTCGTGAAGCTGTGTGTCCACAGGGGAAGACCAAAAATAAAACACTGCTTATAATAATAAGCACTGAACCAAACAGGGAAAGGCGAGGCTTTGGGAATATAGTCATTTAGAGACTTAGCCCCCTTCCACGTTAGATATTTATATATAACTCGGTCGCTTTGCTGTACAGCAGAAATGGACAGACCATTGTCAATCAACTATAATGAAAGGAAAAGCCTTTAGGGAGTTCCCACTGTGGCTCGGCGGTAACAAAACCGGCTAGTATACATGAGGATGCTGGTTTGATCCCTGGCCTCACTCAGTGAGTTAAGGATCCAGTGTTGCCATGAGCTGTGGTGTAGGTCACAGATGTGGCTCAGATCTGGTGGTGTTGTGGCTGTGGTGTAGGCTGGCAGCTGCAGCTCCGATTCGACCCCTAGCCTGGGAACTTCCACATGCTGCAAGTGCAGCCCTAAAAAGCAAAAAAAAAAAAAAAAAAGTATAGCCTTTTGAATTTGAAACTGGTGATTTGAATGACTATATGGTTTCTGTTAGACATGATAGGTATATCGACAAATATCTGCTGAACCAGTTTATGACTATAGAGTGAATGAATGACTGAATGAATAAAATGAAATGCTGATTCTCTTTGGCTAAATAGGCAAAGCAAACAGGTTTTGAGAAACTATATTAAATCATTGTTAGCCTCTCTATGGTTTACCACAGTTTGAGAACCACTATCGAAGGGGAAATTAATACTAAAGAGTTGGAAGCCAGCTTGGACCAGAGCTTTGATGGGCAAGCCTGCCCAGTTGACAGTGACGAATGTGCCAGGTTAGCATCTGCAATGGGGAAAGCACCTTGCCGGGAACAAGGGTCGAAGCAGCTCTCTCTTAAGCAGAGTCTCCTTCCGTTGACTTGAAGATGTCAATTTGCTTTTCTTAAAGAAGCTGACACAGGAGTTGTGGCGCAGTGGCAACGACTCTGACTAGTATCCATGAGGATGTGGGTTTGATCCCTGGCCTCACTCTGTGAGTTAAGGATCCAGGGTTGCTGTGTTCTGCGGTGTAGGTCACAGAGGTGGCTTGGATCTGGTGTTGCTGTGGCTGTGGCGAAGGCCGGCGGCTACAGCTTCTGTTAGACCCCTAGCCTGGGAACCTCCATATGCCGCGGGTGCGGCCCTAAAAAGACCAAAAAAAAAAGAGGAGGAGGAGCAGCAGCAGACACAGAACTTGTCAATAAGGAAAAAACAGGGCATTTTCTCCTTCTACTCAATGCCAATCACAGGAGCTAGAGAAAAGTCTGAGATGCTCTTTTGCTTCTGTCGCAGACTCAAAGCCACAGTGGGTGTGACGAACACGTGACTCCCTTGTCCTGGAATGACCGCTAAAACGCACAAGTGGGGCTCCTGTGCTGCTGTTGAGGCTGTGAGGCCCTGATCCTCTAGCCACAGGTGACTGAGCAGAGGCAGATCCCTCACCCAAGCCAGCCCTAACAGCTTCTCTCCCACAGTTTAATGTTTGCAAAGGTAATAAGCAAGGAAATAATCAGGTTGATTGGCGTTATGTCCTACGCGTGGCAGCATTCTTGAGAGAAAGCCTACCAACTTCAGCAGCAGAAGCCACCACAGCTTCTAAACTTGATCTTCTGCCAGATCTGTGACGCTCCTGATGTCCTTCTCAGTAGTAACACCCACTCCCTGTATCTTCTGCTAAGTTAGGCTGAGATGGCTTCTGGGCTTTGATGAACTAATTCAAAGGGAAAATGAAGATCACATTTGGAAATCAAAATGACTTTCTTTTTTTAAGCATCGTTGCACATTAGAAAGAGAAGCTATATTTTCAAACAATGCAATAAATCACAAAGTTCTTAAACATTAAGTATATAGTACTAGCAGTAAAACTCTAGAAAATGACAACTTTTCATTTGGAGTATTGTATAACATTCATTTACAAAATCATTCACTACTTAGTAACAATTTTTTGAACTAAATTAACAATAATTTTTGTAAAATAGACACAGGATTAGATTAACAGGCATGTTTAGAATTTCGAGTCTTCCTATCCAAGGAAAAAGTACTTATTTTCACCGATTCAAATCTTTTTTATGTCCCTTAAACTTTTTTTCATATAAATCTTGCATATGTTTCATTTACTGTTGTTATGAATGGGATCTTTCCCCCATTATGTGTTTTAATTGCATATGTGAAAGCTATTGATTTTTGGAAGAGAACAAAGAGATCTATATCAGTGAGTTAAAAAAAAAAAAGGGTAACTTAACTAATGAAGGGAAACCTTCCTTAAAATTTGTGCCATTGGCTTCACCCAAACAAACTTAATAGTATTTATGTTAATAAATTATTCACCATGCTTGTTTTGGGGGGAAATCTCCTGCTCTTAGAAGAGCAGCAGTGACCTCTACTGCTCAAATAAGGCCACTCTGGGAGTTAGCCAGGGCAGGGATTCTTTTCTGGGTCCTGGATCCTTTTTCAAATCCAAAGAAATACATAGATCCCTTCACCAGAAAGAAACCCATGTTCTTATCTAAATACAAAAATCATAGAAATATAGATAATTCATGGATCCCTGATTTAGAAAAAAGGGTGAAGAAGATCTATCGATTATCTATCGATGTATCTATCTATCCATCTAAGGCTTTTTTTTTTTTTGTCTTTTTACAGCCACACCCGTGGCAAATGGAGGTTCCCAGGCTAGAGGTCCAAATGGAGCTGTAGCTGCCAGCCTACACCACAGCCACAGCAACGCGGGATCCGAGCCGTGTCTGCGACCTACACCACAGCTCAAGGCAATGCCGGATCCTTAACCCACTGAGCAAGGCCAGGGATCGAACCTGCGACCTCATGGGTGCTAGTCAGATTCGTTTCCAGCGAGCCACGATGGGGACTCCCCTCTAAAACTTTCAAGTGGATAATAAAATTATGTGGATTGAAAAGAGCTCTCTATAGGCAGTATACTCTAGTCAATTTATCTTAATTATTATGGTGTTTGTACTACTCTGGGCTTATAAAATTTTTTTCAGGATGATTAACAAGTTAATAGACAGCCATTACATTGCCATAGCTATGTTAGTCTTGCTTACATTTCTGTAACTTTATTGCCCTTTCAAGTCATGTTCTTTTGTTATAGTTATTTCTATCTATAGCTAAGGTGTACTATGATTTATTTTCCCAAGTATTTTTTTACATTTACGGCGTTTCCTTACAAGGCCTACATCAGAGGCCACTGTTAAAGAAAGTAAGTTCCTAAGTTCCAAACATCCACTCAGATTCAGAGATGACTGTATTTTCAAATAGAAACATGACCTTAATGTTTGCAATGAATTAAAAATTAATTTCTAGATGGGACTTTTGATAGCTTTTTCCCTCCTCATCTCTAAGTGTGTGCTATATGTTCTGGGAACAAGATTGGTGCCAATAAAATGCTTGTCCATTCAAGTTTGCAAATGTCCAGTTCCATCAGTTTTCTTCCTGACATTGAAAAATAATTAGGCAGGGGAAGTTCCTCTTGTGGCTTAGAGGTAAAGAGCCAGACTAGTATCCATGAGGATACAGGTTCAATCCCTGGCCTCGCTGGGTGGGTTAAGGATCTGGGGTGGTGAGCTGTGGTGTAGGTCCAGAAGCCGCTGGGATCCCCCGTTGCTGTGGCTGTGGTGTAGGCCAGCAGCTACAGCTCCTGTTAGACCCCTAGCCTGGGAACTACCATATGCCTCAGGTGCAGAGAAAGAAAGAAAAAGAAAGAAAGGAAGCAGGAAGGAAGGAAGAAGGAAGGAAGGAAAGAAGAAGGAAGGAAGACAATTAGGTGATTGATCACAAGCTGCAGAATTTAACTGGGTATAAAACAAAATGCCAATACTTTCGCACCAGGATGTATACACATAAAAATAGCTAAAGCCTTGAGGTTGTCTTTCTTCCACCAGCTTCGAAAAGCTGTGGCCTGGCATTGTTGAAGCTGTATCAATCAATGTAAAACTACAAATGACCAAGAGTTTTACAATTTATGTGAGTGGAAAACAAATTTGAGATTTTGCCATATACTGTTGAAACAAAATCTTTTGCAAAATTTCTCAAGTTGAAATTACTCTGCACTCAACAAGCATTTAATGGACAGTGTAGGGGGAACTGTATTTAGGCGCCAAGGCTATTAATACGCCTAAACGCCTCCTGCAAAACTGAGCCACGTAGCGGAATCAGACGACAGTAACGACGGAGGGGATCTGCAAAGGATGCGAAGAGGCGTTAAAAGCCTTCGCGCTCTCGCCCCACCTTCCCTAGAACTGATGGTTTAGGATGTCTGAAGAAAAAGCATTTAGATTCCATGGAATATAGTGCAAAACCCACAACTCTATAAACCAAAACATTTAAGCCAGAGTATGGCAGAAAACGTTATCATCTCAAGATTCCTGCAGAATCGAGTACAACCTTCCGACACGCAGCTCTAGCAGCTTCCTCTCCGCAGTCCCGAAGCTCCGCCCCGGGGGCGGCCCCGAGTGACAAAGCCCCGCCCCTTGGCCCCAGAAGGCCAGCGGGTGAGCAGCGCGCTTGCGTGGAGTTACGTCACATCCGGCTCCGGGACGCCGGATTCCGGAAGGGGCTGAGCAGTTGTGGCGGCGGTTTGTGTGTTGCTGGTTAGCGTTTCTTCCCCGCCGGAGCGACGGGATAAACGGCGGCGTCATGGTGGAGGTAAAGTGACAATTGGAGGCGCAGAAACTGTCCTCCGGAGGGTTTTTCTTTGGCGGCGGGCGTAGGGGATCGGAGGCCTTGGGATCTGGGGGTGGTGGCGTCCGCGAGGGCAGGCTGTATGGCCGAAGTCGCTGAAGGTTTCCAGGGACGGAGAGAAGCGGATGGGAGCCCGAGTTGGAGGTTCTGCCCGGGCGGGAAGCCGGAGACAATTCCTCCAGTTTTCTTTGGGCCCTTGGGCAATTGACCTGGGCACTGTCCTCCGAGGCGGGGCTTCTGTCCATGTTAGACCCCTGGTACTCGCCGCCTGCTGGGTAGGGTCAGTGAATCCGTGTCCTAAAAGGCTGGCAGCTTTCTCTGGTCTTCACTTGGGCTCTCACTCCAGCTCTTCCCCGGGGAAACTTGCCATTCTTGCGTTTTTCCCTAGCTTGAACAGCTATTCTTTGAGTAAGCCTTGTTTTATTTCAGAATTCTTGACTCTTGTCTAGGCCCGCTGCCGCACCCGAATTCACACCACATCATCTTCCACCAGCTCTCATTAGCTCTTAGGTGGTCTCTCCTTGTTTCTATTTTTGTCACCCCTCCCCAGCCCTCAATACATTGATGTGTTTACGTTTTAAGTGAGTTGATCATGCTTTTTCTTGCTTAAAACCCTTTAGTTGTCCTGTGTAACTAGAGCAAAAATGCAGACCATTGCAATGGTGTAAAAAAAACTTATCTGGACCTTGTTTAGCCTTACAACCTCGTCTTGCATCACAGCCCACCCTCTCACGGAGCATATACCACTGTACTGCAGTTTCTAGCATTGTTTCAGTTACTGAACACCTTTGTACATGGCATTTTTCTCCCTATCTGGTTTGTTCTTACCTGTTTTCTGCAAGGCTAGCCTCCCCCTCTGCTTGAATATCAGATCTTTCTCTGTCTCAGCCCCCTAGTTTCCTCATAGCACTTACCAAAATGTGGAGTTGTTTTAGTTATTTTTGTTTCCTCTGGAGCACAGGGACCATAGCTACGTTTTCATCATTCTGTTGTTAGCTTCTAGCATAATACCTGCCAGACAATTAGTAGGAGCTCAATTAAATAAATGACTGAGCTCAGGCATCGCTCGGTTGGGGCTCTTGCCCAAGAGGAGCTGCCTCCTCTTCTCTTGACTCCCATAGGTGTCTACAAAAGCGGTGGTGAGGGGTACAGAGCTTTTTACATATTTAAACGTGTGAAGTGTGGAGTTCCCGTCGTGGCTCAGTGGTTCACGAATCCGACTAGGAACCATGAGGTTGCGGGTTCGATCCCTGGCCTTGCTTAGTGGGTTAAGGATCTGGCATTGCCGTGAGCTGTGGTGTAGGTTGCAGATGCGGCTCGGATCCCGTGTGGCTGTGGCTGTGGTATAGACCGGCAGTTACAGCTCCTGTTAGACCCCTAGCCTGGGAACCGCCACATGCCGCAAGTGCGGCCCTAGATAAGGCAAAATAAAATAAAATAAACATGTGAAGTGTAAAACCAATTTGACTTGAAGTTATGATAGGTGCAGTCTGTAGCTAGATGTGTAATTACACTCTTTCTTTCCAGGAGGTACAGAAACATTCTGTGCACACACTTGTGTTCAGGTCATTGAAGAGAACCCATGACATGTTTGTGGCTGATAATGGAAAACCTGTGCCTTTGGATGAAGAGAGGTAAGGACGGTTCCTTTTCATTTGCTGGAATATTTAACATCTAATGGGGGGGGACGAGAGCAGGGAGAGGGGGAGCCTTTAAAGATCCGTGAGTAATACTAACTCTTAGGCTATCTATTCAATAACGAGTGGTGTTTGGGCGTAATTTAAGCTGATTTAACTGTTTTGGCCTTACCTTTTAAATAAAAACCCATTAATTGATTGCATTTTACAAATACCCAATAATTAGGAGAGTCCCTTTTAGGTGTTATATTTTATAATCAATCACTTTGTATGTGCTTTCAGCTTCCTGCTGCTCTCAGAGCCTTGCTGAGCTGAAATTGTACCTGGCCAGTACCTCTACTCCCATCTTTTCTCGTTAGTATGGTGAAGATTTTTTGAGTGGTGGCATATTTTTGGTTCTACATCTCCAGCTCCTGTCTGGGATTGCATTATGTGCACTGTTCCTTCTTTGTCCTTTACCCGTCTTTTAAAATCTTCTTAATTCCTTAGACAAGCATTTATATTTAATTCATGAGGTGGACTGTCCTTAAAAGTAACAAGTGCATTTCTTTCTAAGTCCTTAGATTAGTTTTCACTAATCTTTCTAGGTATATCCAGGAAAGGTTACTATAGAAGCCTTTAATGTATTTTTATATTTAGCATTTGAAGGAAAGTATATTGACTTTGAGGTTTTTTTAAAGGATATGTTAATTTCTATATATTTTTAAATCGGTTAGACCCTTGGTAAATCAACACGAACGGTTTTATATAATTGGTTAGCAGACTAATACATTACTTAGACTTAATGGATGCTGGGTAGTGGGTTGTGAACAAAAGTGAGGAAATGCATTTTGGAAATTTTAAAAATATTGTCTAATTTTAAAATCGTAATAGAAACTTTTTCTACATGGTGAGGCAAACTTTAGCTGTTTAAAAACTTATTTTCCTGGCTGTTTGTGAATGTATTTACATTGGCGAATTTATTTAAAGTACTCAAAGATACATTTTTATGTTTGTAATTTTTAAATAGCCACAAACGAAAAATGGCAATCAAGTTGCGTAATGAGTATGGTCCTGTGTTGCATATGCCTACTTCAAAAGAAAATTTGAAAGAGAAGGGCCCTCAGAATGCATCAGATTCATATGGACACAAACAGTATCCTGCCAATCAAGGTGAGTATGGTGTTGCCGGAGATGTCAGGATTTATATGTGGATTTTAAAAATGGAAAAATGAAATGTGCTCCTCTTGGAGGGACTTACTAGAACCATGTCCTGTTCAACCGCTAAACCAGTATTATAACAGAAGTCTTCATTTCCTCACTGGAGTAGTGCCTGAGGTTATTGATTGGTTTTTTTCCCTATAGGAAGTTAAAAAATGGTATAATGATGGCCGAAACCCTTAGGATATGGAGAAAGTCATAGTGGAGACTAAAGCAAACATTCCTATGTGGAGACCGTCTATCTGTTTTGTCTCAGTTCAGAGAGATGATATTAAGTACTGAAGTTATAGTGAGTAGAGGTAATCCACGATTCTATAGGAGAACAGTTTGCTGGAAACATAGGGAAAGTGGCTTATTACTTGATAGGATGGTTTCCCTGTACACCATTGCTACGTAGTAAACGTACAGACTTTCTTGACATTACACATTCACAAATGGTCAAGGAAATAGCTGTGTACTGGTCTTGACAAGGCCAAACAAAAAATGAACAACTCATCTTATTTCTGAAGCTTGGGCTTAGTTGGGGAAATTGAGAAAGCCAATTAGTAATATTCTTTAAATCATTGAAAGAGAGGATACTTGTCTGTAAGATATTTTTGCCATTGATGAATTTTCTCTCGCTCTCTTTTAACAGGTCAAGAGGTTGAGTATTTGGTGACAGGGACACATCCATATCCACCAGGACCTGGTAAGTGAGCTGTTACATTTGAAAATGTCTTACTGTCACATGTATTTCCATGAATGAGCCAGTGATGTGATTCCCGTTGCCTGTAAAATAGAGGATAAGCTCAATAAGCAGGCATCCAGGCATCGATTTTTGGATGAGAATTAATACTTAGGATCACATCTGTTCATTCAGCAGACTTTTTAAATTTGTTTTAATTAAAGTGTAATTGATTTACAATGTTGTGTCAATTTCTGCTGTACAGCAAAGCGACCCAGTCATTCAAATATATATATATACGTATATATATACATATATATACGTATATATATACACATGTGTGTGTATATTTACACACACACATATGTACACACATATATACACACATTCCTTCAACAAATAATCCTAAGCACCCATATATTTTTTCAGGCGCTGTGCTAAGGATTCAAAGACAGTAAGACGGCTCCAAGCTAAGACAAGCTTATTACCGGGAGGTTTAGTAGATACATAAATATCACTAAGCTCGTACAGGTGTTAGAAGCATTAGTGTAGAAGCAGCATCCCGGGTATGCTGTTTGTAAAGAGGAATTGGCATGCAAGTGGAGTGGCCGCTATAACAGGGTGAACACTGAAAGCTTAGTATATCCAGGTTCTGGTAATTTTCCGGGACAGAACTCACCGCGTTGAAAGTACAGATGAATTGGTGCTTCAGCGTTGTAATTTACATTTACCCTTAGGCACATTCTCTTAGTATTTGGGGGAACAGCTTAATTTTTATATTTGAAGATAATATCTCAAGGTAATAGAAATTTTACTTTGCTACCTTGGGCTTTAAATATGTGAGAGAAATTTGAGATGTATGGTGGTAAGCAATATTTATTTAAAAGAGGGAAAAAAGACCAGCAGAGTTGAATCAAAAATTTTGTAATCTCGGAGTTCCATTGTGGCGCAGCAGAAATGAATCTGACAAGTATCTGTGAGGATGCGGGTTCAATCCCTGGCCTTGATCAGGGGGTTAAGGATCCAGTGTTGCCATGAGCTGTGGTGTAGGTCGCAGACTTGGCTCAGATCCCACATCGCTGTGGCTGTGGTGTAGGTCAGCAGCCGCAGCTCCAATTTGGCCCCTAGCCGGAGGACCTCCATATGCCGCACTTGGGGCCCTAAAAAAGCAAAAAAATATATATATATATATGATCTCACCCCCTGGAGATAATTGCCACTGCCTTTTTGGTGTGTTTTTCTCCAGTATTTTCTTGTAAATGCCCATAAATGAAAGCAAAAATAGTCACTAAAAGAAGTTGATTTTCTAAAAAATTTTAACAGGGGTTGCATTGACAGCAGACACTAAGATCCAAAGAATGCCAAGTGAATCGGCTGCGCAGTCCTTGGCTGTGGCATTACCTGCGTCTCAGGCCAGGTAGGAGATAATCACGCTTCTGATCACAGAGATTTGGAAAGCATTCACATTTTTTCTCATTTTAAAAGCTGTTAATGTATTAATGACACGTTCCTTTACTAGTGCTTACAGAAACTTAACATATAGTCAGTTGGGACAAGAAGACATTAATTACGTAGAATGTGACCTTTCCTTTGCCTCAGGGTTGAAGCAAATCGTAGTGCACCTGCTGCAGGTGAATACCGACATCCGGGGGCTTCTGACCGCTCACAGTCTGCGGGCGCGGTGAGTTTCTTGGTGTCAAATCATATCACACTGCAGGTTTCGGACTCTAGGGACGTGTTGCCTGTTTCCTTTGACCCCGAGATGCTTAGCTTCAATATTAAATAAATGAACATATTCCTTGGAATTGTTCGAGTAAATAGCAGCCTGAGCTAGTCGTTAATATTTCACAGTCCTAATTGTAAGTTGCTAATTTACAGCAACTTACAGTGAATTGAAAGAGAACTTAAATTCTGTATCTGCTTGCACACACTCTGCTTGCACACACAGGGCATAATATTTACTTTAATGACAATAATGTGACTTGCTGTTTATTACTCTTAAAAATACAAGCAGTGTTATTCCGAAACTTGTGTTAGTATGTGTTAGATA
This sequence comes from Catagonus wagneri, assembly GCA_004024745.2. Classification (NCBI taxonomy): domain Eukaryota; kingdom Metazoa; phylum Chordata; class Mammalia; order Artiodactyla; family Tayassuidae; genus Catagonus; species Catagonus wagneri. The sequence goes on along the minus strand of PVHT020000257.1, from coordinate 20,996,680 downwards.
TGAAAGTTGCTTTAATTAAACTCTCAGTTGCTTTATACAGTTAGAGTTGAATACTATTATATCATTATATTTACAGGCTAACTCGTATTTTATAAGTGAACATTTAGAAATATATAAATTTATCTATAAATCAGAGTTCCCGTCATGGTGCAGCGGGAATGAATCCTACTAGGAACCATGAGGTTGTGGGTTTGATCTCTGGCCTCACTCATTGTGGGTTAAGGATCTGGCATTGCCGGGAGCTCTGTTATAGGTCGCAGACACGGCTCGGATCTTGGCGTTGCTGTGGCTGTGGCGTAGACGGGCGGCTACAGCTCCGATTGGATCCCTAGCCTGGGAACCTCCATATGCCATTAGTATGGCCCTAAAAAGACAAGACCAAAAAAAAAAATTATAAGTAAATGGCAGCTAACATTATTTGTGAAAGTAGTTATAGAAAGAATAACTGAAAATAGGAAGTTTACTTCTAAAGCTGTCGTTTAAATTAAGAGCAGGCTTTACTTCCTCAGTTTATTATGCAGTCGCTTTATGAGGTGAATGAAATTGTAGTCCTCCTTCTTCATTTCTTTAGTCTCCATGTGCAGGGTCTGCCCAGGTTTACTGCCTCCTTAGGTTATAAGGTAAGCTGCTTGGGGGCAGGAACTTTACAGGCTTCAGTGTTTTTATTTATTTTATTTTACTTTTTTTTTTAGAGCCTCACCTGCAGCATATGGAGGTTCCCAGGCCAGGGATCAAATTGGAGCTGCAGCTGCCCACCTACGCCAGAGCCACGGCAATGCGGGACCCAGGCTGTGTCTGTGACCTACACCATAGCTCACGGCAGCACTGGATCCTTAACCCACTGAGCAAGGCCAGGGATCGAACCCGTGTCCTCATGGATCCTAGTTGGATTCGTTTCCTCTGAGCCACAATGGGAACTCCTGGCTTCAGTGTTTTTTTTGGGTGGATGGGTGGATGCTGGCAGTAGATGGTTTTATCAACTAGTAACCTTTTAAAATAGTATTTAATGTTTTTGTGGGAGATAAATAAATAGAAGGAACTTTTAGTCTCTCCTTTGTAATATAAAATCAGTAATGTTCAAATATGGCAATGAAAGGCAATGGCATTAATCTGCTTGTAGTTACTTAATAATATAGCTACATAGAACATTTACTGCTTTGTTAGTAATAACTGTATTAGGTAGTTGCTATTATTTTTATTTTACTAACAAGGCGTGGAGGTTATGTAGTTTTTGCCCAAGGTCATTAGTTCGTGATTGGCAGAGCTGGGTTTTGAACCTGTGCACAGTAATAGGTGCTCTCAGTGCCAAGGTTCTACCTCTGAGATTTTCTGATTGTTTTTTAAAATTTAAATTAACAGGAGTTTCTACTGTGGCCCAGTGGTTAATGATTCTGCATTGTCTCTGTGGCAGCAGCATTTCAACCCCCGGCCTGGTGCAGTGGGTTAACCATCCACTGTTGCAGCAGCTGTGGCTCAGATTCAGTCCCTGGCCCAGGAATTTCCATATACCATGGGTGCAGCTGAAAAAAAGAATTAATATACAGAAAATAAACTTTTGATTGGAAGTCTTAAGACTCATTTTCTAGGACATTTTTCAACTGTCCTTCCTTCTTCATTTAAGGAAAAAATTTTCATAAAATCCCCTTTATGAATTTCCATTTTTTTATTTTTAAAAAATTTTTATTATAGTTGATTTATAATGTTCTGTCAATTTCTGCTGTACAGCAAAGTGATTCAGTGATGCATAGATATACACTCTTTTTCTCATATTATCTATCATGTTCTATAATAAGTGAATGGATATAGTTCCCTGTGTAGAACCTCACTGCTTTTCTATTCTAAGTGTAATAGTTTGCATCTACTAACCCAAACTCCCAGTCCATCCCACTCCCCCCCCAACTATAAGTCTGTTCTCCAAGTCCATGAGTTTGTTTCTTTTCTGTAGATAGGTTCATTCGTGCCGAATATTAAATTCTAGATATAAGTGATATCATAAGGTATTTGTCTTTCTTTTTCTGACTTACTTCACTTAGTATGAGAGTCTCTAGTTCCATCCATGTTGCTACAAATGGCATTATTTTGTTCATTTTTATGGCTGAGTAGTATTCCATTGTGTGTATGTACCACATCTTAATGCATTCATCTGTCAATGGACATTTAGGTTGTTTCCATGTCTTGGCTGTTGGGAATAGTGCTGCAGTGAACGCAGGGGTGTTTTGTCTGGATATATGTCCAAGAGTGGCATTGCTGGGTCATGTGGTAGTTCTGTATTTAGTTTTCTGAAGAACCTCCAATTTCTGTTTTTGAATTGATAACATGATGAAGTTATCATGGGTATGATATCTTTAATAGTAACGTAGTCTGTTCTGTGTCTAGGTTGTTGTGGATGGTGGCAACGCCAAGAACTCCACACTGATAGCTAAAAAAGCCCCTACAATGCCAAAGCCCCAGTGGCACCCACCGTGGAAGCTCTACAGGGTGAGTGAGTCTGTATATTATTCCACTGTATGAAACATGATCACTGCTTTCCAGTTACACATGAACCAAGGAACAGAATAAGGAGGGAAGGAGTTCCCGTTGTAGCTCAGAGCTTAACAAATCTGACTAGGAACCATGAGGTTGCGGGTTCGATCCCTGGCCTTACTCAGTGGGTTAAGGATCCGGCGTTGCCGTGAGCTGTGGTGTAGGTTGCAGACGCGGCTCGGATCCCGCGTGGCTGTGGCTGTGGTGAAGGCCAGTGGCTACAGCTCCTGTTAGACCCCTAGCCTGGGAACCTCCATATGCCACAGGTGTGGCCCTAGATAAAGCAAAAAAAAAAAAGAATAAGGAGGAAAAAGAGTGAATATGAGAGTCGATCGGGTGACCTGGGGTGGGACGGCAGGGAGGGCTTAGGCACTGTCTTGAAAGATATCTTTGGAAGGAAACTTCGTTTATATAAAGTACAGTAGAAAGTGTTGCTGGAAGACTACTGAATGGACAGCAGACAGAATACATTTAGGAAAATGTTCACAGAGTTCTATGTGAAGGCCAAGGGAAAAATAATACATAACAACATTTCTTTAGGCCTACCCGTTTCCTTTTTAATTATAGTAAATTAAAATGATTCAGAATGTACCAGATCTAAAATAAAATGTAAATAGTAGGAGAAGTACAGCTACGTGAAATCATCGTCCAGTAGAATAGACTGTCTTTTAGTGTATAGATCTAATAAAGCTGAATAGCTAGACACATTAGGGTAGCTGCTACCCCAGTCTGAATAATAGATGGTCCATCAAATCAAAAGCACCCCTGTGCTGTTCTTTTCCAGTTGTAGCTTTCTCTACCCCTGGCAACCATGCTTGTGTTTTCCATCACTATAGTTGTGCTGTTCAGTTCTATCGTAAATGGAATCATCCAGGCTGTATCTTTTGAGGCCAACTTCTTTTCACTCACCTTACTGCCTTTGAGTTCGTTCACGTTGTTGCCTGTATTAATATATTCCTTCTCGCTGTGGAGTAGTAGTTCGTTGTACAGATACATCACAGTTTGTACATCCACTCACTGGTGGAAGATGCTTTAGTATTTATTCTAAAGTTAAATGGGCAGGTAATCTTTTAAACTTACCATCTGAAGATGTGGGGAGGGGCGGTTCAAATTGGATAGACTTTTAATATAAGTGGAATGAGTTGAAACTGAATCAACTTCAGCTTATGCTCATTCTACCTTTTTATTGATTTATTTTTCAATACAGGTGATCAGTGGGCATCTTGGCTGGGTTCGATGTATCGCTGTGGAACCTGGAAATCAATGGTTTGTTACTGGATCTGCTGACAGAACTATAAAGGTAATAGGGAAGGGAGGAAAAAGTGAACATGACCTGGTTTTTCCCTGCAATTTTAATGTGGTGGGTTTGGTGGGGTTTTTTTTGTCCTTTTAGGGCTTCACCCATGGCATACGGAAGTTCTCAGGCTAGGGGTTGAATTGTAGCTGCAGCCGCCGGCCTACACCACAGCCACAGCAACGGGATCCAAGCCCTGTCTGTGACTTACATACACCACAGCACACGGCAATGCTGGATCCTTAACCCAGTGAGTGAGGCCAGGGATCTAACCTACATCTTCACGGATATTAGTCGGATTCATTTCCGCTGAGCCACACAGGAACTCCTGCTTGTGTTTTTTTAAAAATATCTACTAATATGATAAGCAGAAATGAATATCTAATCTTTTTAAAATTATGTGAGAAAATAGGTTATGAGGTTGACTTTTTTTTTTTTTTGGTCTTTTTGTCTTTTCTAGGGCCACACCAGTGGCATATGGAGGTTCCCAGGCTAGGGGTGTAACAGGAGCTGTAGCCGCTGGCCTGCGCCACAGCCACAGCAACACGGGATCTGAGTTGCGTCTGCAACCTACGCCACAGCTCACGGCAACACCGGATCCTTAACCCACTGAGCAAGGCCAGGAATCAAACCTGCAACCTGATGGTTCATAGTCGGTTTTGTTAACCACTGAGCCACAATGGGAACTCCGAGGTTGACTTTTTTGATGCATTTATTTGCTACTTTTAGTTTTTTCTTTTTTGTTTTTTTTCTAAGTTGATGCCATCCTTGGCTAATCTAATACCTTAGTATTCATATTTTGCTATCAGTGATACCCTTTTTTCATCTATGCAATTATTTTCCCAATTTGAGCATGGCTTTTTTTTTCCTTTCCTTTTTTGGCCACTCTGCGGCATATGGAGTTCCTGGGCCAGGGATCAGATCCAAGCTATAGTTGTGACCTGAGCCACAGCTGTGGCAATGTGGGATACTTAACTCACTATTCTGGGCCGGGGATTGAACCTGTGTCCCAGTGCTCCCAAGATGCCACCAATCCCACTGCACCACGGTGGGAACTCTTTAACATGCCTTTGGTTCTCTTTTTTCCCCTGCTTTTATTTTTGCTGATGGGTCACTTTGCGAACTTTTGTATTCTTGCATGTTTTTCTCTTTCATGTTTTGAAGACAGACTTAACATCAAGATTCTAAAAATTCGTCTGGGAATAACCAACAATAAGACAAGTTAAATATAATTAAATATTCTTTGGTTGCAGATCTGGGACTTGGCTAGTGGCAAGTTAAAGCTGTCCTTGACGGGGCACATCAGCACGGTGCGTGGCGTGATAGTGAGCACACGGAGCCCGTACCTCTTCTCCTGCGGGGAAGACAAGCAAGTCAAGTGCTGGGATCTCGAGTATAATAAGGTGAGCGTGGCGCCGGGGACTGAGAACACAGCGAGCGCCTGCTTACCTCCTTACTGTGGAGATGAGACTTGCCTTCTCTGTTGCCAGGTCATAAGGCACTATCACGGACATCTGAGCGCGGTGTATGGACTGGACTTGCACCCGACAATCGACGTGCTGGTGACCTGTAGCCGAGACTCAACCGCCCGGGTAAATGGCCTGTGCTGGCCTGTGTGCGCTGCTGCATCCTGCAGCGTGCTTCTTGGTCCCGCCGTCCCGTGTTGTTTGCTAGAGAACTTAAAGCTGGTGGCCTCAACCCGTCCGTACCTTGGTCTCAGTGCCTTGACTTGTACGGCAGGAACCTGCACCTTCAGCTGGGCTCTGTTCTTGGAAGGGCCCGCCACCGGTCTGCCCTGCTCCCGTGGTCTTGTCTGTCACCACTGCTGGGCCCATTAGCTGTTCCGTTCGGTAGCCCCATTTTACCCGTTCCAGACAGCAGCATTTTCCCCCCATTCTCCTAGAGGATTATTTCCTTGATGCACTTTTTTTTCCCTTTTCTTTTGGCTGTGCCTGTGGCATGCGAAAGTTTCTGGGATAGAGATCAAACCTAAGCACTTTTTTTTTCCTTTTCTTTTGGCTGTGCCTGTGGCATGTGGAAGTTTCTGGGCTAGAGATCAAACCTGAGCCACAGCAGTGACAACACCAGATCCTTATATGCTAGGCCACCAGGGAGCTCCCATTTGCACACTTTCTTGTTCTCTTCAGGCAGGCACACACGGTCGTCTAGTAAATGCCCAGGCCCAAACTGATCTAGTCACCTGCTTGAGTTATGAATATCTGTTCTTTTTGATAGTGTGTCTGTTGTGTCTCTATAGATCTGGGATGTAAGAACTAAAGCCAGTGTACACACATTATCTGGACATACTAATGCGGTTGCTACGGTGAGGTGTCAGGCTGCAGAACCACAGATTATTACAGGTACGAGCAACACTTTTCAAGGCGACGGTATGTTCATATCAGAGTATGTTATAGTTATACTTTTCGTCTTTACTGTGACTTTTGCTTTGTGTTGCATATACAGCGTGTTTCCGTGTGCATTAGAAATTGTAACATTCGATGTTTTTTGTCTCATGCTTCTTAGGCATCATAGAATATGTCCCGTGTTGTCCTGTCATGTGATGTCTGATAGAAAACAGTGCTGTTAGATACAGCTAAGCCTCACGTTGTAGTACCAGAATGGTTGGTCTAGGAATGAAAGCTAGAAGACAAAATACCCTCAGGCGTGTAGAGCTGGTTTGAGTCCTGTTTGCTTAAGGTTAATAACAGTGATCTTTAACTCTAGAAAATAATTGCCCACTTTTGATGTGTTTTATTAAAAGGTCCTTAGGGTTTTTTTCCTTTACGCCACTAGGCAGTAGCGTCACTTTTTGTTTTGTTTTTCACATTTATTCTAATTCTTCAGATAACGGTGCAACAAGCATTTATTACTTTCTTTTTTTAATTAAGTTTAAAAACAAAGTTTTGGAACTATGTACATCAGTTGGCCAAGGGTTGATAGGACTTGTATTTCGTATATGTGTGTCTGGAAGAATGCGTCAGATTTTGTTACGTTTAACCTTTGTGTTCTTTTTCTTATCTGTGTTTGGGGGGGTGTATTTTCTTTATAGGAAGCCACGACACTACAATACGATTATGGGATTTGGTGGCTGGCAAAACAAGAGTCACACTGACGAATCATAAAAAATCAGTCAGGGCTGTGGTTTTACATCCGAGACAGTGAGTATGTTTTCCTAAGTAGCTTCTCTTCCTTCTTCAGTTCTTAAGTGTTTTGCCTCGTGCCCTCTGTAAGACAGGAAAGCTTGCTGAAGGGTGAAAAATGGTAATTTCAGATGGGATACCACGAACAAATCCTTCTTTATTTTTTTTTTTGCCTTTTGTCATTTTAGGGCCGCACCTGCAGCCTATGGAGGTTCCCAGACTAGGGGTCTAACAGGAGCTGTAGCCGCCGGCCTTCACCACAGCCACAGCAACGCGGGATCCGAGCCGCGTCTGCGACCTACACCACAGCTCACGGCAACACCGGATCCTTAACCCACTGAGCGAGGCCAGGGCTCAAACCCGCTATCTCATGGTTGCTAGTCGGATTCATTAACCACTGCGCCACAACGGGAACCCCAACAAATCTTTCTTTAAAGAGCCACGTGTCGTGGTAGAAGCTAGTAGCAGCTGGATTTAATGTTTCGGACATAAACGTTATCAGACATTAGCTATACATTCGTTCTGAAGGAGGAAGTTAGTGGGACAGAGGGAGAGCGGGAGCGGTGACTGCTGTGGTCAGAGTATCCGCAGAGGTGAGGGTCGTAGCAGTGCTGTGCCCTGCGTGCAGCGTCCCCTGCACTGCCCAGGTCACAGCCCTGTCTCCCCGCCTTAGCTGGGTTCCCTCTCTCCTCCTCCCTTTCTACGCCCCCTCCCCCGCCACGCCCTTTCTCTCTTCTTCTTGCCCCTTTTCTCCTTTCTTGTCCCCCCACCGCCACCGCCACCCCGCTTCTCTTGCGCTTTCTCCATCACCCCTTGCCTTTGCGTGTCTTGTGTGCATACCCATTGCTTTAGCTCAGTGCAGAGCACTGGAGACAGGCGGGGACAATAAATCTTTAATGTAGGACTTAAAGTACACTGAAAATAATCTAAAAATCTGATTTAACTTGCAACACGTGTCTTCATATTTTTATCTCTTGGTATGACGGTAACGTTTTGCAAAAACTACCTAGGTCCTGATGGCTCGTGTAAACTATAACCAACCGCAGTGAGTTTTTTTAAAAGCCACCATTTTATTTGACTCGGTTGACTTTGTCATTCATTCTTCTTCATCTTGTTTTAGTTACACGTTTGCGTCGGGTTCGCCAGATAACATAAAACAGTGGAAATTCCCAGATGGAAGTTTCATTCAGAATCTTTCTGGTCACAATGCTATTATTAACACGTTGACAGTAAATTCCGATGGAGTGCTTGTCTCTGGAGGTAAAAGAAGATTTTTGCAGTAAATACGTTTTATCTGTCCGTTTTTCGTTTAGTGAGTGAGTAAAATTTCGAAGTCATCACACTTAAGTGTTAGAGCAGAACTTGCCTGTTTTAATGTGTGTTTACGTGTTCACATGTGTGTTCATGCGTATTCATAATACATACAGCCTATTTCGTAGCTCAGCTCTCTTTAAGTTCCCACACGTCTAAGTTAGGGAGTTATGCTAGAAATAGCCTCAAGTTTGGTTGCATCTTCTGGAATTGAATGTCATTTCGTGGTGCTTTCTGAGATCTGTAGTGACCTCCTTAACAACATACACGTGGAAGTAAGCAAACCAGTATGAAGAGGGGCCCGAGTGCCCGTGTCTCGTGTATCTTTATTGCAGTTATTGCCAGGTGCTTGCCTAAGGGTTGGTGCTTAATAAGTGCTGCTCAAGCTGAGCTGTTGAAGGGAAACCAAGTTAACTGCATCTCTCCCTTTAAGCTGACAATGGCACCATGCATCTTTGGGATTGGAGAACTGGCTACAATTTCCAGCGAGTTCACGCAGCAGTGCAGCCAGGGTCTTTGGACAGCGAGTCGGGAATATTCGCTTGTGCTTTTGATCAGTCTGAGAGTCGATTACTAACAGCCGAAGCCGATAAAACCATTAAAGTGTACAGGGAGGATGACACAGCGGTAAGTTCTCCATTTTGTGAACATTTTAAAGTAAATAATTACCCAGTTAGCAAGTAAAGTATCCACTTACCCATTTTGAAGTTACTGAAATGGTCAGAAGGGAAATAACTCTTCCAAGTATTAAAGTATTTGTCACCGAAATAGTGTCTGCACGTCCATTTCTGTGTTGGTCTCATTGATGCCGGCAAAGCCATAGGTAGTTCTAATTTTATCTCAACTTTGCTAATTAGAGTTATTGGGAAAATCTTACACTAAGAATAACAGCTAATATGTAGATTACTGTGCAGATTAATTCCAGAATTATAGGGTTTGGTTATCAGAATAAATAGCAATTTTGTTTAAGACGCAAAGCCATAAACTGAATTTGTAGTGAATTCACCATGCTTCATTGAAGTCAGATAATGCTGAAAATTTGTCTGCTATTGATGTTAAAGAACCGCTAGGTGTATGATGTCAAGTCGTATCATGTAGACTGAATATTTTTGTTAGGAAAGAAGTTATTAAATATGAAGCAAACCAATAATACTTTGTTTTAACTTATTTGCTTTTCTGGTTTTAGACAGAAGAAACTCATCCGGTCAGCTGGAAGCCAGAAATTATCAAGAGAAAGAGATTTTAATGTGGAGTCTTCGTGGTGGTTCCGATTTTGGTTTTGTTTTCGTTTCAATTTTTTTTTTTAGTTTTTTTTTTTTTTTTTATTTTTTAGCTTGGCATTGATGAGACTATCCAGTCATTGTGCTCTGGCTAGGAATATAACACAGAAACTCACACGCTTGAATCATGGCTTCTTCCTATTTTACAGTAAACTCTCTTCCCATGTTTTTATTTCTAAAATAAACAGCTTGAGATCTTAGGAGGTAAAACGCAGAAATCAAGCATATGGAAGTTTGTTGAGCATAATAACTGTCCTAAAGGTAGACTGTCGTGTCACTTTTATTAAATAAAACACAAGTTTTTTTTTCTTTTCCTTTTTCTTTTCTTTTTTTTTTTTCAAATTAAACCTACCAAACTGCTTGCTAAGAGTAGGACATTTTTGAGGGAAGCAGTCTTTTTTTAAAAACCCTCTCAAAACCAGTACCCGTGGCTAATAATTTGAGGTTAAAGGATTTGAAGTCCGAGTTGAACATCGGCACCGGAGGCTGTTTAGGAACTAGACGCGTGAGATGTGTCGTGGAAGGGATCCACCCTAGTGGCGTTTTACACAAATGCTGTCCCCGTAGAGGCACAGGAAAAGCGGGGCCAGCGCGGAGGGCGAGAGCGCTCATTCTCCGCAGGGAGAACTGCAGGAGACCCCACGGAGCCAGGGGTGTTGGCGCTGAGCCCTGAGAGCTCAGAGAAGGAGAAGGCTTTTCCAGGGTGAGGTGTCACGTGAGAAACCAGACGTAGGCAAGTTGTGTGTTCCAGGAGCGGCGTTGGCTGCTGCCACCCAGAAGAGCTGCCTGGCGGCGGGGCAAGCTCGTGTTTGCAGTTGCAGTTTCATCCCAGAAGTGGGCTGGTGACTCGCATCGGTACCAAAGCCTGGAGAAATAACGAGAGATAGCAGTGGAGGCCTCTGAAGCTGTGGCAAAGACTGCGATCTTTTGTGAAGGCTTGATAGAAAAGTGCTTTTCTGATACCAGCCTCTTGCTGGTACATACAAGTTTTTTATAAACCCTGTCCGTAGGTTCCTGATGCCTTTTCAGCCAAGGAGATCTCTCGCACTCACCTTCTGTCGTTAGCAAACAATTACAAGAACTTTTAACATTTGTTTCAAATATAAAAGGTCATAATTTTGAACGAGTTTTCCAGATCATTCAGTCCCATCTCGCATGCTGTAGGTGGGAATATGGCTGTTACAACCTTTAGGGGACTCTTAACTTCATTAGAGATGAAATTACTAGGAAACTGCCTGACAGGAAAGAGCTGACAAAGGTACACAAGCAAGTTCACTGCACCTTTGTTTTTTAATTGAAATTAGCCCAAGAGTTCCTGTTGTGGCACAGTGGAAACGAATCCGACTAGTAACCATGAGAATGCGGGTTTGAACTCTGGCCTCGCTCAGTGGGTTAAGGATCCGGTGTGGCCTTGAGCAGACTCGGCCTGGATCCTGTGTTGCTGCAGCTGTGATATGGGCTGGCGGCTGTAGCTCTGATTAGAGCCCTAGCCTGGGGACTTCCATGTGCCATGGGCCCAGCCCTAAAAGGCAAAAAAAAAAAAAAAAAAAAAAAAAAACCTAGCCTGATGTCCTATTAATAAGGGCATGGTGTGATAGATTATGGTACCTTCATGCAGGTTCTTTCCTATAAGAGTGAGAAATGTATGTCTGGAATAATAGGATGTCCAAACTTCACTCTTACAAAAAGAGGGAAGTTGTACAAGTTTTTTTTTTTTTTTTTTTTTTTTGGTAAAGTAACTTGTTACTATTCTGAAACGTGGAGAGGTGGCACCGCGTTATCAGTGGCTCTGAGGGAGTGGAATTATGGCAGGACTTCCATGATTGGCTTTATATATTTTTACAATGTTTTAATTTTCTAAAGCATGTATTTTGTAAACTTAAATAAAGAAGCCCACTGTGCTTGATCCCTGAGAGATTCTAATATGCCTAAGAGAGGAGAAATCATAGAGGTGAACAGTATTCCGAAGCTTAGCCCAAAGGCCAAGGAGAAATCCCTGCAACAAAGAGGTGAGAGCAATGGCCCTGCTGTGCTGCCTTGCAAAGCTTCAGCTTGTATGTTTGTTAGACACAAGTGTCAAATTCTAAAGGACCCCCCCCAAGAAAAAAACCATATTCCTGCTTCATTCTGCCCTGCATTATGTGCTCTTGAACCCTCTTGCAGAAAGTTCTAGCACGTGGTCATGAACCATGAAATTCTAAGAAATTCATGCATGTGCCTTTCCTTTTTTTAATTTACTTGGCAGAGCCTCAACCCAGATTAAACATCAATCTCTTCCTCTGCCTGTGCCTTGAGTACTCATGCTGCAAAACAGAAAGACTGCCTCTTTATGTAGTTGTTGCTTCAGACTGCTTCTGCAATTAACCCCGTTCCCTTCTGCACCATAAATCCCTTTTCTTGTTGCCAAATGAGCCTCATCATCAAACATGTATTTAAAGAAGTAATTATTAAATAAGTATTTAAGTATACACATTTAATTATGAGTGTCTTTTAAAAAATCAGTAGGGAGTTCCCATCGTGGCTCAGTGGTTAACGAATCCGACTAGGAACCATGAGGTTGCAGGTTCGATCCCTGGCCTCACTCAGTGGGTTAAGGATCCGGCGTTGTCGTGAGCTGTGGTGTAGGTCGCAGACGCGGCTCGGATCCCGCATGGCTGTGGCTGTGGCGAAGGCCGGCAGTTACAGCTCCTGTTAGACCCCTAGCCTGGGAACTTCCATATGCCACGGGTGAGGCTGTACATAAAAAGGCAAAAAGACAAAAAATAATAATAATAAAATAAAAAATCAGTATACCTAAAGTTCTCTTCTAAATATGCACCATTTCTCTATTCCCTTTTATAACTTTATAACCTCCTCTGATCTCCCGCTTCCCTTTCTCTTAGCCAACTCCAATCCAAAAATGATGAAATGTGTTGAACATTGAAATAGAAAAAGAAGAAACTTGAAAAAAAAGAATATGAGAGTTGATAGGAAGTAAGGGAGGTAAAAGAGATGAATTAGTAAATAAACCTGTGTTGATTTTTTTGGTACAAAAATAAAGCAGATGAGTTCCCACTGTGGTGCAGTGAGTTAATTCAACTGCTGTGGGCTCTGGTCGCTGCAGAGGTGGCGCAGTGGGTTAAAGATCTGCTGTTGTGCAGCTTCAGGCTGAGATTCAATATCTGGACCAGGAATTTACATATGGGGGGGGCATAAAAAAAGTAGTTAAAACTAGGTGAGTCAATTAAGAAAGAGGAATCATACCTCTCCTGATAAAAATGATAAAGGGGGGAGAGACAATTCTGTCCATGCCATATATTTAAAGAGTCAAAACGATTAATTTAAAGAAGTAAAAGTTCCCATCGTGGCTTGGCAGAAAGGAATCTGACTAGTATCTATGAGGACGCAGGTTCCATCCCTGGCCTTGCTCAGTGGGTTGAGTATCCAGCGTTTCCATGACTTGAGCTGTGGTGTAGATTGCAGACTTGAGCAGCGTGGATCTGGTGTTGCTGTGGCTGTGGCATAGCCCGGCAGCTTGTGGCTCCGATGAGTCCTCTGGCCTGAGAATCTCCATATGCCACGAGTGTGGCCTTAAAAAGCAAAAAAAAGAAAAAATTGACGGGTCATATAGTTGGATCCCCTGATTTTCATGTATGCAGCCAAATTACACCAAGGTCTCCAACAGTGTATGCTGCTTTGCATCTTAATTTCTTTGAAACTAGTTAAAGAATAACATATTTATGTCATAACTTATTAATAACTTATGAAATAACAATGTAATATTTCTTCCTTTCCACAAAAGGATATTATGTGGAACATCTTTAATATCTAACAATAGGAGAATCTTGGAAAAGCTTAAATGTCACATTTTGAGGACACTTTAAACATTGCAGTAAACAGAAGAGTTTGGGGGCTATTTTTTCTTAAAAATCTCAAAAAATTTTAATACTATGTGTCTTCTTTGATAATGTTTTTGATATGTGTGTATATATATATATATATATTTTTTTTTTTTTTTTTTTTTTTAAGGCCGCATCAGCAGTATATGGAGGTTCCCAGGTTAGGGGTCGGATGGAAGCTGCAGCTGCTGGCCACAGCTGCAGCCACAGCAATGCCAGATCCTAGCTGAGTCTGCAAGCTATAGACACAGCAACGCAGGACCCCAACTTACTTGTCGAGGCCAGGGTTCAAACCCAAATCCTCACGTATACTAGTCACGTGTTTCCACTGCGCCGCGATGGAAACTCCGATAATTTTTAAACAGTGATCATGCTTGAAGAAATGCAGGATTAGAAAACGTTAACTTGGGCCTGTGTGGCTGAATTACCCTTTTGAAAACAGCATTATTGGGGTATGCAATTCACAGAGCATACAATGCATGTACTTAAAATAGACAATACAGCGGTCTTAGCATATTCACATAGCGGCAATCACCACAATCGGTTTGAGAACATTTGAACCTCATCCTCACGGCAGTCACCCCCCCAGCTGCTCAGCCCTGGGCAACCACTAGTCAACTTTCTGAGTCTCCAGATGGGACTCGTTGGACACTTGATATAAATGAAATCGTACAGCATGCAGTCTTTGGTGACTGGCTTTCACTTAACACATCATCTTGGAGATACGTCCATGTTGCATGCAGCAGGGGCCAGCACTTCCTTTTGTGTGTGTGTGTGTGTGTGTCTTTTTGCCTTTTCTACAGCCGCACCCGCGGCATATGGAGGTTCCCAGGCTAGGTGTCTAATCGGAGCTACAGCTACTGGCTTTCGCTACAGTAACGCGGGATCCGAGCCGCGTCTGCAACCTACGCCACAGCTCACGGCAACGCCGGATCCATAACCCACTGAGCAAGGCCAGGAATCGAACCTGCAACCTCATGGTTCCTACTCGGATTCATTAACCATTGAGCCACAACCGGAACTCCAATTTCTTTTTACTGCTATATGCTTCCATCGCATGGACAGTTTCCCACCCATCAGTTAATGGACATGTGGGTGAAAATGTTTAGTTTTCAGAAACCATAATATTTGCTCAAGGAGAGCTGACTTGTTTAGAGATCAAAAGTTATTTTAGGATCCCTGTATTTCCAGTTTTTATACATTTGAGCCATTCCAACATTTCTGTATTACAAATGGTACAAACTGGGGTTGTTTACCTAACAAAGTTTAGAAATTAGGAAACAGGGAGTTCCTGGCATGGCTCAGTGGTGACGAATCCAGCTGGTATCCATGAGGATGTGGGTTCAATCCCTGGCCTCGCTCAGTGGGTTAAGGATCCAGCATTGCTGTGGCTGTGGTGTGTGCTGGCAGCTGCAGCTCTGATTTGACCCCTAGCCTGGGAACTTCCATAAGTTGTGAGGGCAGCTCTAAAAAGACAGGAAGGAAGGAAGGGAATATTATGCTGTATCAAAATAGCCATTCAAGAAATACTAATATATTGGAGTTCTCATCATGGTGCAGCAGAAATGAATCCAACTAGGAACCATGAGGTTGTGAGTTCAATTCCTGGCCTCGATCAGTGAGTTAAGGATCCAGTGTTGCCATGAGATGTGGTGTAGGTCACAGACACCGCTCAGATCTGATGTGGCTGTTGCTGTGGCTGTGGCTTAAGCTGGCTGGCAGCTGTAGCTCTGATTGGACCCCTACCCTGGAAACTTCCATATGCAGCGGGTGCAGCCCTAAAAAGCGTAAATAAATAAATAAACAAATAAACACAAATACAAATAATCTCAAGAAATATAAGTAATAGTAAGGAAATATTCACCTTTATTAAATCCTCTTTTAGCATTTTATTGCAGGTAATACCTTTATGCACAGCATGTGGATAAATTTGAGTTCCGTAAAAAGGAATTATGTATGTCTGTATCTTTTAAATAATGATAGCCCTATGCAAAACGCTCATAAAACACTTACATATAGCCTGGCAATGATTTTTTTTTCATATATTAACAGATAATCCTTAAAATCAGTGTCATAGATTCCATATGAATCTTACGATGAATTTTTCTTTGCTTTTTGGCAAAAACAGCCTTTGGGATTTTAATAGGAAATGCATTAAATCCTTGGATCATTTTGGGTACCATTGACAGCAGGGTTTTCATTCTTGGTCATACAAGATGAAGCTTGACTTCACAATCAGCATCCACAGTTTACAAAGGAGTCAAGGACAAGAGCCAGATTGAAAATGACTTTCCAGGAGTTCCCGTCGTGGCGCAGTGGTTAACGAATCCGACTAGGAACCATAAGGTTGCAGGTTTGATCCCTGGCCTCGCTCAGTGGGTTAAGGATCCGGCGTTGCCGTGAGCTGTGGTGTAGGTCGCAGACGCGGCTCGGATCCCACGTGGCTGTGGCTGTGGCGAAGGCCGGCGGCTACAGCTCCTGTTAGACCCCTAGCCTGGGACCCTCCACATGCTGCGGGTGCGGCCCCAAAATGATAAAAGGAAAAAAAAGGAAAGAAAAGAAAATGACTTTGCAGAGATATGATCTCAAACAATATTCACTGTGCCCTTGGGTCCAGCAAGTCATGTTTGTAGTTTCTTTTCTAGAACTGGTTCTTTTTTTTTTTTTTCCTCAGCCTGCCTTACTCATAATGGAATTAGATACAAACCTACCTGCAGAGATGCTTACAAAATTTTTCCAAGTTAGTTGACAGAAATTCAAAACGTTAAGCGCTCTAAGCATTTGCACTACTTTCAATTCCAGAGAAAAAGAATTTTATGATGACACCCAGCAGGTAACAGGTCCACTCGAAATGGACCTTTGTTTGCTGCAAAACTAGATCTTTAACCTCCCCAGAGATTCTGCATTGTCCACTTGGACTTTGACTTTTTTCCTTTTTTTTTTTTTCAGGATTGAGAATTTGAACCTCTCTGAGAAGCCAACTTAAAAAAAAAGAAATAGAGTCTAATTATGTTTTGGGACTTTGACAATCTCTTTTTTTTTTGAGAGTCATCCATCCACCTGTTTTGTTCACCTAGAACACACATCATGATTTTCCAAATCATTTTGAAATAATGAAAACCCTGCCCAACGTTTTAGAGCAAAGAGCTTACTTTAATAGACCTTGAGAGGTATCCTAGCAACCACTCTATAGTGAAATGTATCAATTTCTTAGAATTTCCACTAAATCCATGGAAGAGACACTTCAATTTTAGTTTCTTAACAGTTTTCTACATAGTTCCAAGAATTGGATTTTCTTCGATATCTTCACTCCTGAGACCTCATTTAATGAACCACTGAAAACATATCTGATGTGAGAGCACAGGCTTTAAGGCATCAGCCCGCTGTAGTCTTCTTTGCCTGGCAAAGCAATAAAAGCTACTCCTTTCTACTTTGCACACCCCCCCTCCAAAAAAAAACAAAACTATAGATGATGTTATCCTCAGGCCATTGCCTTTAATGGCACAGGGTTCTATCAGACCAAAGATAGATAGATGATAGATAGAAAGAATATTTTAAAATTACATAAGCAGTCAAAAACTTAATTCAAAAATACAGTCTAGGAGTTTCCCTCATGGCTCAGTGGTTAACGAATCTGACTAGGGACCATGAGGTTGCGGGTTCGATCCCTGGCCTCGCTCGGTGGGTTAAGGATCCGGCGTTGCCGTGAGCTGTGGTGTAGGTCGCAGATGTGGCTTGGATCCCGCGTGGCTGTGGCTGTGGCGAAGGCCGGCGGCTACAGCTCCTGTTAGACCCCTAGCCTGGGAACCTCCATATGCCGCGGGTGCGGTCCTAGATAAGGCAAAAAGACAAAAAAAGACAAAAAAAATGCAGTATATATTGGAGTTCCCATTGTGGCTCAGTGGTAATGAATCTGATTCTTATCCTTGAAGATGCAGGTTTGATTCCTGGCCTCGCTCAGTGGGTTAAGGATCCAGCTTGGATTTGGTGTTGCTGGGGCTGTGGTGTAGGCCTGTAGCTGTAGCTCTGATTCGACTCCTAGCCTGGAAACCTCCATATGCCTTCTGTGCAGCCCTACAAAAAAAGACAAAAAGAATAGAAAAAATGTGTGTGCTTTTTAGTTTTACTTCTGTATATGCAAAAATACAAAGCACTGCTTTTTGTCCTTTTTTTTTTTGGTCTTTTCAGGGCTGTACCTGCGGCATATGGAGGCTCCCAGGCTAGGGGTCTAACAGGAGCTGTTGCCGCCGGCCTTTGCCACAGCCATGCGGGATCCGAGCCGCGTCTGCAACCTACACCACAGCTCATGGCAACGCCGGATCCTTAACCCACTGAGCAAGGCCAGGGATCGAACCTGCAACCTCATGGTTCCTAGTCAGATTCGTTAACTACTGAGCCATGACGGGAACTCCCTAGGGCTACACTTTTGTTGACATGTAGAAATGTGGAAATTTCCGGGCTAGGTGTCCAATCGGAGCTACAGATGCCGGCCTACACCACAGCCACAGCAATGCAGCATCCGAGCTGCATCTGAGACCTACACCACAGCTTATGGCAACACTGGATCCTTAACCACTGAGAGAGGCCAAGGATTGAACCAATGTCTTCATGGATATGAGTTGGTTTTGTTACCCCTGAGCCACCATGGGAATTCCTAATCTAAATTATTTTCAGTTTTGTTCTTTGCATTATTCTTTGAGCTGTTTTAACATTACTTTTGCTTTTTAGTCCTTTTTATTTTCCTCCATTTGAACTTAGTTTTAAAGATTTCTTAAACATCTGATCTTCAGCACATTAAATCTTATTTTCCTTTAGCTACAGCTTCCTGGAGGGATTGGGGTTACAGTGGGTTTTGGGTACATCGTTTATGATGATAACAAGGAAGTCTGGGCACAGGGTGACAATGGCAGAAAGTGCTTACAATTTGGACGTGGAAGATGCTGAAACCCATCAATTCCAAGGTATGGTCCTTTCTCCTTGGGCTTCCTCCATCCCAAACCCTTCAGTGTCCATTCTCCCAATATTTTTAGCCAGGGTGACTTTAAGTTTTTAGGCCACTCCTTCTAGAAGAAAGTGAGATAATTAAAGGAGGACAGAGTTGGAGACGGCAAACTGAGAGCAGAATGTCAGCTTCTCCTGGGGCAAGCAGGAGGCAAACTGAGAAAGGATTCCACAGCGGGGGACTGCAGTATGCAGAAACCACAAACCACGGCTGACTGAAGATGCCAGAAATCTGATCCGCTTTCTTTCTTTCCCAATTTTTTTGTGTGTGTGTGTGTGTGTCTTTTTAGGGTCCCGCATATGGAGGTTCCCAGGCTAGGGGTCTAACAGGAGCTGTAGCCGCCGGCCTTCGCCACAGCCACAGCCACGCGGGATCCGAGCCGCGTCTGCAACCTACACCACAGCTCACGGCAACGCCGGATCCTTAACCCACTTGGTGAGGCCGGGGATTGAACCCAGATGCTCATGGATGCTAGTCAGCTTCGTTTCTGCTGAGCCGTGGTGGGAACTCCCATGCATCCATTTCAATGAGACCACACAGAGACCCGCGCGTTTCAGTATATATTTTATGACTAATAAAACGGAATCAATTTATGAGCATCTCCATGGAAAGGCTTAGGGGGGAGATCCTCAGAAGATTCCAGAGAGCAAGGGACATGAAACGGACACGAATAGTTGTTACTAATGACTTCACTCTCGGGCTTGATGACTCACACCAGTGTTTCCTTCACATCTTAAATCTCTCCATCTCCCACTTTACTGCCGTGGGGGTTGAAGGCATCCAGCTACTGAACCGAAGAATTCAATCTGGAAGCAATGAAAAATAGGGTGATGTTCCAATACCCTTAACTAAAAGCGAAGAGCTTTAAATTATGTTAAAAACAAAACAGTGTGTTGTTTCGAATGCTGGTGCTTAAGGAAAAGCAAGTCTAATTAGAGGAGGATAAAGCGATTTTTTTAAATCGGACTTGTAGCTACTTTCAAGGGCTTTAAAAGTTCATAGCACCCATTCCTTTGGAACATTTTTTTTTTTTTCAGTGTTTCTACCTAAGTCCGGACCAATGCCTTCCACCCACCCTTAACTTTTTAGCTTGGCTCACAAATGGAACAAATATGGAATAAGAAACGGAACAGAAAAAAAGATTCTGAGACAAACTGATGGAAAGTGGGAAAGGGAAGAGAAAGAAGAAAGATCAAAGAGGAAGTGAGGGCAGAACATTTCTAAAAACAGAACTGAGGGAGTTCCTGGGGTGGTTCAGTGGAAATGAATCCGGACTAGTATCCGTGAGGACGCAGGTTCGATCCCCGGCGTCACTCAGTGGGTTAAGGATCCGGCCTTGCTGTGGCTGTGGTGCAGACCGGCAGCTGCAGCTCCAATTCCACTTCTAGCCTAGGAACCTCCACAGGCCTTGGGTGCGTGTGGCCCTAGAAAGCAAACAAAACAAAACAAAAAACAGAACCAAGAGGGTTAGGGGAGAGACGGGGAAATGGAAGGAGAGAAGAAAGAACAAGAGC